>CAJQZP010000816.1:2337500-2418206 GCA_907164705.1 Parnassius apollo
AAGAGACTCCAATGCCTGTATCAAGCCAGCGCTCAACCCAAATGAGTTCAGTGTTTGCCATAGCACATCCCTATCCACTCTGTCATAGACCTTTTCTAAGTCCATGAACGTACAAAAAACCTTTTGGTTTTTGGCCAGAAACTTCTCCGCGATCATGCGCATGGAAAAGACTTGATCTGTACATCCCATTCCCTTTCTAAATCCCGCTGGCACATCCCAAATTTTTCCATCAGTTTCTTTCACCCTTTCAATCAATACCTTAGCGTACAGTTTTCCCACAATGCTAAGAAGACTGATGCCACGGTAGTTTTTACAGTCCTACTGCGACCCTTTTCCTTTATATACTGGGACTATCACGGCTTTGCACCAGTCTACCGGTACCCGCTTCAGTTCCCAGCATAAATTAAACAAGGTGTGCAGCAGGCCTGCCACCACCTCCTCTCCAGCCCTTAGCATGTCGAGTGAAACTCTATCATATCCAGGCGCCTTACCCGCTTTCATGATTTTCATTGCTTTCATTATTTCATCTATACTTATCTCGCTACCTCTTTCCTCTTCTTTCGGAGTTTTTACTTCACTTAGTACACATGATGTCTCCCCACTCATAAACACGCTTTCGAAATATTCCTTCCATCTCTTTAAACTCAAAACTTCATCATTCAAAATATAGCCATTCTCGTCTCTTATAGCATTCATCATAGGCTGTTTTGAATGTCCCCTGGCAGTTCTTACCAGTTTCCAGAACATTTTAATATTTGCCTGGAAGTTATCCGATATTCTTCTATCATTCTTATCCGTTCTTTCTTGCTTTTTTCTTTCAACTACTTCTTTTACTCTCTTATTAAGATGTCTAAAGACCGCCTTTTTTGTTTCAATATCATCATTCGTACCGCTAGAATTACCAGCCTTTGTTGCTAGTAAATCTAGCCATGCTCTCTTCTTTGCTTCGACTTCCATACGTATCTCATCATCCCACCATAACGTATTATTTTTCCTTTCATTCTTTCTCTTACTAACACCACATACTTCGGTAGCTGCATGCACTAAACCTTTCTTTACATTTTGCCATACATTCTCCAAGTCTAACTCCTTCATACATAATTCATCCAAACCACTTATATTTTCTTTCAGTCTACATTTGAACTTGTTTCTCTCACCTTCATCTTGCAACCTTTCTGTTCTAATACGCTGGAACGCAGTGGTAGACACAGATGACCGATGACGACAACGCCTGAATAGACCATTAATTCGGCATAAAACCAAATAATTATCCGTTCCTACGTTAGAAACTCGGTAAACCCTTGTATCCACCACTGCGCCCCTCAATCTTTCATCCAAAGTTATGAAATCTATCATGCTTCTATCGTCACCTCTTTTCCAAGTATACATATGAATCCTCTTGTGGCGAAAGCAAGTGTTCGTCACAAAAAGATTTTGATTTGATATCTTTCATCACCAAACGTTCCCAATATCCTTACATAACCAAGCCTCTTCACCCCAACCCTTCCATTAAAATCTCCTAGCATAATAATATTTTCATTTCCCTTACACTTCATTAACACAATCCTTACCATCTTACTTACTATACTATACTTCTTTAAACCCACTTTCATTCGTATCCATAGCAGTCTTGGGCTTACACATTCATACTCTTTCACACATTGGCCCATTCTTTCCGAAAGGTTGATACCTACTCCCTGGCATGCCCTCTCGATCTCGTCTACACCAGACCAGTATGCGGTATACATGCCATGTATAGTGACATCCTTCCCCTTCCTTTTCGTCTCATTTACGCATAACACATCTATTCCTCTATCATACATCATATCGCATACTTCATCCATTTTATCATTCATTGCCCCACATACATTCAACGTAGCCAGACTGGCTTCTGCAATCCACTTTTCGCCTCTCCGGGAGACAGAACGTGACGGTTGGCGAACCTCGTCACCGGTTTTCCTCCCAGAGATTCTTTGCACCAATACCGCATTAAAGGGGCGCCGGAAACTCGAGGCCATTTCCTTTATTTGGTTAGTCATGGTGCGAAATATGGGGTAGTATATTTTACGCCGCTACCACGGCGTGGAGCCGAGTCTGTGCTATCGGCTTGTCGCTCATTTAGCAGCTCCCGGGGGACACATGTAGGGTGGGCCTAGGAACAGGTGGTCAAAGCCTACGGACGCGAGCGACTAATCCCCCAAATATTCAAAATCAGTTAAATAATAACGCGATAAAATCCGTAAATTTAGTTTTATTCAATGTGTAATGTTCGCGTAAATCTAAGAAATCATTAAGTAACCTATTTTCATCAACAATCAATCTTAAAGATAAAGTTGGTTAAAAGGGTTCGAAGTTTTTACGATCCATGTAACTTAGATATAATTTACGAGACTTGGTCGCTTAGTAAGTGGTTAGGTATAATAAGGATTACCCAGTTCGCAATAATGGTTATTTTTTGTATAAATGATTTTCCTGGTTTATTAATTAAAGCACGCAGACTTGTGGAACACCAGCGTTAATGGCCCTTTAATAGGATCATGCACCGTCTACTACGACCTTGATGCTCTAATCAGCAAAAAAACTGGTGATCCAATTGCACAATTTCTTGGGAAGCCCATAGGAAGGAAACTTCGTAAGAAGCGCTTTGTGTCAAAGCCGGTCGAAGGCCTTCGCTATGTCCAAACTAATGGCCAACGCCTCGCACTTGGACTCTACTGCCTTCGCCCATTTATGAGCTAGGTAACCTAGAAAATCACCAGCCGAGTGACCGCGACGGAAACCGTACTGGCGTTCACTAATCAGCTGGTGATCTTCAAGGTACCGCTTGAGCTGGCTGTTAATAATAGATTCCATTATTTTAGAGAACAAGGAGGTGATAGCGATAGGCCTATAATTGGACGGATTAGAGTGGTTAGCTTTTTAAGGGATCAAGTGCACGAAGGCTGTCTTCCATGATCTCGGGACTACGCCTAGGGAGTAAGAGTACCGGAAAAGATGCGTTAAGATCGGTGGTAACTCCGGAGCACACCCCTTCAGCACAATAGGAGGAACACCATCAGGCCCACTCGACTTGTTGATATCCAGGGATCTTCTCCCTCTATGCTCTGCGCACCGAGCGTTGGGTAAACAGCACATCCTCCATGGAGCACTCACACTGCGGGATGGTCAGCGGTGTATTTCCCTCGTCATCAAGAGTCGAGTTGACGCAAATGGAGAACCCAGTAGTAGATCTCGCCTTTGTTCTTTGCGGCATGGGCCGTGAAGTCATCCTCCCTATGCAGAGATGGAAAAGATTGCTGGCAGAAGTTCCTTTGGACAGCCTTGGCGAGAGACCAGAATACACGTGTTCCCGAAGGAAGACGAACAAGTTTCTTGCCAATTCTGCCGATGTGTTCTGACTTTGCCTTAACAATGACACTTTTCAAGGCCCTAGAAGCTGAATTATACTTCTTTTTAAGAACGTTGGTATTTACACCCCGAGATGTAGATGCGCGAGCCGAGAACTGGTAACACTCCTGCTTACGATGTAACGCAATTTTTCAGGAGCAACCAAACCAATGCTGGGTTCTGCCTCAGATTTGTAGATAGGATTTAATTAAGAGCTAAATAAGTTTTAATTTTTCCTTGGGTTGATCCCTATCGCTGCTTGTTATCAAACTCATAGATGTTTAAAAGATATTAAGTAGTTTCGTCAAAATTAAGTGAAGTTTTGATAAAAAAAGAACGCTCATGAGGCGTGCACTTTTGAATTTTCAAACTATCGTGATTTTTTAATTTAATAATACCCAAATATATGCAAATTTAAAACAAAAAGTATGATACTTAATTATTAATTTCAACTTTTTCTGAAAAGTAACGATATAATTCAAAAGATGAGAAAAATCCTTCACAACTTTATTCGTTAGATAAAGCTTACCCGAGAGTTGCGATAAAATAAAAGTTTCGCAACACTTAGTATTTTGTTATAAAAATCTGCTTAAAATATAAATATCGTCTGCCTTCTTTATTAAATTTATAGGTACCTATTAGAATTAGAATAATATTTATCACTACTGCTGGAACATAAATAACTGTAGCGTAAAGTGAGTGTGTTAGGTTTAAAGGGTAAGAAATTCGACAGCCTGAGTAATTTGAGAGATGTAATAGCTTGAATGTTAAGCGCTCGCCGTAAAAATGTTAGTTCCTGAGGTACCCGGTTTCGAATCTCGTTGGCACCAATAATTTTGTATATTTCAATTTTAATGACTAACTTACGAGTTCAGTGACGATGAAAACTATAGTGAGGAAACCTGCATGAATTGAATATGGCCTTCTCCCGTTGTAAGAATTGAACATAATCCTCACGTATGGCTAGTAGATTGGCAGACTTAGTCGCACTACATAGAGCTATTTAGATTATTTTACGTTTAGTGTAAACGAGATAGTTTGTCGCCGACTACCATCACAGGCTTTGAGATCAAAAATACGAAGCTATTCTTTATACGGGTACGTATAGCGAAATACTTCGAAAACTACTACAGTGTAATTTAAGCCTCAGTTCATTTCGCTTGCGGTGCACACAACACCGCCTATACTTTTTTCTGGAACCTCTCGTATTGCTTCCTTTATTGGTAACAAGGCATTATACTAACTACTTACGGACTACCTAGATATTTGCTTATATTTAGCGTTATAACAACTTATTTAAATTGGTATAATTAACAAGTAACCTTATTTAAAAAAGGCCACAACAGAAGTACTCTCTTGCATTAAAAATAGTTTAAATAATAAAGAATTCATCGCACAAATAAATAATTGTATGATTCAAAAAATACAGACATTTGCTTTTGTTGAGCGTCATAACTTTTTATGTAATTTGCAGTAATTTTAATGAAAAAATGTGACTGTATAAGTAATCTCTTGCAATAATAGTAGTGAAAATAATTTAAAATGTAATCCAAGAATAAGCAAAAGTATAATTTAACAAAATAAAAACGATAATAAAATATGTATATGTAGGAAGATATTTAATTAATAATGTGCGGTTATTATGAAAAACCTTATTATCACTTCATACAATCATAAAATACACAGATCAGAGATCAACTTTAGATTGTACTGAGACTAATTTAATAGCTGATAATAATAATTAATTCGTTTTCTTTGGATAATTTATTCGTTTTCTTTGAATAATTCATTCGTCTTCTTTAAACAATTAATTCGTTTCCACGAATTAATCATCCAAAGAGTCGAGGTTGAGCTAGTAGCGGAGTACAACAAATACACCGTGCCACGCCAGCGCCAAGGAAGTCTTAACGGCGGCTGCTCCGTCCCTTTTATACAAGCGAAACAAGTAGCTACACGAACTCTACGACACGTGCAACGCGCAGGCACACCGCACACGGTGCACGTGCTGTTTACAATAATTCCGACTAGCCCCGGAGGCGTTGCTGCACGTGCAACTGTGCAGATGCCGACATACATACCTGGTACACCAAAATTTACAAGGCGTTATGGGCAAACAAATAAAAATTTAATTGTTTTTAAATAGTAATATTATACACAATATGCTATGTTTTACTGAACATTAGCTAAATGATTATAAAAACCATTTTATTTAAAATATTATGGACCTCCAACAAATATTTGATTTACCCATTTCATAAATAAAAATTGTATTTTGTTACTTTTTTGACATCAATGAGACTCCATCAGCATCAGAAATCACCATGCTGTCTTAAGAAATACCTAATAACGCCGCTTCTTCACAATCGCTGATACTTTCTTCGTCACAATCAGTTATTATGGTATATTTGGCGGTCTCTGGATCACAAAATATCTTTTCTTAAAGGTTATGGGATTTGGGCAACAAAAATAATGCAGGGTGCATAACAATAATTAACAAATCGATGGGTTCCCAAAGTCTTAAGAATCATAATATTAAGCTTGAGTCACGTTGTATTAAAAACTACAGTGTCTATAAATATTTGTATTAAATTTGAAAAAAAAAAAACATAATATAGATGACGTTCGAAATACTCTTCTTATTTATTTTTTTCTTTCTTTTTTATTATTATCTCGGATAAATCCATTACGGAAATGCTTACGATAATCGCCACTCCTTCCAATTAGTAATCCTTTTTGTTTTTTAAATTATTTCAAATTGTCTTTTAAAAATTTATGAACAGTCAATAAATGTTTGATTCCCCTTATAAGTTTCCATTTTATCACAAAAAATCTTAAATAAAAATATGGGGTCGCCAAATTTGTTTCTTGGTTTACGAGGGCGGCACTGAAAATTTCGGGAATCAAGTAAGTGACATAACATTACTATTTAAAAATGCATTTATTGCTTTTCGAAGTATTCTCTGCGAAATTTGACAGATTTTTCCATACGATGGGACCAATCATTGCAGCAACCATTCCATTCGGAAGTTGGGGTCTCCAAAATGGCCGTTTTGTAGGCGTCCACAGCTTCTTCAGGTGATGAAAATCTCTGTCCAAGCAATTTATTCTTTATTTTAGGGAAAGTATAGAAATCATTAGGGCTTAGGTCGGGGCTGTACGGCGGATGGTCTAATAATTCTATGTTTTATTCAATGATCTTATATGTAAAAGAGGTAGATAGGTTACCTATATCACATTCGATGCTTACAAATGGCACGCTGCGTCACCGCCGTACAACACCCATATATATAAACGCATAGATGGTATTATAACGTCACACAAAAGAGAGTAAATATGGAAGAAGGATGGTATACCTACAGGTTATAGGCTAAATTTGCGTGCGAAAAAGAGACGGTTGTATTTTACACTACGTCGTCTCGCACAGAACCAATGTTGTATGTGGGAGAAGGACGGATACGTGCTTAATACTTCGAGCGAAAAAGAGATGGGACCTATGGGAGCTAGGAACGCCAAAGAAAAATAAACAGATGTGTCATTTCGGCAAATGCCAATTTAAGCCTATAGTAGTTATATCACAATATGCAAATTAATTAAAATATGTTAAGAGTCGAATTGATAATGAAAAATTATGTAGTTTAATAAAAAATAAAAATAAAATAAAATGAAATAGCCTTTACATTACAAATTAACCATAAGTTTCTTATTTAATTCAATAATTTACAATCTTATTAAATAGCTCTTCCTATGTTTTATTTCAATGATAACAAATTGGAACCAATAGGAAGGTGATAAAATATAATAATAAAAAATACAGATCGAAATAAAAATACTCGAATATTAGTGACCTTCAAATAAATTTTATTTATTTCTATTTTGTCTTTTTGATCTTTTGTTCAATTCAGGATTATTTTTGTGTTCAGAGTGGAGACGAACATTGACGTATTTTTCTATAATAACTTTTATTAGAAGCATACGATGATTATTTTTACTGCGCTTTTTACAAACTACTCTATTCAATAAACTAAGAGTTTCTTTATTTAGATTTAGTTCTGCATTTTTTCTTCAGATAAGTATTCTTTTTTTTTTTGACCTGATTTAAAATAACACTCAAGTTAGCGATTTTTTCCGCAATCTTCCGTTTTGTTGTTTTAAATTTCTGTTTTTATTTATGAACTTCTGTTTTTCAAGAGTAAGCTTCCTAACACAATTTTTAAGAGCTGATTTACGAGGGGTGTCCTAAATCTACTCCAAATCAGATACCTTTTCATCAGCAAGACTGCTTGGCCAAGCGGGAGTAGATTGCGAGGCTTTAGGTACCTGTAACATATTTTAAATGACGAATGCATAAAACAAATAAGCAGATATTGGAAATCGCTTTGACATTTGGAATGCTAAGGGGACGAAAAAAGTATTACCTCCAGAACAGGAAGAGCTGACTTTTTCAATAAGATAAATCCTTTGCCAGAAGTATATTTATCCTCATCCTTAAAATGGTTTGAACATATTTTACTTGAACTATTTGGCTGCCAGCTTTCTTCTTTTCTTTGCTTACGCACAATATCCACCCACCGAAAGCGCCTTAGCTCATTTAATGGAAATCCAGAAAAAATCATATACATACGTATATATACCACCTCATTACGCCACAAATCGAACGAATTGAACTTATAATTAATAACGACAGTTAATTTACCCTTCCCTAAAACAAGAAATATGCACACAATTTGAATTGACGATACTCGGAAGAGACCTACCTGTTTATTTTATATTCTTTGATCGAAAACAATATCACTTCTCTTTCAAACTTACTCATTTGGGATATTTCTATCCCTCTCGGTTTTTTCTGACAACATATTTAAAATACATTGTCAGAAATTTAATACGTAAATTTGTAAAAATATGTAAATACGAAATAAATTAAGGAAATAGTAATAATTATGAATGAAATGTAATTCCTTGAATTTTGGAAACCTTGCTTGTGTAGTTTGTACAGAACCTCATCGCACACGACGGCATTTTCGGTGCAAAAACAAAACACAAATTACTTTCAACGTTGTTGTCAATGACCCGACGATAGAGCGGCGACTGAGCTCAGGTTTGCTAATTAGCATAGTTTTGGCGTGCCACTCGTGGTGCGCTTATAACCTATCTACCTCTTTTCCATATAAGATTATTGGTTTTCTTGCTCTAAAAACTCTTTTGTTCTGTGTGCGGTGTGAGAACTCGCATTGTCGTGATGGAGGATGATGCGACGGTTGCAGTTCTCTTTACGGAGTTCAGAAACGACCTGTGGCAAACAAATGCTAGCATACCATTCTGCATTAACCGTTCTTTGTCCCTCAATAGGAATAGTCGTAACATGGCCGGTTTTAGAGACAAACGTGGCCACCATTTTTTTGCAACACTCCGTGAACGAATAATTTTTTGCTGGCTTTAACTCATTTTCGAACACCCAAACTCGTGACTGGTTTTTTGTTTCGGGTTTGTACGTTCAGGATTCGTCACCTGTTAAGGATCCTGCGTGGAATTTTTCGAGAGTTCTGACGCACCAAGTAACGCGAGCCGCTTTTTGCTCTTGACAGAGCGAATGCGGTATCCATCGGGAAAACAACTTTTTTACACCTAATTGTTAATGCAAGATTATTTGTATTTGACTCATGCCAATGTCTAAAGTTGCCTGAATTTCACGGTATGTCACATGTCGATCTTCCTCAATCAGCTTACGCACAGCATCAACGTTTTCTTGGGTGACGTCAGTTTTTGGACGGCCTTGACGGGGATCATCACTGATCTTGACACGTCCACGTTGAAATTCAGCAAACCAGCGATAAATTGTGGTTTTGGATGGGGCTTCACTACCAAATGCAGAAATCATCCGGTCCACACACTGTTTTTTTGTTAAACCACTTCGAAAGTCACAATAAATCATCGCTCTTGAATTTTCTCGAGTCAATTCCATTTTCTCAACGACTAAACAAGTTTGACAAAACCTTGTGACAAGACCGAGAATCTTTTTTAAATAAATAAATGGTATTCGATTTTTAAAACCAAGGAGTTTTCAATTAAAAAGATTTTAATATGACAGGAACAGTGGAAATATTCCATTCTCGATACTTTTAGTGCAGCCTAGTATGGAGCATTGAAAGTTCAATGATTATAGCTCAATAATTTAGCCCGTAAAACCCGACCCTCGTCTGTATATATTTTCTTACAATGCAGTCAATATAAAGCACCCCGCATTTTCTTAAAGCCTCTTTTATGATGTTAAACAAACCTATTATTAAGTTGAACTGTTATTTTACCGTTTTGTGCATCATTTAATGAAAAATGCAGTGTTACGTTTGAAGTTCACTTTTTTGTGTTTAATATGCTATTTTAAGTTATATGTACAATCACATTAATAATGATATTTGACTAATATCACATTTTTTTGTATTTAATTTTAATTTCTTTTAATCAGCTAATTTCAAAAAAAAAGACTCTTCATTGGATTATCATTTATTTTGAGCACACAGTTTCAAATACATCGTAAAATCGACGGTGGTGTGTACTTCCTGGTATGAATGCTTGCTTGTTTTATGGTTTGTATGCTTATAAAATGATTTAACGTCACTAAGTATTTAAATGTTCATTGATCAAATATCATATTAATAAAATAGTAAAACATAGTGAAATAACGTGCTTTTCTAAGAATCTGAGTGAATTATAATTTACAATATATTCTGCAATAAGAATTAGAATAAGATTTGGCAATATTTATAAATTTATTGTATTTTCATCGGTTATTAATGGACTTCCAAATAAAAAAGCAAACTACTAGAAATTGATGAACTTTGAAAATTATAAAATTTTATTACATTAAGTAGAGTGTGTTAAATAGAGAAAAAGTGAAAAGAGTGTAGTAGTACATATGAGTTAAAATTATACGCATGTAACTAACGGAAGCGTTAATTAGGTCATGACGCAAATGTATGACGTGATTGAAACTAAGCAATATTACTTACCTATTACCTTAGTATTTTAATATATTTATAACTGGATTTTATTCTGGTATAATAAAAGAAAGTGAACATGAATGAGTAAAGTATCTTTCAATCGCTACGGGTATATAGCGAGTATCAACTTCACAAAAATTCAAGGCGCGATTAAAAACTAATTTCCCTCGAGTAGTGAGCACGAATTAAATAATAAACAAGTCAAGCAGCAATTCAGAAAAAAAAATCGAGAAATAAGAATGGAATATCCATCCACAGCTACTAGTAAAACCATACCAAATAGCATTAAAATGGAAAAATAAATGAAAATATTTTGTAAGCAACCCTTTCTGCCTTTTTTTCTACATATTAAATCACTACGGAATAAACCAATGAAAGATCAAGAAAGAAGAAAATTCAATAAATGTAACAAGCATTATGCCCGAACGATACATCGAGAACTTAACAGACACAAAATTCACCCACCACGAGCTTTGACTAAGAAGAAAGAAGGATAACCAGAAGGTACCCATGGTAAAACCCGGCCAAACCGTTCAACAAGAGCTTCAGCCTGAGTCATCAGCAGCATATCCGTGTCAGCTAATAGCTCGTGCGCCTGCCATGTTCATCGCCAGCCTGTCTACATCTACACCAAGTGTTGAGTGGTCGACTTTAAACATTTCTAATTATTATTTGATTAAGTTAGTGTTAATTATTCTTATTATTGGGGTAAAATATTTTTAATAGTATTTATTTGGTGAAATTTAGATTATTATTACTAAAATATGGTAGAAAGTAAATTTAGGACCAGATAAAATCAGCCAAAGAGTTTAAATAAGGTAGCAGAAGCAAAACATTTATACTCTAGTTTAGGGAATATTTTTTCTTTGTTTCACTTACAAATTGAACGTAAAGAAACAATAATAATTCAAACGCATTGTAACAGCAGGCAAAATGAGATAATTGAATTAATGTATAGTGTAATAATGAGCTAAGCGTAAGATAAAATAATTATATCCTTTAAGTAAGAAATTCATGAAATTTGTAGGTAATAATACTAGTTACGTTATTAAAAAAATTAATACCTCTCATCACCAGTATTTAATACTAGTATATAGCATTGCATAAAATAAATTGCTCAAAACTTTAAAATCTAAACATAAGAAGGAGAAGCTTCCTCAATAACTAAAAAAGACCATTATATTTATTTTGAAGTTTATCTCATGTTTAACTTTTTATTTAATACAATATCTCCCATTTTATAAGTAACGGAGTAAGTATTCCTATCATATAATAATATTCTTTTTATTTTATTATTTAACAAATTATGTTGTATAATGTGACATGGCTTCATGATTGTGTGACCTATAGATAGTAAAGTATTTTTTAATATATTTCCTTCAAATGGGGAGGAAAGAGTAAGGAGAGGATTTATTTTCCGATATTCTCTTAGAAATCAGATGAGAAATGTACTCAGAATGACATATTATGTAGGTTTTACCTTAAAAGCCATAAATAATTTAAGAAATTGCTTATCTGATAATTAGTTAAATTTATAAACATCCGTTAAACATTTCAACTTTACTCTTAAGACTTTACTTATTTTAGACAACTTCAAAAAAGGGGGAAGATCTATATTCGACTGCAGGTTCTTTTCTTTTTGTATGTATGTTACTCGATATTTTCTTTAACTTTGAACCGATTTTGAAGACACATTTTAATAAATAGTTCAAAATTGGTTCCACAGATATTTGAATAAAGTTTTTCATGTAACTGTTAGAGGACATTCTAACTTGCGATATTCCTATGTCCACTCAAAAGAGACGAAAACTTAGACCTTGAGGAACTAAAAATAGTAAAATAGTTTTCACCTAATACCTTCTGAAGTGAAGGCTTTAATACTTACATACACTATGTCTTAGCACTGGCAGAAGCTATTATGTCGATGATTTAGAAGTGAATCGTACTAATAACAGGAATGATATTTTTCAGGAGAACGATTTAAAGTTCAACAAGATACCATATGCCGTGTAGTGGCGGTTGAGAATATCCACTACCCCATATCTTCCCGTGGGTGTCGTAAGAGGCGACAGAGGGACACAGAAAGGAGATGGGCAGCAGCATCTTCCTAATAACAACAATAAAATAATAAAAAAACTGCGGTTGCCAACCCGCTCGCCAAGCGTAGCAACTATGGCAAATATCCCCCCATGAGCAACGACACAAATAAACGGCCCCCAGTCCCCGGCGGCCCCGCTATTCCTGGCTACGGTGGCGACCATGGTAACGGCGGGGCAGGGAGTGCTAAGAATCTCCGGTGGAGGTTCGGTTGCCACCTACGACGACTCGACCTGGCAACGTATAACGCACGCACCCTGAGGACTGACGAGAAGATACTGGAGCTGGAAGAAGAGGTAGACAAGTTGCGCTGGCATATTATTGGATTATCTGAGGTCCGAAGAGAGGGGGAGGACACGGTAATCCTCGAGTCCGGCAACTTGTTCTATCACCGGGAGGGCGACCATCTGTCCCAAGGAGGTGTCGGATTTATCATCCACAAGTCTCTCGTCAACAACGTTGTAAAGATCGGGAGTGTGTCGACGAGGGTCGCGTACCTGATACTCAGAATCACCAAACTGTATTCGCTAAAGGTCATACAGGTCTACGCACCAACCTCGGCACATCCCGATGAGGAGGTGGAGGAAATGTATGAGGATATCTCTAGAGCCATGCATTCCTCCAAAACCCACTACACGGTGTTGATGGGAGACTTCAACGCAAAACTAGGCACAAGAGAAGGCGGTGAGCTGAAGTTAGGGAAATTTGGAGTAGGGCAACGGAACCGTAGGGGCCAGCAGCTGGCTGACTTTATGGAGAAAGAGGGACTCCTTATAATGAACTCTTTCTTCCAGAAGCGGCCCCACAGAAAGTGGACCTGGTCGAGCCCCGACGGTTCGACAAAAAATGAGATTGACTTCATTATGACGACCAGACGCCAACTGTTCAGTGATGTCTCAGTGATCGCAAGGGTGAAAACCGGCAGCGATCACCGAATGGTTAGAGGCACACTGAACCTAAACGTTAAGTTGGAGAGGTCTCGTCTAATGAAGTCAACGCTCCGTCCCCCTCGTACTCTAATCCAGAATCCCGAGACTTTTCAGCTCGAGTTACGTAACCGCTTTCAGTGCCTAGAAGATTGAATGCAGTGGACGATATGAATGACAAGCTCGTGGAAACTGTCCACGCGGTAGGAGCTAAGTTCTGCAAGACCCGCCGCAGAAGAACACAAAAACTCTCCGATTACACTCTTAATCTCATGGCTGTTAGACGGGAGATGAGGCTGCAATCGTCAACAGATTTGACAGCATACAGGCAACTGAACAGACAGATCTCCAAATGCATGCGGCAAGACTTACGCAACTTTAATACTGCTCGTATTAAAGAAGCGATCGAGCGGAACCAGGGCTCCAAAGTCTTTGCCAGAGATCTGTCTGCCAGAAAGAGCCAACTGTAAAAGCTGAAGACTGAGTTGCAGCATCGTTTCCGGGACACCTGAGATTTTGAGTGAGATTGAGAGGTTCTATGGACAGCTGTACACATCATCGTTGGAGCCACACGCAAGTGTGAGTAACGATACAAGAGCAAGTCTTACCCGACACTATTCCGATGATATCCCGGACGTCAGTCTGAGCGAGATTAGAATGGCTCTCCAGCACCTTAAAAACGGCAGGGCCCCAGGCGAGGATGGAATTACAGCGGAGCTTCTGAAAGCGGGTGGAACACCGGTACTTGAAGTCCTTCAGAAGTTCTTCAATTCCGTCCTTCATGGTGGCACTACTCCGGAGGCGTGGAGCAGAAGTGCGGTGGTTGTTCTTTAAGAAAGGCGACAACGCTCTCTTGAAGAACTTCACACCGATTTCCCTTCTGAGCCGCGTCTACGTGCTGTTTTCGAGAGTCATTACGAATCGTCTCGCACGCACACTCGACGACTTCCAGCCTCCCGAACAAGCCGGTTTCCGAAAAGGCTTCAGTACCATAGACCACATACATACCCTGCGGCAGATTGTACAGAAGACCGAAGAGTAGAATCTGCCACTTTGCCTGGCGTATGTGGACTATGAGAAAGCCTTTGATTCCGTCGAAATTTGGGCTGTGCTACAGTCCCTTCAGCGGTGCCAAGTTGACTGTCGGTATATCGAGGTGCTGAAGTGTTTGTATATCAGGGCTACGATGGCTATCCGAGTACAGAACCAGAGTTCGAAACCTATCCGCCTGCAGAGAGGTGTAAGACAGGGTAACGTTATATCCCCGAAACTCTTCACCGCTGCGTTGAAAGACGTTTTCAAGCTACTGGACTGGAAAGAATACGGTATTAACGTCAATGGCGAGTACATCACTCACCTTCGATTTGCCGACGATATAGTCCTTATGGCAGAATCGCTGGAGGACCTTAGCACTATGCTCAATGACCTCAATGGTGTCTCCCAACGGATAGGTCTTAAGATGAACATGGACAAAACAAAGATTATGTTCAATGTCCATGTCACACCTATGCAGGTAGTTGTGGGGAGCACTATGCTCGAAGTTGTTGACGAGTACGTTTACCTGGGACAAATAGTCCGACTAGGTAAGTCCAACTTCGACCGAGAGGTCAATCGACGGATTCAACTCGGCTGTGCAGCGTTCGGGAAATTGCGACACATCTTCTCGTCAGGTATACCTCAATCTCTGAAAACTAAAGTGTACAATCAGTGCGTGTTGCCAGTGATGACTTACGGATCAGAGACGTGGTCCTTCACTGCTGGCCGTATGAGGACGCTCAAGGTCGCTCAGCGAGCTATGGAGAGGGCTATGCTCGGAGTTTCGCTGCGTGATAGACTCAGAAATGAGGATATCCGCAGTAAAACCAGAGTGACCGACATAGCCCAACGGATTAGTAAGCTGAAGTGGCAATGGGCCGGCCATATAGCTCGAAGAACCGATAACCGATGGGGAAGAAAGTTTCTCGAGTGGCAGCCTCGTACCGGTAGGCGTAGTGTAGGGCGACCCCCCACTAGATGGATAGACGACCTGGTAAGACATGCAGGAAGTCGATGGATGCAGGTGGCTCAGGACCGTGCTTTGTGGCATTACTTGGGGGAGGCCTATGTTCAGCAGTGGACTTGTGAAGGGCTGTAATGATGATGATGATGAAGATACCATAAAACTAAGCGAATTATTATTGTATATATACGTTCACTACTAGTTGAATTAATAATCTCTGATATATTAACTTTAAATAAATATTTCAATACACAAAAATAAAGAAATAAAATATCTAAAACATTAAAAATACCTAACTTAGAATTATTAAGTATTAAAATGGCGTTTAAGTTTCACTTATCCTTAGTGTATACTAACAGCGCTCCATGATTAGCCCCCAACGAAAAAGAGGGGCGTTGTCAGTTTAACTTTTATCTACGATTCAAGAAAATATTTTTAGCCAGAAGTTTTTTTAATTAAGCTATTTTACCCTCTTATTTACGTACGATTAGAGAGTAGAACGTCACTCTGTATTACACTTATTTGCAGTTTCGTAAGTATTGTACTATGGTGTTGCATTCGGGTAGCCATCGTAGCCTTAATGTACAAACATTCCAGTACTTTGATATATTGACAGTCTGCTTGGTGTCTCTGAAGTACTTGCAGCAGCGCCCAAATTTCAATGGAATCAAAGGCTTTCTCATTGTACACATAAGCAAAACAAAACAGTAGATATATTGTTTGGAAATTATACAAATTTAACTGGTAACTCAGTGGCTTAGCACTTGCTGTACATTTCACAGAATGCGAGCAACCCGGGTTCGATCCCCGCCGGCACCAAAAAATGGTTAATTGCAATATTAAATGCTGATTTACCAGGTGTTTTCCGGTAATGGAAAACATCGTGACGAAACCTGCATATCTGAGAAATTAATGTATTTTTTTTGTATAAGATGGGTTGACAAACGAGCACACAGTCCACCTGATGGTAAGTGGTTGCTGTGGTCTATGGACATCTACATCTATCCGCGATTACGAATCAAAATGCAGATGCACTATCAACCTTGAGGACTAAGATGGAATGCCTATTTCCAGTAAAATGGGTCTCCGGTTCTCTACACTTACCATATGAAACACAGCAGCATTAAGCTACTATTTCACGCTGGTATTCTGCGAGAGCATGGTCCTTCCCCTATCGAGCCGACCCATTCGTGCTACAACTACACTATTAATATCGAGATATGTGAAATCAACACGTATTGGGGGACGTTTCCTTGCCTAAAACCCTCTTAGAAGTGATGGTAGGCCTGTGCTCAGCAGTGAGATGTACATACTTTTTACCAAAGTGTTGTGTAAATGTGTGTTAAATTATCTTTGGAAACCAGCTTGTTCGGGAGGTAGTCGTCAAGTCGTCTTCATGCGAAAAAATCGTAATGACTCTTGAAAACAGCACCCATTGTTATTGTTTGCTCATTTTACTCATTGGACTCATTTGACAATAATCGTTTAAAATTCCATAAACTTTATTTTTGACTTTAATATTTTAATGTAAATAATTCAACGTTATAAAATTTCAACAGTGTGATAAATAACTGCCGGTTATTTTCTTTGTTGCAGAGCTAGAATCTTATGGTATTATATCACAGAACAAAACCATAAAAATCTCTTCGGAAGTTTCTGCTTCACATGAGAAAGTCTTAGTAGAGTAGATCAAGACTATATTGCTTTTTAGTTTTCGTAAAATTATTTCTTACAAAGTCAGTACACGTTATTCCTATTAATAAATTACAATAGTGAAGTTGCTTACATAATACATATTATATGTGCAATTTCACTTATATATACAAAATAGTAAACCATTACATCAAATTTTAACACCATCTGTACATTATTTTTACTTTACTTTTCAAGAGGTAAGATTTCTAGTTTTAAGTATAATTTAAAACAGAATTCATATAAATATATTCCTATCATGCATGGAATTAGATTTTAATTTCTGGAATTGGCATCCTAATTAAATAAATTCTGACAGAGGTCTTCGTCTCTGTTGTCGTGACTACTTAAATTTGTGTTTTTCGCTAAAATTTGGTTCATCATTGAGACTGCGAGGTGCATCAGCGCATTACGCCTGTGGCATCGCGTCCGAGCGGTCGCATCCAGGCAGTCCGCGCTTTCGTCCTCGTACGGTAGTGCTCTCCCGCTCTCGCGCCTCCGCTGTCCCGCTCGCGCTGTACAGCGCCGACGCAGTGCTCACTCCGCCGGTGGCATCGTTCTCGGACGGTCGCCTCCAGGTGGTCCGCGCTCTCGTACCAGTACGGTAGTGCTATCCTGCTCCCGCGTCTCCGCTGTCCTGCTCACGCTTGGCAGCGTCGAGGCTGGTGAGTCACTTCACGCTTACAGCTCTTGCCCCCCTGTCTTCGGGCAGGGAGGTTTGACTGACCTCCGCTTTTTCATTTTCATTTTCATTTTCATTTTTCATTTTTGTTGTGAATTGTCTCTTTCATTTTCTTGTTGTTCTTGCATTATTATTACGTGTATATTGTCTCGTAGTACGTCTCGCGTTCAAGTCCCTGTTCTACCGAGAACAGGACCCGTCCTCATCGTTACCGAGCTTAGCTCTTCTAGCTTTACTGCCCCAGAATGGCCTCACATAGCCTATCTGAGTCCCTCGCCGCCATCACAAATCAATATGGTTTAAATATCAATGAGACGGTCCTCGCCGCCATCGCCACCATCGCCGCCCAGGCCCCCTCCCTGCCCCTCAAGCACACCATCCTCCGCCAGTAATCGCGTCATACCTCGAAACGAGGAACTCTTTTGCCCCCCTTGAGTCTGCCCCCTTAGAAATGGAGTACGCATGCTCCGAGTCCTTGGCGCCGGCCTCCCGGAAGAGGTCCGCCACCACTTCAGGCTCCGGTTCATCGGAGTCCTATGACTCCGACGGAACCGGGGAGTCAACATTTATCACTGTCAACTCCAAGCGCAACGGTAAGCGCGCCGCGTTAAAACGCACCCCCCTATCTCAGCGGCCCCTGCCGCTCCTACAACCTTCGCAGCTCCCGCCGTTGCCGCCGTCCCACTCATGTCACTAGACATCCCAACTCCAACTAAACCATCCTCTCGATGTGCTCCAGTCCTTGCCAAGAAGCAAGTCCCGCCCCCTGTCTTCCTAAGAGATAAGGCAAAATTCACCCAACTGTCCAACAACCTGCTACGACGCAGGAATAAAGTACGACCACGCCGTCAACCTCGGGGAGGCTATCAAAATCATCCCCAGCTCGATCGAGGATTTCCGCCAACTCACCAGGCTATTCACAGCCAAAAGAGTCTCATATCACACATACGCTCTCCCGGAAGAGCGTAAAGTCAGGGCCGTCATCCGAGGCGTCCCTTTCGAATTCTCCAACGAGGAGATACTTGAGGACCTTAAGTCCCAAGGCTTCCCCCGTGGAAGCCGCGTTAGTTGATGCCATTAGATTTGAAGTGAAGACCTCTGATGTTGTAAAGTCTACGGCCACCGTGGCAAGTGTGATCATGGTTTTTTCACTCTGTTTGCCCCATGCAATATTTGTAGTGTATATTTTTTAAGAAAAAACTTTCAAGTGCGACTTGAGGGTAATAAGTCATCAGATCTTTTTTCGGACATAAGTAACGTTCAGTAAAACTATAATTCATTCACGCAATTTTCATTAATAAAGGCAGCGACTGATTACATTACTCAGTGAGTATATATGTTATTAGTTATTATAACATTTCCAGATATTATCCTTAAAATACATTGCTCATCATCATTATCATCATCCTTACAGCCCTTTACAAGCCCACTGCTTAACAAAGGCTACCCCTAAGCAATCCCACAAGGCATAGTCCTGATCCGCCTTCATCCATCCACTTTCTGCATATCGTTGTTAATACATTGTTGTATCATACGTAGTTCACGTTCGAACTAACAGCCCCTAAAATCACGTTCTGCGTTCTTAATGATGACAACTCTTAGTTCAATTAACACTGCAGTGGTCTGGAGGTATTTAGCCTTAAAAAAATAAATCATAAATAAATTTACATGCTGCAATGAGCACGTCGTCTTAGTATTCAACTTTAAATACTTGACGAGTCAATGATTCATTTAAGTAGCTTTTCTATAATTGAATTACTACAAGTATTGTAATCCACGCGACCACTGTGGTTAATCACCCTGCTTAAATTTGAATGAACTTTTTTTTTATAAATGTGGTTTATTTTTACGTGGTAGAGCCATGCAGCAGTTATATTAGTAGAACAGTTGTAGCACGAATGGGTCGCCTCGAACGGGGAAGGACCACGCTCTTACAGAATACCAGCGTCAAATAGTAGCTTAATGATACTGTGTTTCGTATAGGTCGAGGTGTTCTATCTAAGGCCTCACGGGTGACCACGCATCTGCATTTTGATTCGCAATCTAGGATAGATGTAGATGTCTATGGGCCACAGCAACCACTTACCATCAGGAGGACTGTGTGCCTGTTTGTCACCCGATCCTGTAAAAAAAAATTGACGAATACACCAAAGAATTGCTTAATATTTAAAATACACTCGGTTTTTGAGGTTATATACTATGAAAAATACTCTGATGAAAATAGGCCTCCCCCAGAGATTGTCTCGTAGGGGGGATATTTGTCATAGTTACTACGCTCGGCAGGTGGGTTGTTAACCGCAATTTTTTTAACTACTCATATTTTCAATGGTTATCAGGAAGATACGCTGCAGCCCATCTCTTATTTCATTTCCCTTTGTCACCTCTTTTGACACACATGGAACGACGTGGGTTAGTGGATATTCTTATAAATCAGTCACTTAAGTGTATAATAAGGATTATTTCACTAATTTCACAAATTTGATTATTTCACTAATTTGATAGCTACGAACTATCAGGTTTAGTCAATCACAGATATAGACTGTATACGTAAAAGTACTTTATAATAATAATAAAATTATACATATTATGTATTAACATGATAAGTTAAACTGCTTATGCATAAAACATAAACTTGTAACTTTAGTTTACAATAAATATTTTTTCTTGTAATTAATTTGGAGGAATTTTAATGACTTAAATAATTCTCTCAATTTATTTTTTATTTTTATTCCATTTTACAAATTTTTATTCACGGGCAAAAATTATTCATTCATTCTACCATGTGCATGGGGATAAGCAATTACGGGTGCACTTATAAAACCCACCTTGAAAAAATATACGCGCTACAATAGCGTATCTTTAATTTTTTATAGGATTAGGGTGACAAACGTTCATACAGTACGACCTGGTGGTAAGTGGATGCTGTGGCCCATAGACATTTATGATAGGTAGAGACATGAAGATTTTAAAGACAAACTTATTTTTTGATAATATGTTTATTTATTTAAATGAAATGGATTTTCTTTCTAATCTTAGCTTAAAAAATATCACACGGCAACGAAAAATTTCAAAGAAAAGACGCATACTATTTGCGTCTTTCCAACCTACATTATAAAAATTATAAAAAACTGCCATTCGTTTAACATTTTTACATATTATGGAAAGGTAATTTGAAGTTGAAAGGATGCTAATGGTAATTTACTACTTTTCTTTTTAGTAAGTATAATATAAAATCATTGGAAAAGTATGTAATAAAGCAAAGAGGGTTCCAGGAGACCCATAGGACAGGGTAACCTAGTTTGGGCTCCTGTCTCCCACATTTACTCAAAACTCTTAAACTATTTTTGAAACAATTGTAACTATGTAAAAAGTGGGAGAAATAAATGTTTATTATTATTATATGGGGTATCTATATAGTTGTCTCATCTGGTTGGTTTCTATAAATATATAATTATAAATCAAAATGAAAAGATAAATATACATAAATATCTATAAAAGCCCAACCAGATGGAAGCCCTCGGCAGGAGAGACCAAACGGCCGAGAGTTAAAAGGAAAGGGTAAGAAACCGGCGAACGATGCGGGCGGTATCGAGGAGCACCGCCTTCTGCATTTGAGCCCGGAGCGATCCGTCACGGAGTCCCAGTCACCTCAGATGACCCGAGAGGCTGACTGGGATTAGCTCATTCCCAGAGACGACTACAGGAATAATTTCTGCCGGCAGACCACCCCACATGTCGGTCACCTCGTGAGCCACGTCCAGATATTTTGTTCGTTTATCTGTTTCGGCTTTCACGAAGTTCTCGTCATACGGAATGGTAATGTTGACCAAAAATATCCTTGACTTGGCCCGGTCCATCAGCACAATATCAGGCTTATTCAAGCAAGGCAAGAATAGTCCTGTCTGTGATGATAGCCCGGTCCCAGTAGAGCCTGGCGCAGTCATTTATTATTATTATTATTGGTAATTAGACACAAAAAATAACAACCCGCTAAGCTTGAGTAATGATTTGAAACGGGTATCATAGAAGACTTACTACGATAAAAAAGTGGAGAAACTTAAGTGAGTGATAACATTTGTGAGGTAATTTTTTTAATATTAAATGCGTTGTATTAGAATTATTATCTAAATGGACTCAGTGATTATGTTACAATCATAAAATCACTCTTTAAAATTTACCTCTTTCAAAACGTGCAAAATAAAAATAAACGACAAAAAATTTAAATTTTATTTATTAAGAAAAATAAAGAAACTAAATATTTACCAATTCATTTTTAATTTTTCACACTTTCATTTTTAATTTTACACACTTTTTAAGACTATTTTATTGTTATTGCAATCAGTAAATCAAAATTAATAGTTTATCTTTAGTATTTGTTTAAATTATCATAAGTTTTGAGCAACAATTATATGGTTAAAATATAAACAAAAACTTTAATAGTCTAAAATTTGCTTTCAAAGCATCAAACCCAAAGTTATACCTATAAAAGTCATCTGTCACTTTTTTGTACATTTTTAAATGTGCAATCAGTGAATTCAAATTATGAAATCATTCCCAGTTTGGATTTAATTAGGTTTTAACTAAATTACTATAATTAACATTTGAGCAGCAATCACTTTTGTAGACATCTAAAAATTAAAAGAACACATATTTTATTCTTAACAACTAAAAACAGGTTAAAGACCTTTTTACTTTTTTCTACCATATACTAAGGCCTTTGTCTTGTTTTTTTCTTGTAAGAAATAATATGAAAGAGAAGTATCATAGATATTTGTCACTTAAGCTAAACAAAGATTAAAGCTGCTCTTGGCCGTTTAAAAATGTGATACCGAACTACTCTTATCTGTATAAATAATAAGAAGATTTGTACGTTCAGTCTTTTTGTATGATCAACAACAGTAAGTCCTTTTTAATTGGTACTTTTCCAATCACTTTTTTTAATTTATTTACTGGTCTTTACTGACATCCCATTTCTTTTTCTCTTTCTTATAGTTCATTTTTAGTAAGTATCTAGTCATTTTCTTCCTGTTTTGGAGATGTTTCTTTTGTATTCGGTAGGCGGTTTATAATATTTATCTTTGAATTCTGTCAAAGATACATATATATACATAAATAAATTTTAAAAAATACACTGGAAATATTGGAAATAATTCAGGAGATTCTTTCTCACAATTATAATTGAGCTCAGATGTCTTTATTTCTCTACTAATCTTTTAAGTGATAGTAAATTTTCCTTATTTTCGATATCATCTTGTACAATGTCGTCAATAGTCGGTAAAAGCAACTCTGCATCTCTGTCATTTTTGTTCTGCATGTGACTAAACAGTATCAATTAATCTACTGATTTTTCTACTTCAGTTTCCGCTGAATTTAGTAGTTTTGTATCTGAACCCTGTATTATATTTGTTTCCATTTCAATAGTTTCTTCTCCCTTTCTTCAATTTTGCAATATAAAAATAAAATAGATTAAGAATAATTAAAAATCAGTTGACAGTTTTTTCCTAAAAGGTAACAGACAGACAGATAGATAAAAATTATAAAAATATTCAGAAACTAACTTATTCAGCCTATATTATAATGTCAACAATAATGATTTTATCACTAAGATTATCCAACAAATATAAATGTATAAAGTAAGTCCAGGGGAGATGGCCGTAAGGGAGAGATAGCCACTTAAAAAAACATAGAGGCACTTCCTAAAGTGCACTTTTTCGTTTGTACAATTCGTGCAGTGAGTTTAAACGACATTTCGCTAGAACTCTGGCGATAAAAAACAAAAAGTAAGTAAAATGTACCTATATTGATTTGTAGGGGCTTAAAGTTTTTAAAGGGTTTGCTTTACATAGTTTTGGTAATAAGAAATCATATAAAATAATTATTTTTTTAAGTTAAATGTTCAGTCTATGAACCAAGCTTTAATATAACCGGCAAATAGCGCGTGGAATATTTATATTTTTTACAAATAATGTGGACATCTATCCCGGATGATTAGGAGAGATGACCATACATGATTGATATGAGATGGCCATGCATAAGTCATATGTAAAATTAAAAATTGTATTATAATAACTTGAAATGTTTTCTTTACTCATGGTTATTTATGCTAATTATGTTTTAGTAATAAATTATAGTATTTTATTTTTAGACGCCAAATGAAATGACGCAAAAACTAAAGAGAAGTAGTCAGCTCACGAAGGAACTGGATTGAAGAATCATTTAAAGCTACCATGGATGCTGTTTGAAGATAAAATGACTATCTAAATAGCATCTTTATGGAGTACAGAAAGGCGATATAAGTAAAAACAAGACAAAGACTATCATTTCTATTCAGCGAAGAAAATGAGGAAAAACTCGCTACTCGCTAATTACATTAAACTATGTAACAAAATAATTAACTTATCTGGAAGAAGTCATAAGGAGGAAGAAACAATATGATGTGGCTTGTCTGAGGAAGAAGTTAGAAACAGAGAAGTTAACAACTGTGTAAGCAGTGAAGAACATTATTATGAAAGGCATCTTATGAAAGACTGCCTTCAATGCGTTTTATACCAATTGTAACTCCACAAAAATTGAACCGAGTTTAATGATAAGAGTTCATTATGTGGACAGAAAAAAAAGAATAAGCTTAGACTCAAAAATCTATAGGAAAAGAGTAGATGAAATGCTGATTAAGAAACTGGCAATCTATCCCTTGCTACTATGGCCATCTTTACCAGCTACCTACCTACCAGCAGCTCTCTACGATGGCACTACGGGAGAGCAGGCCAATCGTAATTTGAAAAAAACGTTAATCAAGAGACTGATTATTTTGAAGTTCAATTATTTTATGTGATATTCTAAGAAGTTTAAATAAAAGTTAATTTTTGTTAATTAATCTTTTTACTTTTAATTTTACTTGCTTCTTAAAAAACTATGGCTAACTCCCGGACTTACACTAGATAATTTTTATAATTAAAACGAATCAATGGAGACTTTATAAAATATGTTTAACACACTGAACATTCTTACCTTCGTATGCAGCGAAACTTGACGTAACCTCACAGTTAAACAACTTGAGCGCAACTGACAAATCATTCCTGCACTTACACAATCATTACTGCAGACGCAATTGGCCACTTGTGTTTTTTCAACTTAGAAGTTAAATAAATAATATAAGATTAAAACTACTTTTACGGATTTTATAGCATTCTTTTTTTACTTTTTATTTACTTTTATTTTTTAATTCCCGACGTTTCGGGCGCTTTCCAGCACCCATGGTCACGGGGGACTGAGATGACTGACGTCCCGATGTCATTGTTAAACCCGGAGTACCTTCAGCTTTTTTAATTATTGTTTATGGTCCGATCTATACAAAATGAACTGACTATGTCCTGAGGTCTTGCAGTGGTATGCTTGGATTTAGTTTTAATTTTATTGATTATAGGATCCCAAGCAGGTGGTAGTACCCAGCCTCCTTCTCTATTGAAATTAGGATGTTTTTTAATTTCAATAGCCTCACGTATCATCCTTGGTAGGAATCGGTGTTCTTTCGCGAGGATTTGTGGTCTATCAAATCTGATGTAATGGTTGAGTCCGTCTAGGATATGATCACAAACTGCAGACTTCCCGGAACGTTGATGCTTCACATCAGCTATATGTTCTTTTACGCGGGTCCTAATTGATCTTTTTATATATTATATAGGACAAACAAAAAGATCAATTAATATATTCAAAATATAATAATATATAATAATATAATCAAAATGTATAAATTCAAGACAATAATCTTCACTCGTGTAATCCCTTATCCGCTCGATTGCTTGCGAACAAAAGAAGTAGTTAGTTTGCCAGTAATCGGGTGTTGGCGACGCGCCTATAAAAATATTTCAATTTATTAGTTAACCGATTACGAATAGCTTCTAAAAAGCAAATTATCAAGCAACAATATTCCGATAAGAAAATGCTTAGTTGAATCTTAAAGAAATATCGAATTAATGATATGAAGGTCTTGGGTTTGACTCCCAGGCCGGAATAGTTTATCGTTTTCTTAGTAATATCTCTTAATAAATTCATATAGGGAATTTTTAAAATATAAATAATGTTACCGGATTTGTTCCCCGGTTGAAATCATCTTTCCAATAATGTTAATTTAAAGAAATATTAAAATAAAGTTAGAGACCAGGATTTGTTCCCCGGTCGAGATGATCGCTGTGCATAAGTAGAATTAATGGAAATTAATTGCATAAGTATTGTCTTATATGAGTTTGATATGTTTTGTATGAAAACAAATGCCTGTTTTCTATGATTGATTTATGAAAACATTCACTTATATTGTTTGATAAGAAACATGATAACTGATAAGAATCTGATTAAAAATAGTTTTCAACGTTTGAGAATTGTGTAGAATCATTTATTCACCTGGTATTGTTGATATTAGTGTATACTAAACTTTCCATTTTTACTGATAGTCGATAGCCGTGCAAAAGTTAGTTGTTCAAATAGTGTGAGTTCATAGACGCACGCTAGCCATGTACTTAGGAGGCCAAATATGTAGAAATTTAAATATTTGCAAATTTCAGTAATTTATGTAAAATGACTTGTAAAACATTTCAGATTGATTGTACGTGTAAAAGAGGTGAATTCTGTGTTATTTTATGTGAAAATTCCTGTGAATAAGTGAAATAATGATAGTTTTGTTTAAGAAATAAAAGTGTTTTAATAGTGAAATGTATAGAAAAAATGTAAATTAAACTATTGTATTAGTTAAGATATGTATAATTTCAAATGGAAAACATTGTTTTAACTTTCTATGTTAAATATTTAAGAAATTCCAACTTTGAACATGTGAGTAAAATAAGCATATTTTGTTAAATAAATAAAGGGTTTTTTGTGATATGAAAATGTAATGTATATCGTAGTATAGATATTTTTTGTGCTATCTTTGTAAGTTAATTGTATAAATGTATGTCTTATACAAATAAAGTTATCGAGCAAACCGTGAGAGAATGATAGTACAAATATTGTATATGTAATTGAGTTACGCAAGCGCACAAATGGCGCGGCTCACTTTCGCGTTTAGCTTCGAGGTAGTTCAGTAAATTGATTTTTCTTGCAAATCGTTCGATCAAGGATCTCCTAGGTGTGCGTTGTTTGCAGTATACAGTGGCTGCAAATAACCGCCGGTACGACATACTCCGCCGAACGTTGAGTCCCGTGATTCCGTGAGGCGTCGAGGTCACCGGCCCCTAGGTGATTCTTGGGACACGAGCATCCTGTGCCTAGTCGCGTCGTAAAGTGCCACCGTCGCACTTCCCCAACCCTTTTGCTGTCAAAAGGGGTAGGCAGTGCCCAGTTAGTGAATACGCCAACTACGAATTACACTCCGCCTTCCGCGTCGCGCTTCGTGCCGAATCGGTTGGCAATTATTAGACAGGGCCAAATAGAATACCTGACTGACTTTAGGTAGGTTTCAACATGTCCGATAAGGACAAAGGGGAGCCTCCACCTAAACCCAAACCCAGAAGACCACCCGACCGTCCTGGTGTATTAGATCGTCCTATCGCGTACCGCGACATGTTCAATCCTGAAAGGACTAGAGTAGTGTCCTCCTACTCTCAGATCCCAACAAGGAAGCCCTCCTCTCCGGGTAAGGAGCACGCACCGAGGACCGCGCTCTCGCCCATCGTACCTGGAGGTACGACTGGGCGGGAACCGTTCCCCCAACCCCAGCGGGCAAAGAAGACCCAGAGAAGGCATACGCCTCCAGAAACAGCAGCATCCCTCCAGGAGAAGAGGCGATGCTATAGTACCAGCTCCTCGGATTATTCTTCATCCGAGGGAGAATCGGATCACCAACCGAAAGAGCCGATTAGAAGATCACCTCCTAAATCGCCATCGCCGACTAAACCCCCCCCCCAGAACACCGGAACACACCAGCATGGATGCTGCTGATCTGGAGCAGGGAGGAGAAGGGTCATACGGATGGAGTGCAACCACGTATGCAACCCTGGCACCTAGCACATCAGCCGGACATTCACCATCCGCGCCTACCACCAACCCTTCAGGCCGGCCATCGGACGATGGTCAGAGGCCTTCCACCAGCTATGCCCAACTGGTAGCTGCCCCGGCAGTACCAAGGACAAAGATTGCCGAAACACCCAAACCGCCGGAAGAATCGGCAAAAAGGTACCCACCAATAGTGGCAGAGTGCTTGCCGGATTGGACGAAGCATTTCGAGGCACTAAACAGGAAACTGGGCCACCCACCGAATGCTCGTCCATTCGGCAAGGGAGTAAGATTCACCCCACAGAGTCCGGAAGAATTCCGGACGGTACAAAAGTACCTCATAGAGATGACGGAAAAAGTACCAGCTATGTCCTGGTACTGCTACACCTCCGAGGAGGACAAGCCCACGAAAGTGGGCATTCGGGGACTACCAGTGGGCACGGACCCAACCGCGATAGAGGGGGCTATCAGGGCAAAGGGGTTCCCGATTAGGTACGTAAAAGGGATCCCCCCCCCCCGTAGAGGCAGACCTGGGTGCCTCTACTTCGCGCAGCTGGACCACCTGAGCCTGGAGCGCCTTAACGAACTGTACCAAGTCGACGAGCTCCTCTTGATGAGAGGAGTCGTCATAGAGGCCTGGCAAGGAAGAGCGGGCCCTTCACAGTTCCACCGCTGCCAGGCCTTTGGCCACGCCTCCACAAATTGCTTCAGGCCAGTGAAGTGTGTTCGCTGTGCCGGAGACCATATAGCTAGCAACTGCCCAAGGGGTAGAGATGAGGAACCGCGATGCGCTAATTGCGCCAAGAACCACACCGCTAACGATCGCCGCTGCCCAGTCCTGAGGAGGATTGCAAGGAAGCAGGGGATCACTCTACCGGGACTACTCTCAGAGGAGCCCAAGAGGGTCCCCCAAAGTCGTCCCAGGGCCGTGGTTCAGGAAGACGGGTGGACCACCATCAGAGGAAAAGGAAGGCAACCTGCCCCCCCTCCACCCGTCACGGCACCCACAGGAACGGTGGTGCCTACCATGAGTACAACTAAGGCAACCACCGGGGCGACTCTTCAGCCCCCCGCTAATGACGCCATAGAGCGCCAAACCTCGCAGAGGAGTAAGCGGGGGAGGAAGAAGAAGAAGAAGGTGCAGCCTCCTCCTCAGGCAGCAACCTCTACCCCAACCCCAACGGTAACGATAGCCCAGGCGCAGGTTAGCATGGAAGAAAAGAAAACCAGAATGGGTAGAGTGCCAGAAAGGGCTCTATCAGAAAATAGAGCCCGCTCTACACATAGAGCGCGCTCTACCCATGAGCAAAGAACAGCACACCAACTCCCGAGACCAGCGCCATCATCCGCAACTAGAACACCTCTAGCCGGCTTCGAGACTGCTGACGCCATCCAACGTTTGGTTGGCATAGCAATCGAGGTCGGCAGTCAAGTCCTGGCTGATATTAGAGCCGGGACAGATCCGATTACAGCGGTTATGAAGGCGCTGGCTAATCTACTGGCTCGGTACTACAGTGGAGGAGTCTAACCTGCGCCTCCTCTACTGGAACCCTGGTGGAATCCAGCAGAAGTTACAAGAACTCCGCACCGTCGCCCAACAACAAGACGTACATGTCATCTTGCTGGGAGAGACGAAGTTAAATCCGAGTACACGCATAAGGCTGCCCAATTACCATCTGTATAGGAGAGACGAGGTCACTTCTCAAGGGGCCGCTTACAGAGGGACAGCGGTCCTAGTGAGAAGGGACATCGTCCATCAAGAACTAGACCTACCGGAATACCAGACTATGCGCTCTATCGGCATAAAAATGGAGGCGGCGGGCGAGGAACTTAGGATCTTTGCAGCATACCGCCCGCCAGGGACTCCATTTTGCTCCTCAGACGTCCAGACGGTAATGGAAGGCGAAACACCGACCATCATCGCCGGGGACCTAAACGCCAAACACCCGGCGTGGGGATCTAGACTGATCAACCCGCCGGGTCATGCGCTATTCGAAGACGCCGAAAGATACGGCTATGACGTTTTAGGTCCTGAAGAACCGACACATATTCCTACGGATCCACGAAGTCGTCCGGATGTACTGGACATCGTGCTCGCTAGGAACATCAACTACCCGATAGTGGTAGAGGTGCTGTACGACCTGGAATCACAGCACCTCCCGATCTTAATTACCCTTGGCCTAAAGGCGGTGACTACGCCGCCCAGAACAGTGAAGACACGTGTCGACTGGAGGCTCTACCACAAACACCTGCAGGAGAGACCTCCAGCACACCACCCCTTAAACACAGCGGACGACGTAGAGGCCGCAGCCATAAACATGACAAAGGCAATTCAGGAGGCCCTCAACGCTGCCTCTACGATCGTCCCGATGTCCTCCAGAAGGGATGATCTGCCGCATAACATCTGCGTGCAGATCAAGAGAAAAAGGGCCTTAAGGAGACTCTGGGCGCGTACTCGCTGCCAGAGAATCAAAACGAGACTGAACACCTTGTCGGAGGAACTGTCGGTTGCAGTCCAGGCACACAGAGGAGATGCCTGGGAGCGGCGCATATGGAAGGCGGAAGAACACGATGCGTCGCTCTACAAACTGAACCGGCAGTTAACTAAAGCCAAACCTCCCGTTTGCCCGCTGACCAACAACGCGGGCGAACGTCGTTACGATGCCAAGGGGAGAGCGGATATCCTAGTCGAGCACTTCGAGGAGCAATTTATGCCGAACCCAGCAAGTGCGGAGTTCTTGGAGCTTCATGCCCGAAAGGAGAGTCGCGTACAGGAGTTCCTGTCGTCGCCCGCGCCGCCTCTTGCAGGAGAGTGGTTCATCTCCCCCGCTGAACTGCGGTGGACAGCAACCCGCCTGCAACCGAGGAAGGCGCCGGGGCACGACGGGATTACCAACGCTGCACTCCGACAGCTGCCCCATAGAGTCCTAGTAGAGCTTGGTCGACTCTACAATGGGATCCTGCGGACATCCCACTTCCCGGAGGACTGGAAGAAAGGCAAAGTTATCGTCTTGCCGAAACCCGGGAAGGACAGGCGTAGAGCTGCCAGCTACAGGCCGATCACGCTGCTACCACAGATAGCTAAACTGCTTGAAAGATTGTTGCTAAGACGCCTCCCCCGTGCATCCAACTTCGGGCGGAGCAGCACGGATTCAGGAGGGGTCACTCTACAGCAACACAGCTGACCAGAGTGCTGCACCTGCTTGCGGCCGATTACAACCGTGGCCGCACCACGTTGGGCGTCTTTCTCGATATCGAGAAGGCGTTCGACAGGGTGTGGCATTCTGGATTACTTTTTAAATTGGAAGAACAGACCAGTGTCCCTCCTGCTATGATGCGGCTAGTGGCGTCTTTCCTGGCAGACAGGAAGTTCTACGTCTGCGTAGAGGGCGCCGAGTCCGCAACCAGAACCATCAGAGCCGGCGTTCCTCAGGGCAGCTGTTTGTCTCCAGTCCTGTACGCGGCTTATACCAACGACATCCCTACCCTGGCAGGCAGGCTGCAAGAATGGGAGGACGACGTGGAATTGGCGTTATATGCGGACGATAGCGCTTATTTCACCTCTTCCAGAAGAGCCCATATTGCCGCTGCCAGGATGCAACGCCTCCTGGACCTGTTGCCACCATGGCTAAATGAGTGGAGGATGGTCGTCAACGTTGGTAAGACGACCGCTCTGCTCACTCGCCGCCTCAGGAACCTACCACCTCCATTAACCCTCAATGGCCAGCAGATCGCGTACGAGAAGGCCGTGACCTACCTTGGGTGCCGGATCGACCGGGCGCTGCGCATGACTGCGCACGTCGACCTCGTCGTCCGTAGAGCACGATGTGCGCGGGCGATGCTACGTCCGGTCCTGGCATCCAAGTTACCACTTAACACCAAAGTGCGAGTATATAAAACCTACATCAGAGCCATCATCACCTATGCTGCTCCGGCCTGGTACGCGCTTCTGAGCGAGCCTCTGAGGCGGCGACTGCAGGCCCAGCAAAATATGGCGTTAAGAACCATCGTCGGTGCGGGTCGCTACGTCCGGAATGACATCATAGCGGCCAACCTGAAGATAGACACCATACAGGAATTTGTGGCCCGGTTGGCGCGCGGACTGTTCGACCGCGCAGACAACGGGCCGCATATACACCTTAACAACTTTGCGCCGCTACACACTCGCCCTCCGGACGGGCGACCCTATCCAAGAGAACTCCTCTCTATATCGATTAGAGAGTCGAGTAACAACCCTCAATGCCGCTGAAAGGCCAACCCTGACTTTACTGGATAACCTCCTTTTTTCGTAGTCTTAACCGACTACGAAAAAATTTTACCGATTACGGACAATTCGAATTTTGACACCTACAACGCCAATAGAAGGCTCCCAGGACCGGTCCATAGTGGTGGACCGCGAGGACAGCACGGGTAATGGGGGCTTACCCCGAGGCCCGAAACCTCCATGTGCATACGCACATGAAGAAGACATCAACGTTTGCAAATCGCGGGTTCGGGAAAAGTGCAAGACCAGCAGTCAATAAGAAGAAGAAAGAAAAAGTATAGGGAAGTGATAGGGAAAAGTAATTACTCTCTCACGGAACGGTTTGAAGATAATTGCTGATTTATTCCCAAGGAATTCTCCCCTTAAAGTGATACAGTCCATATCGAAGAATTAAGGCGTTGGGGCCGGGACGATTTCGGAAGACCCGTAATCCCCGCCTGAACCTATTTTCTGAAAAGGAAGAGGTTATCGCACTTGTGTGTTACTCCGTTGCGGAGATCACATACATTGTTCCCGAACCCAACGTAGGCGTTGTAGGAGGCCGGATCGAGAGAAGCCTCGATTCCCCCCTTCTGTTTCTTAGTTTAACGTTTGCTCTGGTTCCTTTTCAAGTGGTCCTTCGGAGCAGGATCAAGGAACCAGCTGTGGACTGCTGGTTATGGAAAAAGAAGACCTTCGGAGCCGAGTGAAGATCAGCAACCGAAGGAAGCCGGAGGTTTGAGCTGAAGCAACGGGACCAAAGGCCGGAAGACCAGATCAGCGCAGTAGGACCGGACCTGGAACTACCAGAAGAAAGAAAATCGGGATTGCGGCTTGGGGCGTGTGCTCGCATGGGGCACGTATCGCAGCCAGGCGCAGGTGCCTTGTGAAGGCGCTCATCGTGGCCAAGCAGGGCTTGGCATTATTCCGTCGGGCAAGCGTGCACGGCATTTTCCTATCGGACGACCGTGTCCGGCATTTCCTGTCAGACGACCGTGTCCGGCATTGCCTGTCGGGTCATCAGAGGGTGCAAGAAGAAGAAGCATCCACCGCTGCTGCTGCCAGGCGACTCTGGACACCTGACTGCATCGGCCGGAAGAGGGCGCCTGGACGAGGCATCACCGGCGACTGGGCGACGAAGCGCAGCATACATCCCGACCACCTAACGGTGCCAAACGGTCGGGCTCTGGCACAACACCTTCGGGTGGAGCAGTTCTCTCGAGCGAGACTGCGCTTGCACTACCGCTCGACTGTTTCGTCATATTCCTTGGCGGGACAGTTCCTAAACCTTTCCTCCATTCCATTCCTGCACGACTCCATCCCTGGACGGCTCACACCGGTAGGCCCCCTTCAGGATTGATAGGGCTGATAGGGCTGTTAGGGTGGTAGTAAGGTTGTAGGGTTGTGAGATAAAGTGGGGGGAGGGTAGTGGTGTTAAGTTGGGGTGTAGAAGGGTTGTAGGTAAGGGGTTTTAGGGACCGTAGGGACAGTTAGGGACCGTAGGCCAACAATCATCTTCCTGCAAGATGAAGAAGGCACAAGAACAGACAGGGAGAAGCGAAGGAAACAAGACAAGGACAGGGCCCTCAAGAAAAGCTAAAGAGGCGGAACCATCTGGAGCGACCACAGCTACTGCTTCGAGTGGAACAACTCCTTCAAGTGGAGCCACCACCGATACGTCCACATGCACGTGGGACTCAGGGGCGTCCATGGCAACGACAAGCAACAGGACGGACACCAGTGGTACGGAGGCCAGCACCGCACAACCATCCGTTATATCCAGGAGTGAAACGGTAGTCGAAAAAGTAGGTCAAAGGACCGAAGAAGCGGCATCGTCAAGGACAGTAATCGGGCACACTAGTGACAAAGGGTCACAGAGAGGTAGTAGGTCATCGCGATCGGCGAGGCTGAAAGCCGAATTAGAGGCGCGGATTAAATTCGAACGCTCAGAGCTCGAACGAGCACAGGCAGCTGCTGCCTTAGCCAAGTCTCAATTGAAGTTGGCACGACTCAACCGAGAAGAGGAGATCGACTCGAGTGAGGATGATGAAGAGCGGAATACTCAGGCGGAACCTTTCGTAAGGAGTTGGGTTTAACAGACCATAATGAGCGCGCCTGTTAGTGTAACGCAACCCGATATTACTGATAAGGAAGCGTGTAAAGGATCACGCCGCAAAGGGGCGGAGAACGAGCGCAACCAAGGAAGTGCACAGAAAACACACACGAGTGAGGTGTCAGAATTGACCGAAGCGATTGTGAGTGCAATAAAGATAGCGGGTAAAGATAAGTCTTCCCAGCTTCATTTCCTCCAGGAATTACCGGTGTTCGATGGAGACCAGGGTGAATGGATAGTTTTCAAAACGGTGTTTGAAGACACGAGAAGCCTATTTTCAGGGGTGCAGAATGTCGCACGCCTTAGGAGGGCATTAAAGGGCACCGCTAAGGAAGCGGTTAAGTCGTTGTTGTTTACTTTGTGTGAACCTGAAGAAATAATGAACGCTCTCGAAAGAAGATTCGGTAGGGTTGAGATGCTCATTTTAGCCGAAATAGAGAATGTAAGACGTATGCCAAGATTGGCAGAAGATTGCCGGCATATAGGATCTTTTGCAAGTCGTATTACGAACGTGGTTGCCACAATACAAGCATTGAATCAACCACAGTATTTATACTCACCGGAGTTAGTAAACCGAATAGTCGAGAAACTTGGAACTATGATTAAATTTAAATGGTTTGAATATCGAGCTCAGCATCCTTTGGAGCCAGAGTTACAGAAGATGGCCAAGTTTTTAAATTTATTGAGTGAACAATTTGGAACGTCCTTAAGCAATGAAAATGTGCCTGAAAAACGGAAGCGTCCTGAATTCAGGAAGCAAACTGTACACACCGCAAAGGGGTCTATACGCAACCGTTTCAAGAGCGAACGCTATGAGCGCCGAAGTAATACGAGCGAGCGTCTAGAACGCCGAAATAATAAAGGGCACAACCGACAAGTGGTTATGATAACCCTGGATAAGCCTGTAAGTCGGGTAACACATAAGTGTATTATATGTAACAATGAGCACTCTATAGTGAGTTGTTACAAGTTTAAGGACATGAATAATCGCGAGAAATGGGAAGCGGTTAAAAAAGCGAAAGTATGTTTTCAATGTTTGTCACCTAACCATATGAGGTTAGAGTGCAAAGGGAAAAAATGTGGTGTAAAGGGATGTAGAATGTCACATCATCGAATGCTACACCGATACCCCAATGAAAATACCTCGCCGCAAGGGGACGAGGGGGGGTAAGAGGCTCAAATTACAACTGTTAGTACAGTGAATGCACTGGCATGTGCATACTTAAAGATAATACCGGTCAGGAGTTGTATGGACCTAAAGGAAAGGTCAAGACCACAGCTCTCCTGGATGAAGGATCAACCATGACACTCATAGAGGAGTGGATGGCTCAGAAGTTAGCGCCTCGCGGACGTAAAGAAGAATTACGTATTGAAGCCGTGGGAGATAAGCGAATTAACGACGACAGTTCGTATCGCTTAAACGTTAAGATAAAAGGCATTTACTCGAACGACTTAGAAGAGATAAGTGTACAAACAATTAAGTCACTTAACCTTTCTCCGCAGTCAGTAAGCCGAGAATTATTGCAACGGTGTTCTCATTTGACCCCGATTAAGGACGAGTTGATTTATGAGAGGTCCAGACCTACCATATTAATTGGCCAGGACAATTGGCATCTCATAGTTACTCGTGAATTAATTCCAGGAGGTAAGAACCTACCTGTAGCATCGCTCACTAAACTTGGATGGGTTTTACATGGTCGCATATCGGGTGGCATTAAACCAGTCAAGATTGTTAACCACATTTCCACCAAGAAGGAGGAGGACATGGAGAAATTAATCAAGGATTATTTTAGTTTGGAATCTCTGGAAGTGTCCGCGAAGAAGCCCGCGAACGACCCGGAAGAACGAGCTTTAAATATTTTGAACAAAACGGTACGTCGTATACCTAATAATAGGTACGAGACTGCTTTGTTATGGCGCACAGATAATGAATGCATGCCGTCGAATAGAGCGCAGGTTGAAAGTCGCCTGCTTAATATCGAAAAGAAGCTCGACAAAAATAGCGAGTTGAAAAAAGAATATGAGAAGCAAATTGAAAATCTCATCGTTAACGGTTACGCAGAGAAAGCGAACCATATTTCCATTTCCCCACGCACGTGGTATCTTCCCCTCACTTCGCAGTGACTTATCCACAAAAAAGGAAAATAAGAATAGTTTTCGACGCCGCCGCTGGGACGGGCGGGCGTTGTCTTAATGATGTATTGTTAACCGGACCGGACTTATTGAAGTCGTTATTTGGCGTTCTGCTACGATTCAGAGAAGGAAGTGTGGCAGTGATTGCAGACATTAAAGACATGTTCCTGCAAGTGAAAATCCGGGAAGAAGACAGGGATAGCCTTCGATTCTTGTGGCGGCACAAGCGTGACGCGCCACCGGAAGAGTATAGAATGACGTCACTCATATTTGGAGCGGCATCATCACCATGCATCGCTATGTATGTGAAGAATAGGAATGCGCAGGATAACGCACATATCTATCCGGAAGCAGCTTCTGCTACGGAAAGCAATTTTTATATGGATGACTATCTACAAGCATTTCCCGACGTGACGACGGCCGAAAGGATAGTAAACGATATGTATGAATTACATAAACGTGCTTCTTTCCAACTGAGGGGATGGGCTAGCAACCGACCCGAAATTTTAGGTAAAATGGAAAATAAATATAAGAGCGACAGTGCTTCACTGGGAGATAAGGAGCACACAGAAGGCACTTTAGGTTTGATCTGGAATATCAAACGGGATATAATAAGTTTCTCCATAAGTCTTCGTAACACACCGGAAGAGGTGATGGAAGGTTTACGACCGCCTACGAAGAGGGAGATAACTAGTGCTGTGATGTCGGTCTTCGATCCTTTGGGACTCGCATCACCCATAACGATTCAAGGGAAGTCGCTGATCCAGCAAGTATGGAGGACAGGCATCTCTTGGGATGAAGAAGTTACACACGAATTACACGTGTTATTTTGGGTTATTATATTAGGTCATTTAGAAGTACCTAGACCCGTTGCTGAAGGCGTCGGCAAGGGAGAATTACACACCTTCACGGATGCTAGTGAAAAAGCATACGCTGCCGCGGTGCATTATCGTCAGCTCTTATGGGCAGCAGATTAGCTACATCAGTTATTGAAGAGAGCAAGTACGAGATATCCGAGAGAGTATTTTGGACGGACTCACATATATTGTTGGCGTGGATTAAGTCAGATCCTCGCGCTTTTAAACCATTCGTTGCTCATTGATTGGCTGAGATCGAAGATTACAGTAAACCATATGAATGACGATGGGTTCCAACGTCACAAAACATGGCAGACGACGCCACTAGAAATTTTCCTTCCACCTTCGATGTAAGTCATCGCTGGTTTCAAGGACCTGAATTCCTCAGGAAAAGTCTTGATTTATGGCCCAAACAAGTGGACACCATAAATAGTTTAGAAACAGGTGAAGAAAAATCGCCAAAAGGCGTAAATGCGCTGAGAAAGCAAGAACCGTTAGGTCTACCCGACTACGGACGATTTAGTAGCTTTAAAAAATTCTTTGAGGCAAGTACACGCACCTTACAAGCGGTAGAAAAATTCAAAAGTTTAAGAAAGTCGGTTAAAGGACCCGACAACGAAGCCGAAAAAGTCGGTTATGTGTTCCAACGAAGTTTTAGCAAAGTCGGTTAAAGGACCCGATGGCGCGTTGGACATTGCGCTCTTAAAAAGAGCTGAAGTATTAATTTGGAACTTCGTTCAAGACGAGTGTTTTCATTTGGAAATAAAATGCTTGAAAACAGGCAAAAGTGTTGAAAGAAGTTCACGCTTAAGTAAATTATCTATGGAAATAGGAGAAGATAACTTACTCCGTTTAAATGGACGTTTACCTTTTAAGTCTAATTTGAACGAGGAAAGTAGAAAACCTGTCGTATTAGACGGTAAACACGAAATCGTTAAAATGATGATTAGAGAAGTTCATCGTCATTTTGGACATGCCAATCACCAGACGGTGATGAATGAGGTGAACCAAAAATTTTATGTCTTGAACCTGCGTAATGTAGTACGAAGTGTGTCACATCATTGTCAGTGGTGCAGGACATACAGGTCAAAACCGCAGAACGTGCTACAAGGAAATATTCCTCTGGAGAAAATAGCTCACAATGAACCAATTTTTACATGTTCAGCCATAGATTATTTCGGACCTATGAGTGTGATCATAGGAAGGCGACACGAAAAACGTTGGGGTGTTTTATTTACGTGTCTGACCATCAGAGCAGTACACCTAGAATTAGCAGCCTCATTGACACCAGCGTCAATGATAATGGCATTGAGGCGATTTATCGCCAGAAGAGGAAAACCAGCCGTTATATACAGCGATAACGGGACGAATTTCAAAGCTGCGAATAAAGAATTATTGAAAGCATGCGAAGAATGCTATGGGGGCATGAGAAATGAGTCATTTAAATAATATATGAAATAGAAATTTATACCTCCGGGAGCACCGCACATGGGTGGCGCCTGGGAGAGGTTAGTAAGATCAATTAAAATTGCGTTGACCGCTACGCTCAAAGAAAGGAGCCCGCGAGAGGAGGTTCTGCATACGTTGCTTTTGGAAGCAGAGCATACTGTAAATTCCAGACCTCTGGTAACATTCAGTATGTATAGTCCTGAAGAGGGTTTGACACCCAATCATTTTCTTCTGGGACGCTCATGTGGTGATCGACCACCTGGATTATTTTTAGAGCAACATCTGACGGGTCAACTCAATTGGAAATCTGCACAGAGGTTAGCCGACCATTTTTAGACAAGATGGCTAAAAGAATACATGCCTACTTTAATACCTCGAACAGGTAATAACGGAAAGTTTATGGAACCTAAAGAAGGTGATATTGTCTTGATAATAGATCATTCATTGCCACGAAATACGTGGCCGAAAAGCAAGATTAGTAGGACGCTACCGGGACCAGACGGTCACACTAGAGTGGTTGACGTCATTACTAGCACAGGTATCTTAAGGAGATCTACATACAGAATAATAGTCCTGGTACCCGTGACGCCTCCCAAATGATGGTGCTGATGCACGGAGGGGAGATTGTTGGCGATGCGCCTATAAGAATATTTCAATTTATTAGTTAACCGATTATGAATAGCTTCTAAAAAGCAAATTATCAAGCAACAATATTCCGATAAGAAAATGCTTAGTTGAATCTTAAAGAAATAACGAACTAATGATATAAAGGTCTTGGGTTCGACTCCCAGGCCGGAATAGTTTATCGGTTTCTTAGTAATATCTCTTAATAAATTCATATAGGGAATTTTTAAGATATAAATAATGTTACCGGATTTGTTCCCCGGTTGAAATCATCTTTCCAATAATGTTAATTTAAAGAAATATTAAAATAAAGTTAGAGACCAGGATTTGTTCCCCGGTCGAGATGATCGCTGTGCATAAGTAGAATTAATGGAAATTAATTGCATAAGTATTGTCTTATATGAGTTTGATATGTTTTATATGAAAACAAGTGCCTGTTTTCTATGATTGATTTATGAAAACATTCACTTATATTGTTTGATAAGAAACATGATAACTGATAAGAATCTGATTAGAAATAGTTTTCAATGTTTGAGAATTGTGTAGAATCATTTATTCACCTGGTATTGTTGATATTAGTGTATACTGAGGCATGGTACGCGTGGGGGAAAAGAAAAGATACGTCTTCACCGTACGTCGGTCGTTTATTGAGTCCCAAATACAATCATTTCTTATAAAATCTAACTTATGCTAAACGCGCTTGCGCAGCAGAGTCACACGGGACTCGCGCATGAAATATAAAACTTCTTGGTAATGCACTACATCTCCCCCGAAAAGTAAGGGGTACCTCACTACCCTCTTTAGGAAAAAAAAATGATTAGTGTACATATAACTTAAGACTAATAACATAATGAATGTATAGGTACTTATCTGAAAAGCAAACATTTTTTTTTTTGATTACAAAGATAAACATTACAATTGAAATGGTTTTGTGTTATTTTTATGTAAAATAATTTCTTTGTTATTTTTTAGAAATTTTACATTAGGTGGTAATTCTTCCAAAACTTTATAAGGTCCTTCATACAAAAAATCTAATTTGTTACCTGTTTGGTTTTTTATTAAGATTAAATCTCCTGGCTTATATTGTACTTTATTACATTTTTGATCATACTTAATTTTTCTTAAATTTTTACTTATTAACAAATTTTCCTTAGCATCCAACTGTGCTTTTTGTAAACGGTACTTTAACTCCTTAGGGTAATCATCGAAATTATACAGTGGGTCAACATGTGTTGATAAATTACTAGGAATATTACAAATTTTGCCGAAAACTAGTTCGTCTGGAGTATATTTTGTTTTTGAATGAACGCTTGTATTGTAACAAAAACACCAAAAAGGAACCCATTCGCTCCAATCTGACTTGTTATTATTGCACTGAATTCTGAGGTAAGCGCCTAAATGTTTATGTGTATTTTCAATGCCTCCTAAGGTTTCATGATGATAAGGCGTTGAATGGATTTTTTCTATATGTAGCAATTTGAAAACTTCGGACATAAGTGATGAGGTAAATTCGGTCCCCATGTCACTTAAAATTTTTCTTGGAATTCCATAAAGCAAAATAAAATTATTAACGAAAGACCTAGCAACACTTTCACTATCCTTTCTAGGTAAAGGATAAGCCTCTACAAATTTGCTTAAATCTCTTATCTATATCTAAAGGGCCCATAATATCTAAATTAACCTGTTCAAACGCTGAGTTAGCAGTTGAAGTGATTGTCAGAGGATCTCTAATATTTCTGTTAGTATGCTTTTGAACTTGACAACTTTTACATTTGCGGACATAGTTCATGACGTCATTGCTCATACCTGGCCAGAAATAATATTTTTTTAATATTATTTAACATACGATTCATGCCTGCATGACCACTTGTTGGTAACAGGTGAAAGTCATTAAGTACCGTGGTAATTTCTTCTTTATTATTTATTCGCTTAATGTCTTTAATAATCAAAAATCGTGGTGACGCTATTTTATACATTTTTATGCTGCGCAGCAAACTCTTAATATTTTTCTCATTACTCTTGTTTTTAATTATGAGTAATTCTTTTATATTTAATTTTATGCACATTTTTTCTAGATCTCTCGCTAACTCTTCTAGAGACGATAACGATCGAGAATATAGGAATATGGTCGATAACGACGGGTTATACGTGCAAAGTTTAGCGTCGGACAAAATATTATACGCATTATTCAAATGTTTTTCGTTACTATTTCCTGGAAAACGTAACTCTATTATGTCATTGGGTCGTTTTAACAACTCTACAGTAGTAGGTTGATCAGGCCTACTAACTGGAGGCTGTTTGTCTATCTGTCCGGTGTCCGTTTGGGGCTCTAACTTTTTCCTTTGAGCTCTAGTTAAAACGGATACTACTTTTTCCTGCATTTCTTTCAAATCGCGTGACGTCACCGGGAGTCGGCTTAACGCATCTGCAGCTGCGTTATTTCGCCCTGGGACGTATTCTACTTCGAAGTCGTATTCTTCAAGGTATAGTCGGAATTTTGTTAAACGACTAGACGGGTCTTTTAAACCGAATAAGTAAACAAGGGGTCTATGGTCCGAAAAAGATTTTAAATTTTCTGCCGTACAAGTAAGGCCTAAAGTGACGGACTGCCCACACGATAGCTAATAATTCTAATTCTATATCTAGTTTCTGCCGGGTTCAAACTCCTACTAGCGTAAGCGACAACCTTTCCATTACTATTTGAGAGTACGGCGCCTAAGCCTAACTTAGATGCGTCTGTCTGCAACTGAAATGTGTTATTTTCCGAAAAGTCGGGATAGTCCAACACTGGAGGGTTCGTTAAAGCAGATTTTAATGTAATAAACGAACTTTCGCAATCTTTAGTCCACTCAAATCTAATACCTTTTTTTAGTTAATGCACTCAATGGGAACACAATATCAGCAAAACGTGGAATAAACCGACGATAATAGTTGGCGAACGCGACGAGTCGTTTTACTTCGTCAGCAGAAGTCGGGCGTGGGTAATTACGTATGGTGTCAATTTTACTGGGATCTGGGAATATTCCGTCTTGAGTAATTTTATGACCTAAATAGACTATTTCTTTTCTTAAAATTCGCACTTAATTGGGTTTAGTTTGAGATTAACTTTTCTTAATCGATTCAGTACGCTAATGAGATATATGTTATGAATATCGATACTAGAACCGATTACGACGCAATCATCTAGGTATAAAAAACATTTTTCGTAATTTAGGCCTGCCATGGCTATAGTCATCAGCCGAGAAAAGACACTAGCACTTGTCTTGAGACCCATTGGGCACCGCTTCATTTGATACTGTTTTCCTGCCGTAAAAGTAGTGTACTTTCGTGACTCATTATCTAAAGAAATCTGATACATTTTATTTAATGTAAAAGAAGTATATTTACGGGAACTTGGATTTAAGGACAATTGATAATAAGATTGGGAGAGGTCTAATTTTGAAAAATAAATACTGCCTGACAATGAATCAAGTATCTCCGTTACATTGGGAAGCGGAAATTTGTCATCTTGAATTCGATCGTTTAATTTCCTGTAATCTATGACCAATCTCCATTTTCTTTCGTTATTTTTATCGACCCTTTTGGGTACTAAAAGTACTGAGCTAGACCATTCCGAAACGGTTTCCTCAATGATGTCGTTTTCTAACATTTCCTGAACTTGTTTTTCTATCTCACCTTTTAACGCCTGAGGAACCCTATAAGGCTTAGAATAAACTGGAGTCACGTTATCTTTTAAAACTATGCTGTGTTCCATTAAGTTCGTAACTGATAACGAATCACCTGGTAAATGGAAAACAACTGCGTATTTGGCACAGATTTGTTCAATACTGAGCCTTTCTTCCCTATTTAAATAACTCAAATCAAGTAAATCGAATAAAGTTTTTATTCGCTCAACAGTTTTTTTCTTCGCTTTCGAGGTGGCATACCTCGAAGTTACTAATGGAATGGACATTGACCTTTGAAAAATCTATCTCAATATCCTCATTTCTCGTATTCAACACTCTAATAGTAATACTTTTATTTAATGGTTTAGCTAACATTCCTGCGATAAAAATCCCTTCCTCAATTTCTTGAGCTAAAATAACGCTATCTTCGCTTAAAGTGCAAGGAATATGTTTGATAACTTCGCAACGGGCGGGTATGACGTGTCTATACCTATCACTCCATCTACCCATATTAAGACAAACTACGGAACCCTGATTCGATAACTGTAAGGTTCGTGGTTCGTAGTTAATTATCGCATTATAACGCTTAAAAAAATTATCGCCCAATATACCGTTAGCAAAACAAGAGAGATTCTTAAAAACGTAAAATTTCTCTCTAAAAGTTATGCCATTACAAACTAAATCTAAGTAAACATAACCGTCTGAAATTAATTTACCACTAATGCCCTTAATTGTTATTTTATCATAATGTAACTCATTCAAATACTGCTGGTTATCGAGGAGCCACTCATATTTCATAACACAAATGCTCGCGCCCGTATCTACTAAAAGACTTACCTTGCTATTATTACTTACATTTAAATCTACTACATTGTTTATGCTATAATTGCAAACGAAATGATCACTAATTGTAGGGGCGAAAAAACCTCACTATTCGGTGCAGATTGAGTGCGTTCCACGCTCTCAATGTGCTCCGATTGTATCTGAGAAACGCGGGCGTTTACATTTGGGCGAGATGGGTTGTACCGACCTCGGCCTCGCGAAGTACCCCGTTGGTACCTACCACGATTGAGTCCTCGAGAGTTACCCCTGTAAAATGTCCTGGAATTCGATCCGCTTTGCGCTCTCTGATGGTTATAATTAGTATTTGAGCGAGCGTTATTAGGGCCTCTTTTATTTCTATTAAACTGATTGTCACGACTGCGGTAAATGTTCAACACATGCTCGTTACGAGCTGATGATGTGCTCTCGTCCAGCGCGGTTTGAATCGCTTCTGGAAGAGACTGGAATTGTCGGGAGGCTATGATAATGCTCAAACGCGAATCTGATAATCCGTCTGCGAAACGCTTAATCGCAATTTTCTCGTTCAAAGGACGAAGTGTTTCGTATTTTTTGTCATCACCGTCAGCCTGTGCTATAGTCAAGTTGACGAACAACTGTTCTAACTCAGAGCCGAACTTATCAATAGATCTACGGCCTTGGCTTGCGCTATTAAGCTGCGATTGCAATGCTACCGCGGATTTCTTCTGAATTAAGTGAGTGCGCATATCTAAAATCAAACTACTCACGGACTCGTAGCTAGATTTTAACCTCAGCTTGGCGCTAGGGGTCAGTCTAGTTTTCAAAACGAAATCAATTAATTGTTTTTTGCCATTTTTGTTAAGCATATCACTATACATCACAATACTATCTATCAGTTGAGTAGTAATATTTTCGTGGCCTGTCATTATTGGCAATAGGGCTATTGCCGTTTTTAAATCAAAGGCGCCCATGCTGGCTGAGTTATTGGAACTTTCTGATTCACGAGACATTAAATTTAAAATATTACTGTACAAGATATGTATGTCGTCTATGCATCTATTAATAACCTGAAATCATCGCTACTTATCTCAGATTTCTCTATTTTTAGTTTGATTTTAGACGAAATATACTCCAAACGACTGTACAGATTTTTCGCTTCACTAACTTTTTCTTTTGCTGTATCGGAACTCTCTCTACGTTTTGGTCCGATTTTCACTAGATAATCTCTAATTTCTTTTAAACTACTGTACACATTATTTAGTTCAGCTAGTGAGATTGAAAAAATCGACAAATATAATTTCTAACAGTAAAGGAAAAGGGAACTATTATTTACACACTATGTAAAAACACTTAAAAATTATAATTTCACTTACTTGTTAAAATATCACGTACATACTAATTACAAGGGCGGGGCGATGGTGTTTGTGGATGTAACCATTTTTAGGGCGGCGCGAGCAAGCGGGAACAGCACTGCAAACAGGATGTGTGGCTGCATGAGGTCATCTTCTTGAAGAGGGCCGGGTATTACCCTGGACACCTCTTGAGATCTTCTAGTTAGTTGTAGGGCGGGCGATGTTTTCAAGCGAGATTGCGTTGAGTTCTCGCCTCAGAGTTTTCACGGCACTCTTCCTGCATTTTTTCATCAGGTAATAGATAACTGCTGCAGCCAGTATAACCACGGATACAATCATGAGGGTTTGTATGATGTGGTTTGTGTGAGCGTCTTCTAGGCTTGTATTGCCATTTGCGTTTTGTGCTATGACTACTTCTTTCGACTGCGATTTTCCCATTTCGTACCTTTATTTCTCTTTGGATTTCCGGCGTTTCTTCTTGGTTTTTTTTTTGTTTTCTTCAAAATAGGGCGCTTCTTTTTTCTTTCTTCAGAATTTGTGCTTCTTTCTTCTATATGGTTTTCTTCATTCTTCTGTAAGGTTTTCTTCTTTCTTCTATAAGGTTTTCTTCTTTCTTCCGAATTTGGTTTTTTTTTTGCACTGGTTTTTCACTTAGTGGGTAATTTCTTTGTTAGCATCCTGGCAGGGTCGCCATGAGGCATGGTACGCGTGGGGAAAAGAAAAGATACGTCTTCACCGTACGTCGGTCGTTTATTGAGTCCCAAATACAATCATTTCTTATAAAATCTAACTTATGCTAAACGCGCTTGCGCAGCAGAGTCACACGGGACTCGCGCATGAAATATAAAACTTCTAGGTAATGCACTACAATACTAAACTTTCCATTTTTACTGATAGTCGATAGCCGTGCAAAAGTTAGTTGTTCAAATAGTGTGAGTTCATAGACGCACGCTAGCCACGTACTTAGGAGGCCAAATATGTAGAAATTTAAATATTTGCGAATTTCAGCAATTTATGTAAAATGACTTGTAAAACATTTCAGATTGATTGTACGTGTAAAAGAGGAGAATTCTGTGTTATTTTATGTGAAAATTCCTGTGAATAAGTGAAATAATGACAGTTTTGTATAAGAAATTTAAAAGTGTTTTAATAGTGAAATGTATAGAGAAAATGTAAATTAAACTATTGTATTAGTTAAGATATGTATAATTTCAAATGGAAAACATTGTTTTAACTTTCTATGTTAAATATTTAAGAAATTCCAACTTTGAACATGTGAGTAAAATAAGCATATTTTGTTAAATAAATAAAGGGTTTTTTGTGATATGAAAATGTAATGTATATCGCAGTATAGATATTTTTTTTTGCTATCTTTATAAGTTAATTATATAAATGTATGTCTTATACAAATAAAGTTATTGAGCAAACCGTGAGAGAGTGATAGTACAAATTGATGTAATTGAGTTACGCAAGCGCACAAATGGCGCGGCTCACTTTCGTGTTTAGCTTCGAGGTAGTTCAGTAAATTGATTTTTCTTGCAAATCGTTCGGGAAAAGTGCAAGACCAGCAGTCAATAAGAAGAAGAAAGAAAAAGTATAGGGAAGTGATAGGGAAAAGTAATTACTCTCTCACGGAACGGTTTGAAGATAATTGCTGTTTTATTCCCAAGGAATTCTCCCCTTAATGTGATACAGTCCATATCGAAGAATTAAGGCGTTGGGACCGGGACGACTTCGGAATACCCGTAATCCCCGCCTGAACCTATTTTCTGAAAAGGAAGAGGTTATCGCCCTTGTGCGTTACTCCGTTGCGGAGATCACATACGTTGTTCCCGAACCCAACGTAGGCGTTGTAGGAGGCCGGATCGAGAGAAGCCTCGATTCCACCCTTCTGTTTCTTAGTTAACGTTTGTCTGGTTCCTTTTCATCGGGATTGTGTTTCTCACTTTCGACCCGCCGTCAATAAAACTTAATTTATGACTTACTCGAGTGGAGCACTTCATATATTTTAAATTTTATGAATAGCCATTGAAATAAGAAAAGGAAATCATCAAATCAAAATATGATTACAATAATATTTTAGAGGTGTTGAAATCACAAGTATAAGCCATTTTAGCGACTTTTTGTAAAACATCGGGTTTATCAAAAAAATCAGATCGATAAGTGTATGATTATTTATTATATTCATAAACTTAGTGAATTACTTGATATATTTATCTATATTATAAAACGATTTATATTTAAATATATAGTAAAAATATTAAGTGAAACCTGACGAAGAATTCACGGATTGCGCAAATGATCACCATTTGTTAGTTACAATCTAGGCTGTTATTATTTAAAAACTTATATTATAATACGATGAACAATTTATAAAGCTTTATTACTTAAATTTAATAATTATATTAAAATACCACTACGAATATTTCGTATTTAAAGAATACAACATAATTACGATAGTGTAAGCTATAGAAAATTATCACTCCATTACGCGCGCCCCTGTTTGGGACGCGAGTGCTCGCGCGCTCTACATATGTAGAACTATTTTGTGTAAAGATTTTACAGGAACAATAAACAAATATAAAAATACTTCAATATCACATGAAGAAAAACTTTAATAAGAAACTAAAATAGACGAAACATAATTGTTACCATTTATTAGCCACTTAATATCAGACTTCTTGTGAATTTTGAGAAAAATCAATGATTTTTTTGGCATCAAACCTTCTCAGTCTCCTTTTTTTACTCGCTCATATCTTCCAAACAGTCTTTATCATTTTTACAACAGTCAAGACATTGAAGAACTTGATGTTGAGGACGAATCCACTATTTACAGGTGTCACATTGTTTTCTAGTGGACTTATTGCACGCTCTGCCACAAAAGTAACATTTCCCGACTCGACCAGTATTGGGGAGTTGTGCTGGGCATGGTTGTAATTCCGATGGCTCTTTCATGCCCAAAAGCATTTTCCCTTTCATTTTCAATGATTTTGGAATACTTTGAATATTTATTCTGCGCGATCGCGCAGTTTGCCGAAAGGGTACTAATTGTGATCACCAGCTAGTAATAGAGGAATACTGTGAGTATGTGCGTTAGACACCCACAATTAATGTTAAAGTCCCACGAAATACATGCCTGTTCTACAATAGTAGAACGCGCGAATAATGGAGTGTTATATTCGCGTCATTCTGAGTATTATTAAAAGTCGACTTTATCACATTTTTCATACACTCTTTGCAAAAATATTAATTTAATACAAGAAAACACTAATAAGACATTAATTTGGTATATAAATACAGAAAAATCAATAAACGATTCTCACGGCATATTTTATCACCTCGTTAAATCCACTCAAGCGTCATTTAACTCGCTAAAGTTTAACTAACAAAGTTTCAATATTCTTCGTCCAAGAGGTTGGTAATTTTGATCCAAATCTATGATAGTTTAATGTAATAGTTAGTCTCTGTGCGTTTAAAATACGGTCTAAATTCAATTAAAAGAACTTCGACTGTGGTTGCAATCTGGTTGATTCTTGCAATCAAACGAGCGGCTATGGTGTATGTATAGAACTAGTTTATCTACAAAAATATGCCTACGATATGCTAGGCAACGAACAGAGTTGGCACGTTTTTCTATAAGTCCCAGATAAGCATGGGATATTAAGTACAAGGTCATTATGGTATATCAGAAAAAATATAGTATAAATCGTTTAAAAATAATATATTAAAAGCAAAATTTTTTAAAGGCGTTTAATTTCAAAATGAACGTTCAATTTAATATTAATTCTTTTTGTGTATAATAAATAACAAGCTGGCAAGTTTTAATTATTTTATTGGTTATTTTTTCTCCTACAATACATAATTAAAAGCGAAAAAACCGATCTTATATGCTTTAGCATACTTAAATTTCCTTGGAGATGGATAACAGATAGAGAATAAATTGTTTTGCTTCCGTCCTTCTTGATTTATATAAAAATACATCTAACGGAATAAGCTAATTTCCCTTTTTCTTTGTCATCATTTTTATAAATAAAAAATGAAATAACGTTAAGTTTGCAAAAGGAAAAGTGGTTATTTTACAGTACAAATCATAAGGGAAAATACACTGATTCGGTCGTTTGAAATAGGTCAGTTAGGCAATTTCAGCGCCACATAATCGTTCTATTTGTAACTGCTATCCCTCCAATTAGCTTTTATTGTTGCTTTATAACAATTTGCGAAATTTATTCATAATAAGTATAGCGGCATATAAAGCATTATTATAAAATATATAGATTTAAATTAAATATGTAAGCCTCTCAACCTGGAATAATATACTAGCTCTCTATAATTCATTGCTGTTTTGGAACAAAAATAGACAAAAGATTAATATCTATTCATACGAAGTCCTAAGCCAAAAAGAACTCTTTCTAATTTTTATTCATAATTAACATATAACATATTTTTGTTTTTATAATTATTATCTGGTTTTCATTACCAACGTGAATTAAAATATAACATTTAAAATAATTTATAATTCAAGTAGAATATTATTTATATACAGAAAACAAACAACGAAACATTATCTTCAATAGAAGTGGTTATATATTTATTAGTATCTATAAAGATTTAATATTTTTCTAAATAAAAGCTAAAAACTTTGAAGTAGAAAAGATGAATAGAAGACTTATTTCAGATAGAACCCACCTATGTTCAGCAGCAGACTTTAATAGGCTGTAACGATAACATTAACGGTCAGGGCAGTGGCGGCCCTAGGGTGGTGCGAGAAGTGCCACCGCACCAGGCGCCTTTATCGGGGTGGGGGGAGGGGTCAACCGAAACACTACCAACGGACACCGGTCACCAATTCACTCACTCTTATCACTTACATTCGGTTTTACTGACGCTAATAAGGCAATCAGAGTATTTTGTTGCTTACAAGCCAGTAACTCTTCGGAAAAAGGACTTACTGGCCTCTTTTAATGCAATTGTACAAGTGACAAGTCAAACTTAGACATGATTGATTGTCGAGGTCGAAAGTACAATAATGGTGCGAACATGGCAGGAAAATTAAAGGTCTTCAAACTGAAATTTGACTCAATATTCTCGGGCATTTTTCAATGAAATGAAATGGAATGAATTATTATTAAACATAGATTATTATATAATACTTATTGAAAGTCATTCTTAAGTTTTTTTAGTAATTCATTGAAGCTTCGCGTCAATAGTTATACAAGAAAAACAGTGGTATCCACAAGACTCAACTCTTCCCCACTTAGTCACAATCCATGTGGTTGAAGTTATTAGAAAATAAATTGCTGATATTCGCGTCATAAAATAAAATGATTTGTCCTACCCAAAGGTGGTTGCTTTTCAGACTGGGCAGGATACATCATTGTAATTTATTACGCGGAAATGAGCAAATTAAGGCCTTACAACTTCAATATAATGGGTTTCCACAAAGTAACGCCTGATTCTTTTAATTATCAAAAATTATAAGTATTTGGACTTATCAAACGACAAAAAATTAACGTGGAACTCTCACCTTAGTAACGTTTGTCATGCCACTAAAATTGTTTTAAGTACATGCAGTCGTATGGTTCGTAACAACTGGGGCTTGCGTTTTTGTATAATCCTATGGCTGTACAGCAGTATACTGAGGCCGATTATCACCTACACCTCTATTGTCTGGTGTAATAAGGCGAACCAAAAGCGAACTGCGGACAGACTAAATAGTCTACAAAGTACTTCCCGCTTAATAGCAAAAGGAGCGATGCGAATATCGCCTGGAGCAGCTCTTGATGCACTTCTGTGCCTAAGGCCCCTTGATCTTTAATTAGACCAGGATGCGGGGGCTAGTTTGTACAGAATTAACGCCCAGGGTGGTCTGCGCTTGCTCTTGATCGTAAATTCGCTTCAGAAGCCCTAGGATTAGGTAAAAATAAACTGCGCATTCTAACGAGAGCCCTGACCGGCCACTGTTGTCTTCAAAAGCACATAGCCATCCTGGGACTAAGCAACTCAAGGATGTGCCGGTTTTGTTCCTTATCGAAAGAAACGCCTTTGCACATCCTGACTGATTGTGGATACTTTTAATGCGCAAACGTAACACATCTGGGAAACTAACCAGAAGAAGGGAAATTGCTCACCGCAAAGCAACTTTCAACCTTGGTAGACCCACGCGGCAGCTTCTCTTTTTGCACATATGGGCCTGCTCAACCCGAGGTTGTACCACGACCTCACAGAATACTGGCATGGAGTGGAAGCTCTGATTTTTGTTTGGTAGCCACCGCAAAGTGACTACGCAGTACCAGTAACCCTGGAGAATCCCTCGCTGTGCATCCACGACCAAGCTTCTCTACTTCAGAACGGGAGTGCTTAGGCTGCCACGCGTATTCAGTGGGAGGGAGGGGGCAAAAATCTGCCTAAAACAATAACTATTCGGGGAAAACTGAGCCACAAAACCATGGCGAACCCTGCCATGCTATCCGTGAACTTCTGCAATATCAGGGGCCTTCACTTAAACCTTAACGCCGTTCACTCCCACCTCGAGACGCCGGCTGGCTGATACTTCGTATCTCCCCTACCCGGGGTAAAAACCTGAACACTCCTTTGTGCCTTGGGATGGAGTTTGCGTACACGTCAGTGAGGTCATCTGTCGCGCCTCATCGGACACATCGGCAGTCTTGAAGGTTCGAACCTGTCCATCTTTCGGATACACGTAGTACAGCGACGACCATCCGCGCGTCTACGGTCCATCTAATAAACCACCACGTTAAAATGGTTATATAATGGTTCATATTCGTTACTAAAGCAGATCCTCTCCGCAGAGATAGTGATCCTCGGCGATTTTAAAGCCCACCAAGCCAAATGGCTTGGTTCACATTTATCCGATCATGCGAGGAGATCTGTTCATGATTTTACCTTGTCATATGGTCTGACATTACTGGTTACTTCGCATACGCGAATTTCAGATGTGGAGAATCATGCACTTTCCCTGTTGGGCTTTCTGCTGACCTCTCATCCGGACATATATCAGGTCTCCGTCAATGCCCCTCCTCTGAAAGTGCCTCTGATTATTGTCTTGTTCGGAGTGTGGTGCCTCACTCACTTGCAATTGCGATTGCATTCTGCAGGCTGCTGCCGTGTTTGGAACAATAGGTCAGCCGATTGGGATAAGATGCGGTCTTTCTTTGCATTCTAACCTTGGGGGCGCTTTTGCTTCTCGCCGGATGATCCCAACGCTGTTGCTGATTCTGTCGCTGATGTGTTATTTCAGGTAATGAAACTTTTTATTCCTTTCTCTGTGGTGCCCATTGGAGGCAAATCTCAGCCATGGTTTAGCCGCTCCTGTAAAATAGCATCATGATATAAGCAGGAGTACTATCGGGCCTGGGCTAATGCATCAACGTCCCGGGATGTATGCACCGGCGCCCTAAAAAAGAAGTATAATTCCGCCTCCAGGTCCTTCAAAAGAGTCAATGCCAAAGCAAAGTCAGAGCACGTAAGCAGAATTGGCGAGAAACTAGTTCGACTTCCTTCTGGAACCCGTGCATTCTGGTCTCTCGCCAGGCTATCCAAGCGAATTTCCGTAAGCCATCTCTTCCATCTCTGCATAGTGAGGAAGACTCACTGGCCCATGCCGCGATTTAGAAAGCCGATAAGAAAGGCTTCTTCTTTGCGTCCAACTCAACTTATGATGACGGGGAGCACAACGCCGATCATCCTGCGGTATAAGTGCTCCATACCGGATGTGCGGTTCATATAGCGCTAGGTTCGTTCTCCTTGGACATCCACAAGTCAAGTGGGCCTGACGGAATCCCCCTAATTATGCTAAGGACCTGTGTTCCAGAGTAGACACCAGTTCTAACGCGTCTTTTCCAGTTCTCCTACTCCCTACTTCGTCCACCTGATCCTATGGCCTATCGCCATCTCCTCCTTATTCTCCAAAATAATAGAATCAATTATAAACTTCCAGCTCATGCGGTATCTTGAGGATCACCAGCTGATTATTGACCGCCAATACGGTTTTCGTCGGAATGGATCAGCTGGTAATCTTCACGTCTACCTGACTGATCGATGGGCGGAGGCAGTACGATCCAAGGGGAAGGCATTACAATCCAAGGGGGAGGCATTGGCCGCTACTTTAGACATTGTGATGACCTTCGATCAAGTTTGGCATAAAGCCCTTCTTTTGAAGCTCCCTTTATATGAGCTTTCTGAGAAATTGTACAATTGAATCACCAGCTTTCTTTCAGATCTGAGCATTAAGGTATTAATGCTGGCATTCCAGGAGATTGCGTGCTACCACCAACGCTGTTTCTTCTGCATATAAATGATATGTTGCAAACCGGTAAAATTCATTGTTATGCGGATGACAGCACTGGTGATGCTCTCTACATCGGTCGTGCCAATATTTCTCTGGAAAATGTCTCCGACTACCGGGACAAACTTGTATCTGTAGTCGTGTCTTTGCTGAACAAAGTCTCGGATTAGGGGCGAATAAATCTAGTCAAGTTTGACCCTCAGAAGACACAAATTTTGCGCTTGTTTGCGATTTACCGCCCCCTAAAAGGGACCCCTTTGTCGTATCCACTCAGTTCCAAGGCACTCCTCTTTTTGCCTCAGCCAGTATCTGAATCATCGGCGTCGACATATCGAGTGACGTACATTTTCGTTGTCACTTGGAAGAGAAGGCCAAGTTGGCCTCTAAAAAACTTGGCGTGCTCAGCAGAGTGGTCAGTATTTCATGCCGGCACACCGTCTGCAACTTTACAAGGCGCAGACTTGGCTTCACATGGAATACTGTTCCCATCTCTGGGATGGGGCTCCCCATTGCCAGCTTCCTCTACTTTACCACATCCAGCGCAGAGCGCGAGGCTTAATTTACTGGCGCTGCGAAGAGATGTTGCATTTCTTTCCATTTTCTTTCGCATCTACCAGGGGTAGTGTTCTGGGAAATTGTTTGGTTTAATCCCAGCCGCCAAATTTCATGAACGCACTTTGCAGCAAACTTCCTGATACCATCTGATATATCTGGATATTTGGCGGTCCACTACTGTACTTTTCACTAGGAGTTTTGTTTGCGTACCATCTCTCTGTGGAATAATTTACCACCGTCAATTTTTCTGGACCAATACGACCTAGGGACCTACAAGAAAAGAGCTTACTCCTTTGTAAAAGGCCGGCAACGCACGTGAAATTCTTCTGGTGTTGCAATTGCTCATGGGCAGCGGTAGTAATTTAAAATCATTTGAACCGTATGCTCGTTTGCCCACTCTCCGATAAAAAAAAACTCCTATTCATTGAAGACATAAGGCAATGAGCTTTATCCGTAGCAGCGATCACAATAGATCGTTTATGTCGCAGTGATGATACTGGTCTTTATTGACCTGCATAATTGCTCGCTCAAAAAAGCTATGCACTCTGAATCGAAAATATGCAGTATCGATTTACCAAAGGTGTCGTTTTGTTTGAAATTTTTGTCAGAATTTAAAAATAGTACCAAGTATTTTGTCTGCTCTAGTAACAGATAGATCTAATTTTTAAAACTGCCCGATCCGAATTGTTCCATATAAACGTTCTTTACCCTGTGATTGATACAATTAAAAGTGCATTGGTTACTTGTCTTAAACTATCAAAATTATTATACGTATTCATTATCATACAAAATGAAAATAATTCCTATAAGGTCAAGAAGCCTGTGTTGATTTGCAAATCAGTTGAACAGAAGTCTAATTGTCAATTGGTTCAGGAGCATATGAGCCTGAACCTATTATTTAAAGATGTTCAATCAGCAGAGCTACCTAAAGTTCTCAGATTTATTAAAAATAACGATTGGAAGGATATTTTTCCTAAATGTAGCTACACGGAAACGGAGTTTTAGTACATTAAAACATTTAAAAATTTACCTACGTTTCTACTATGTGTCAGGAGAGACTGTCATATCTTGAAATCTTTCAGAAGCTAAATTATTTTGAATTAATAAAAGATTGCAGGCGCTAAAGCCAAAAAGCTGGCCATCTAGGCTTTTCATTAAGTTTGTTGTTGGTGGTTCTATTAACTTATTTAACACTATCTGCAGAACAACAGTTTAAATAAAAGTTGTCAAACAGGATTACTAACTCTTATTATTAGAAATAATTTGTACAACTAATCACCACAGCAAGGCAAGCATAGTGACGTTGACGAGCGCGGCACAGTAGTGCGAATGGAATAGACGACGTTTCTTTAAAGCGAACAAGCAGAATAACTGCTATGGCAAGAGTGGCAGACACAACTGTGCTTGCCCCGCATATACACCTGTAGATATACTTATCAAGTCTAATACTATTTAAAATCATAAAAGAACAACTTCATAGGATAGGAACATTAAGGTTTTTTATTTAGAGCGGTGCCACTATGAGATCTCGGACCACCTAAAAATTTAGCTAGGGCGGCCACTGGGTCATGGTAATGGAAAGATCATTACTATGTTTTATTTTAATGAATTCATAGAAAAAACTATTAAAAATATATTGAAGAAATTTAAACTTATAATTACGTAAGTGAGGAAAATATTGCGGCCCAGTATTTACTTAATTCATAATGACTAATAAAATTATTAAAATTTCATCATCATCATCATTACAGCCCTTCACAACTCCACTGCTGAATATAGGCCAAGTAATGTCACAAAGCACGGTCCTAAGCCACCTGCATCCATCGACTTCCTAAATGTCTTACCAGGTCGTCACTCCATCTAGTGGGGGTTTGCCCTACACTATGCCTACCGGTACGAGGCTGTCACTCGAGAACCTTTTTTCCCTATCGGTTATCGGTTCTTTGAGCTATATGGCCAGCCCATTGCCTTTCAGCTTACTAATCAGTTGGGTTGTATTGATCACTCTGGTTCTACTGCGGATATACTCATTTCTCAGTTTATCAGGCAGAGAAACCCCGAGCATAGCCCTCTTCACAGCTCGTTGAGCGACCTTGAGCGTCCTCATAGGCCAGCAAAATTCATCTGGCCGTAAAATTTCGAAGTAAGACTAATGAACTGACAAAGCAATATTTTGAAAAATCAAAACGTGGAGTAGTTATTATGTTAATTTCTCCATAATTGGTTCTTTAAAGAAATTAAAGGCTACTGAAATAGAGTTTAACGTGATTAAAAATTACGTTACAGCCACAATTTTTAATATAAAAATTAAACTGTCAAATCAGCCAGGCTCGATTTAAGCACCCAACATAGATTAATTACAAAGTAAATCAGAAACCGGAGGCTTTTAGGCCGTCTTCCTTCCTCCAACCAACTTAAATAAGAGCACTCCAAGTTAATGACAACCCTCGTAATTTTCGTTTACAGTGGCTCGTAGGTGGCTTTTAATTTTATGTCAGTTTGGAAATTTCTTTAAGTGTTAAAATATTTTATTTAAATTATTTCTAATCATTCAGTTCCACATATATAAAATAATAATTACGTAATTTGTTATTAATACTTTTCCTTCGATCTGTATTTCTTTATCTCTGTCACTCGGGACACGTGGAAATAATGTGATGTGCCAAAAAATAACGAATATTACGGTAAATTAGGAATAAATATATTGTTTTACACAATAATGTATACAATATATAGTTGCATATACGACATATTCCCTCACATTAATAAAATTTTCAAAGATATTTAAATGAACTTCCTATACATAGATGCATGATTAAGTTCCGATGATTGAGATTTTTTTCCTTACGGTTCTAGCAATGCTAGCCTCATACAGAAAAAAATTAAACAGGAGATGGGCAGGAGCATCTCCCTGACAACAACTTAAATTAATAAAAACTTGCAGCTGCCAGGCCGCCTGCCAAACGTGACAAATATGGCATAATCCCTCCTATATGATAATCTATGGGGAAGATCTGTGATCAGCAGTGATCTTTAGCAGGCTGTAATGAATGGATGGAATATGCTCCTTAACAAAGTACATCAATATTCTATAAATATTCAAATATTTGACAATATTTTGATTCAATTAAACTCAGCCTCACAATAAGCTCAGATTGAATTACGTAAAATTATTGCACAAGTTCCAAACCGACCCCGATACTCACTTCATTGAGGTTTATAATATAATGAAACACTTACAGAACCATTTGAAATCAAATACGGAACATTACCTCGCGACGCAACTTGTCACTAGTTTACAAAATCAACGTGCCGCCTACCAAAGACGACAGTTATTATTCTTCATAATACTAGCCACCATGAGGTCAAGTGGTACTTATACAAGAAATCATGAACACAAAAATTAAAATTAAGCGTGAGAATTGTCTTAAATACAAGTGATAAAAGTATGATAGTATAAAATAGATAAAATAGTATATAATATAAAAATACATATAATTATACAGTTACAGGTAAATATACAATTTTTTATTACGGGGATTTTAATTTCAGAACCGCAACATTTTAATGTCACCACTCGAGTAATTACATCCACGCTTGGATCTTTCGTTACTAACCTACCTAATAACAATCGATCTCGAGGAAGATTATATTCCTTTACAAGAACAATATCACCGATGTTTGGCTCCGGAGTAACTTTAGTACATTTGAAACTTTGCAAATAATGCACTTTATATTCATTAGACCACATACGTACGCCAGATATCCAGAACGCCAGAAATCTTATAACATCCTTTGTGTCAATTTTCAATGTCTTAAAGTACTGATATTGCGTTGCTCATAGTTACGTTCGGATACTATTATCGGCTCACCTACGAAAGAGTAATCGGTGTACGGGGTGAAGGGTCATTACAGTCATCTGTTTAGATTGATGATGGTCTAGAATTAAGATGCGCTTCAACCTGTGCTAAAGCTGTGATCATTTTCTCAAATGTTAGAGTGGAATTTCCGATGACTCGTTTGAGATGATATTTTGTGGATTTTACTCCTGCTTTCCACAGTCCTCCAAAATGTGGAGCGTGAAATGCCCTAAAACACCATATTCATTTAACTTTTCTCGAATCTCGAGAGCAACAACAGCCGATTCTTTAATCACGACTTATTTTGTAGCTCCTTAGATGCTGCGCCGAAATTGGCATCATTGTCGCTCCATATTTCCCTCACGTGACCTCTGTGTGTTACAACCTTCGAATATTTAGTCGACGATTAGCACGCTTTCAATAACAATATATACACGATTTATTGTCTTGTCCCTTTGATACACGCATATTAATGGATCCAGCAAAATCTACTTCACTGGAGTAATGGTCTTCTCTCTGAAAAATGGTCTTCAAGACCCATAAGTCTCATTGCTGTAATCGCTGTATATTTCTCGCAGGTAACACATTTACGAACATGTAATTTTACGCGACTCTAAGCTGAAATAATACAGTAAAGTGAGCACAAATAATTTATGATAATAGATCCATCTATCATTCAATGTTTGTTGGCGTCGTCAATGACAAACTCTGTTAAATGACTTTTATGTGGAAGAATGATAAGATCAGAATACTTATTCCGGAATGTTGGCATTTGAGATTTTTCCGCCGACTCTTAACAGTCCTCTGTCATCGTGATATGGATTCAGTGGTTTTAGTCGACTATCCTCTAATGCCTGCGCCTGACATAATCTGATACAGATGCTTAGCTTCGTTTAACTCAGAGCTTTCTTTCTAGAAATGCGATATTGCGATATGATTTAAGCGTTTTAAGTTTAAAAATCTTTTGCAATAATCTACCACGCGAACAAACCATACAAATGAAGAAAATCAATTCCAGATGAAATCATCAGTCGATGATTTCGTAAACAGATGAACATTTTGTTGTATTCAAGATTAATGGAGGACCATTTGGATTGCTTACATTTAATTTCTACATCGCTGAGTGCTGAGCAGAGAATCACTTCCACTTCACCATGCAGTCTTATACTATTTTCTGTAAGTTCTAAATGTACATCATCCTATCACCGACACGATGATACATGAGACAATTAGATGTGATCAAGTCTTGATAGAATGTCGGATGTTCTAATATTTCCAACGGCTGGGGTGACTACTGGGCCATATTAATACAACCGTAGAATGAATTTGTTACGAGCTTAGTGTTCGTGACAGTAAAAACTGCTAATCGAATTACCAAAATTGACACTTTAATTATCGAACACTAATTACAACTTAAAATACACTAATAATTAATCACACTTAACACTTAGTTCGCAATTATATCGCATCGAAGTATTCACTTGAATCGCCGATTCAATACTCTATATACTACTTGGTCGGGGTGTCAACTGGCCTTATATAGGCCTTTTTCACTGAAACATCCAGAATATTCGAGCTCATAACAGTCCCAACCGACTAATGAGATAGTTCTCTCCTAGTTCTTACTCGAACAATTGCATTAGTGGAAATTCTAGCATAGTATTTTTTAGAAAGCTTAATTCTGCTACCCGGTACTAAATTTCACTAGTGCTATGTACCGGGTATAAATTATGCCGCGCAACCAGTCCAACAGCCTATTTTTTCCCGACTAATATGCAACATGTGAGCCGCGTAAGTAACTAGCCTAGCCAATAAAACGGCTCCCGTTAGCTCAAAGTGCTAACGCTCCTGCATTGTTGGAGCTACCTTGGTTTTGGTAGCAACTAGATTGACATGTAACCATGTAATTCCGTGCAAGCGCCATCCTTCTTTGTTTCGCCTTATCGAATAATGCATACCTTTCGGTTATAAACCAATTCTGACCGATAAGTAAGAAACTCTTTAAAAAAATCATCTGGCAACTCATCATCGCAGTTAATTCCTTGGCTGTAATAACACAAAAGCCCCGTCCCCTATCTAAACAGTTGGAAGGACTTGAAATGTCTGAAATGACTTTTCTCTTTGTGGTGGGATTTTCTTGCATGATAAGTAATGAAACGAATTAATTTAATATCTCAGGTAAGTTCCAGCACCTTCACTATCTCGTCCATCTTTATGTTAATCCTTCCTTCTTTACTTCCATATTCTTCCATAACCACTTCAGCCAATTCTTTATTTCTAATCATTCAGCTCTTCTCATCCACAGAAGTTAGTCGACAAATAGTTAGTCGGAGCAAATTTCTGCAAGACCCGCCGCAGAAGAACACAAAAACTCTCCGATCACACTCTTAATCTTATGGCTGTTAGGCGGAAGATGAGGCTGCAGTCGTTAGCAGATGTGACAGCGCACAGGCAACTGAACAGACAGATCTCCAAATGCATGCGGTAGGACTTACGTAACTTTAATACAGTTCGTATTGAAGAAGTAATTGCACGAAACCAGGGCTCCAAGGTCTTTGCCAGAGATCTGTCTGCCAGAAAAAGCCAACTGTCAAAGCTAAAAACTGAGTTTTGCAGCATTGTTTCCGGGACACCTAGATTTTGAGTTAGATTGAGAGGTTCTACGGGCAGCTGTACACATCATCGTTGGAGCCACACGCAAGTGTGAGTAACGATCCAAGAGAAAGTCTTATCCGACACTATTCCGATGATATCCCGGACGTCCGTCTGAGCAAGATTAGAATGACTCCCCAGCACCTTAAAAACAGCAGGACCCCAGGCGAGGATGGAATTACAGCGGAGCTTCTGAAAGCGGGTGGAACATCAGTACTTAAAGTCCTTCAGAAGCTATTTAATTCCGTCCTCCATGGTACTACGCCAGAGGCGTGGAACAGAAGTGTGGTGGTCTTGTTCTTCAAGAAAGGTGACAACGCTCTCTTGAAGAACTAGAAACCGATTTCCCTTCTGAGCCGCGTCTACATGCTGTTTTCGAGATTCATTGCGAATCATCTCGCACACAGACTCGACGACTACCAACCTCTTGAACAAGCTGGTTTTCGAAAAGGCTTTAGTACTGTTACGAGCTTGAGGTTCGTGACAATAAAAATTGCCGATAAAATTACCTAAATTAACACTTTAATTTACTTTACACAATTAAAGTTAAAACACTAATAATTTAAACACACTAATTCACTTAATTCCACTCCGAAGCTTCGCTTGTTTCGCCCAAATCAACACACTCGATCGCATCTTGCAGCGCCTATATATTTGAATTAGCAAAGAAATATCCAGAATGTTCAAGTAAACACGCGGAAGGTACCGAGCGTTCGAGTTTCGACTAGGCGCTGTCAGTTGAGCGATTTGTGATGTCATTTTCTCAATGCTCCCCTCACTCTCGTTCCTGACACTAGATGGAGCTAGTTGACTTATTCACGCAACACTGCCCCCTCCTAAGACATGCTCGTCCCGAGCCTTATCGGTCCCATAATAACGCGCCAAGCGATCCACATGGACGATCTTAGGAGTCCCTCTTGCGCCTTTCTGTATCCGGTAGGTCACATCGTTGATCCTGGTTACAATCCGGTACGGGCCGTCCCATTTAGCTTGAAGCTTAGGAGATTTCCCTTTGCTGCGGACTGGATTGTGCAACCACACAAGTGAACCTTCGTCGAAACCTTTGTTGTTCATTTTGCGGTCATACCGGGTTTTCATCTTTTCAGACATTTGCTGGCCCGATTGTCTGACGTGCTCATAAACGTCATTCATTTTTTTCCGCAAGTCATTTGCATAATCGGTTATACTGCGTGGAGCATCGGGTGGTATCCCGGTGATCAGGTCTGCAGGCAGCCGTAATTCTCTTCCAAAGTTTGCGAAAGCTGGTGTCACTGCTGTACTTTCGTGAACAGAACTTCGATATGACAACAAAAACGGTTGTATGTGCTTGTCCCAATCTCGTTGCCGATTGTCTACAACTTTTGCTAGGTACCTCTCCAATGTCTGATTAAATCGTTCCACCATTCCATCAGATTGCGGGTGATAAGAAGTCGTTCTTGTTTTATGAGTACCCATAACTCGGCAAGTTTCCTGGAATATTTGAGACTCAAAATTCCTTCCTTGATCGCTGTGAATCTCTAAAGGTACTCCAAAACGACAGAAGACTTCATGAACTAGTTTATCTGCAACTGTTGAAGCTTCTTGATTTGGAATGGCGAAGACTTCTGGCCACTTAGTGAAGTAATCCATCACAACCATGAAATACTTGTTACCGCTTTCACTCTCCGGAAACGGCCCCGCCACGTCAATGGCTATTCTCTCCCATGGTGCACCAACATTGTACAACTTCAATGCACCTCTACTACGAGTCTGAGGTCCCTTTACAGCCGCACAACTTGTACATTTGCGACACCAGTCCTCGACATCGTTTCGACAGTGGACCCAGTAAAACCGTTCTCGGATCTTCAGTAGAGTTCGTTTAACTCCCAGATGGCCTCCTGAACAATCATTATGGTACAGCTGTAGAACATCCGGTACTTTAACTTTAGGGACAACCATTTGCAAATGACAGCTGTCTCCCCGAACGTTTTCCCATTTACGACACAGAACTCCATCCTGAAGCAGCAAGCTGTCCCACTGGGCCCAATAGCTTTTAGTGGTCGAACTCATCGCTGAGACGTCACTCCACTTGGGCTTGGGAGCACTGACCTTTATCCATTCCAGAATCGGCTTGATGTCCGGATCTTCCTGCTGTGCATGTAGTAAGCTGTCCTTCCACTCGTTGCTGAGGTGGTCTGCCCTGAGCATCCTCACGGATACCACTTCCTTACTCTCTTGCCTAGTACAATGTTTGCAATCTTCAGGACAAGGTCTTCTTGACAATGCATCTGCGTTGCCATGAGATTTCCCGCTGCGATGTTCGATCTCAAAGTCGTATTCCTGCAGTAGTTCAATCCACCTCGCAACTTGTCCTTCTGGGTTTTTAAACTGCAATAGCCATTTTAGTGCAGCATGGTCAGTTCGTAAGTGAAATTTTCGTCCCAGAAGATATTTGCTAAAATGTTGCAACGACTTTACCACAGCTAGCAATTCGCGTCTTGTGACACAGTAGTTCCTTTCCGGTTTTGACAACGACTTGCTGAAGTACGCTATCACGACCTCTTGGTCACCATTCCGTTGAGACAACACACCGCCGAGTCCTATATCACTTGCGTCTGTGTCAACTATAAATTCTTTGCTTGCATCAGGGTATCCCAAAATAGGTGTTTTGCACAGACGGTCCTTGAGCTCCTGGAATGCGATATTGCAACTTTCATCCCAGCAGAAATGTCGCTTCTCCTCGGTTAGCTTGTGCAGAGGTTTGGCTATATCTGCAAAGTTCTTCACGAATCGCCGGTAATAGGAGCACAAACCCAAAAATGCTCTAACCTGCGTCTTGTCTTTTGGAACCGGCCAATCCTTGACAGCGGCGATTTTCTCTGGATCTGTGCGGATACCCTCTTCCGATACTACAAACCCCAAAAAGTTAACTTGCCGTTGAAATAGTGAACATTTCTTCGGGCTCAACTTGAGGTTGGCACTCTGAATCTTCATGAGCACGCGTTCCAGGTTTTGAAGGTGTTCCTCAAACGTACGGCCCACGATGATGATGTCATCCAAGTAGACCAGACAGGCATCGCCAATTAGCCCGGTAAGTACAAGTTCCATCAGCCTTTCAAACGTTGCTGGAGCATTGCACAACCCAAACGGCATTACTTTGAATTGCCACAGACCCTTTCCCGTCGAGAACGCAGTTTTCTCCTTGTCCTTAGGGTCAATTTCAACTTGCCAGTAGCCACTTTTTTAGATCCAGCGTGCTAAACCATTTTACTCCTGTAAGCATGTCCAGCGTGTCATCAATTCTTGGCAAGGGATAGCTGTCCTTCTTTGTAACGTCGTTCAGACGGCGGTAATCAACACAGAACCGCATGCTGCCATCCTTCTTTTTTCACCAGCACCACTGGTGAACACCATGGACTAGAGGAAGGTTCAATAACACCATCCTTCACCATTCCTTCAATCATGGTTTCCACTTCCTTTTCACGTGCTACCGGCAATCTTCTTGGCCGCTGACGGATAGGCAATTCCTCTCCTGTGTTTATTTTGTGTTGAACTAGGCCAGTCTTTCCTATGTCAGCATCATTTGATGAGAATACATCGGCGTACTTGAGTAACAACTTCTTCGCCTTGACGAATTCGTTCGGGGACAGAACACTGCGACAGTCTTCCAAAAGTGTGGTCACTCTCGTTTCTGAATCCTTGCTGGGGGTCCCACTCGATATATATTGGCACTGACGTAACCAATCCACTTCCTCACAAGTACCAACCAGTGTGCCTTTTTCTATAATCTGTTCCCGGTCGCAAAGGTTCAGCACACGTACTCCTGAGATGTCAGTGGTCCTAACCAAGGTTCGAGCTACTTTCCATGGAAGGGCATTGTTTACCCTTTCCACAAGTATACAACGGTGAGCTTGCCCAGCGTTTCGAGGTAGACTAACCGGAACAATCGTTTCCGATCTCGGCGGAAGAACAATCTTCTTGATGCTGTACACGTTCCCTGGTAACGCACCTTCCATAAAAAGTTCCTCCTGTCCACATTTCAAAACACCTTGCTTAACGTCGATCTCACAACAATTATTCCTCATAAAGTCTAGGCCTAAGATGCAGTCGTCCATTATATCAGCCACGATGACATTATGCAGGTAGATCACGTTGCCTAGCTTCAACTCCATCTCCTTCTCTCCACGGACGGGTATACGCTGACCGGTGGCTGTTACCAAATTAAGGCGTTCTCGGTTGTATGCGGAGTCCCCAAGGAACTGACTTATAAGTTGGGAACTAACAACCGTACGAGAGGCTCCAGTGTCTATGGTCAGCTTACACGGCATTCCGTTGATCTCACCCTTTATGATTAGGCTGTTCCCATCATGGGTTTGTGAGATCGAGATCCTTGGGGCTCTTTTAACATCAGCCAGCACCCGCCCCGCAGTTCTGGCTTTTACTCGTTTCCCTGCCGCTGCTGGGCGGTGCTGTTGGCCGCACTACCCTCCTGAGATCGTTCAATTTCCCTTTCTAGGGTTCGCTTAGGGCAGCTGGATCGAAGATGGCCCTTTTCCCCACAGCCATAGCACCTTGGGCTGTATCCTTTGTTGCGGTCGCGAACTGTAGCTGCTGCAACCTCCCTGACGCGATGGGAACGATGATCCTGCCGCACGGCTTCCACTTCCAGTGCATGGGCCAAGGCGTCCTTAAGCGTCTCGTGGTGCCCGAGCCTCACAGCAGCTCTGACTTCCAGGTCGCGGATGCCGTCGATGAATGTCTGCACCAGGTTCCCTTCAATGAGCGCAGGTACAGACCGGTATGCTTTTCGCACCAGCTTCTCCACTTCTAGAGCCCACTGCTGCAGGTTTTCGTTGATGCGCTGCACACGATCTTTAAGCTGCGCACGAAAGACGTGTTCCAGGTGAGCGTCGCCATATCTCGCCTCCAATGCCTCAAGGAGTTGCTCATAATTCACTTCCTCACCGAGAGCTTCCAGAACTGTTAAGGCCTGGTCGCGCAGGCCTAGTGTGAGAGCAGTCATGGCCTGACTTTTATTCCAGCCGTTCGCCTTCATAACAGCCTCGAACTGGATTTTGTAGGCTGACCAGGAAGAGGTACCGTCAAACGGCGGCACTTTGAATCCACGTAGCGAAGGTGTCGTAGCTACTACGGGAGCTGTTGTTACATCCCCAATTTTGAGGTCGTCCAGCGTTTTCTTCACGTCAGCCACCACGTGATCAACCCGATTATTCAGTTGGTCGATTTGGGTTTCAGCTTCCGACAGGCGGTTGTCATGCAGAGCAACCCTATCCTTCACCTCCTTTATCTCTTTCCCAAAGGTAGCATGAAGGTCCTTAATGAGGAGCATCTGCTCTTCCGACCGACGAGCCTGTTCCGTCTGCTGATCTTCCAACCGACGGGCCTGTTCCTCCTGTCGGCGGGCCTGTTCCTCTTGTCGGCGGGCCTGTTCCTCTTGTCGGCGGGCCTGTTCATCCTGTCCGCCCCGCAGCTGCTCTTCCAACCGACGGACCTGTTCCTCCTGTCGGCGAGCCTGTTCCTGCAGCATCACCATCAGAGCACCTAAGTCAGGTGCTGCAGATGTAGGAGCTACTGACGGGCCTGCAGCCGGCGGCTGTCCCTCCGAAGTCTGCGACGTTGCACCACCAAATCTTCTTTGGTCCGTCTCCTGCTGGCGTTGACTTCGGGTACGGACACCCTCCGTTTCCTCCTTAGGTAAAATCGGCATGATTTTATCCCACTTCTGACACCAATTGTTACGAGCTTGAGGTTCGTGACAATAAAAATTGCCGATAAAATTACCTAAATTAACACTTTAATTTACTTTACACAATTAAAGTTAAAACACTAATAATTTAAACACACTAATTCACTTAATTCCACTCCGAAGCTTCGCTTGTTTCGCCCAAATCAACACACTCGATCGCATCTTGCAGCGCCTATATATTTGAATTAGCAAAGAAATATCCAGAATGTTCAAGTAAACACGCGGAAGGTACCGAGCGTTCGAGTTTCGACTAGGCGCTGTCAGTTGAGCGATTTGTGATGTCATTTTCTCAATGCTCCCCTCACTCTCGTTCCTGACACTAGATGGCGCTAGTTGACTTATTCATGCAACAGTACTATAGACACATACCCTGCGGCAGATTGTACAGAAGACCGAAGAGTACAATCTGCCAATATAATGATGTCTTATATTTACGCAAACACTACACATTGAAATAATACTAGTTTTTACGGAATTTATCGCGTATATTTAACTTTTTAATTACCCGACGTTTCGAACGCTTTACAGCTCTCATGGTCACGGGCGGGACTGAGATGTTCAACGTCCATATGTCATAGTTAACCGCGGTTACCATAGATTAAAATTTAACTTTTGTTCCGATCTATGCAGTATGAACTTATGGTATCTTGAAGTCTAGCAGTTGTATGCTTGGGTTGGGATTTAATTTTATTTATTATAGGATCCCAAGCAGATGGTAGCACCCAGCCATCTTCTCTATTGAAATTAGGATGTTTTTTGATTTCAATAGCCTCGCGAATCATCCTTGGAAGGAATCGGTGTTCTTTAGCAAGGATTTGCGGTCTATCAAATCTGATGTAGTGACGGGGGCGATCCTGTACGATCCTGACGCTCCGGGAAGTCTGCAGTCTGTGAACACGGGAGCACTGGCCTTCATCCATTCCAGAATCGGCTTGATGTCCGGATCTTCCTGCTGAGCACGTTGTAAGCTGTCCTTCCACTCGTTGCTGAGGTGGGCCGGCATCATCACAGATACCACTTCCTTACTCTTTCGCCTAGTAAAATGTTTGCAATCTTCAGGACAAGGTCTTCTTGACAATGCATCTGCATTGCCATGAGATTTCCCGCTGCGATGTCCGATCACAAAGCCGTATTCCTGCAGTAGTTCAATCCACCTCGCAACTTGTCCTTCTGGATTTTTAAGCTGCAATAGCCATTTTGTGTAGCATGATCAGTTCGTCAGTGAAATTTTCGCCCCAGAAATATTTGCTAAAATGCTGCAACGACTTTACCACAGCTAGCAATTCGCGTCTTGTGACACAATAGTTCCTTTCCGGTTTTGACAACGACTTGCTGAAGTACGCTATCACGACCTCTTGGTCACCATTCCGTTGAGACAACACACCGCCAAGTCCTATATCACTTGCGTCTGTGTCAACTATAAATTCTTTGCTTGCATCAGGATATCCCAAAATAGGTGTTTTGCACAGACGGTCCTTGAGCTCCTGGAATGCGATATTGCAACTTTAATCCTAGCAGAAATGTCGCTTTTCCTCGGTTAGCTTATGCAGAGGTTTGGTCATATCTGCAAAGTTCTTCACAAATCGCCGGTAATAGGAGCACAAACCCAAAAATGCTCTAACCTGCGTCTTGTCTTTTGGAACTGGCCAATCTTTGACAGCTGCGATTTTCTCTGGATCCGTGCGGATACCTTCTTCCGACACTGCATAGCCCAAAAAGTTGACTTGCCGTTTGAATAGTGAACATTTCTTCGGACTCAACTTGAGGTTGGCACTCTGAATCTTCATAAGCACGCGTTCCAGGTTTTGAAGGTGTTCCTCAAACGTACGGCCCACGATGATGATATCATCCAAGTAGACCAGACAGGCATTGCCAATTAGCCCGGTAAGTACAAGTTCCATCAGCCTTTCAAACGTTGCTGGAGCATTGCACAACCCAAACGGCATTACTTTAAATTGCCACAGACCCTTTCCCGTCGAGAACGCAGTTTTCTCCTTGTCCTTAGGGTCAATTTCAATCATCTTTCCTTTTTAAAAGACTGTGTTTGTATTTAGCAAACTGGCTGAACTCACGATTCGGTGAAATAGAAAAATAAACTATGAAGTACGTGTTACATTTTTTAAGTAAGCTCAAGCATTGAAGTAATATGAACTTAAGTACTAGAACAGCTATCTCAAACAAAAAAAAAACGTTTACGCTACTAAGTGTTCGCGGGGTTGTCTTTTGTCATAGAATAAACATAAGTAGAATGACCCATAGGTAATAGTAAATTATATCGAGTACAATATTTAAATTTTGTCATTTATTTTGTATATTATATTTGCTTATTTAATATTAATTATATTATATATTAATATTATTAAATAAGCTAAATTTAATATACTAATATAATTACATGATATTATATCACAATTACATTTTAATGATATTTTTATCTGAATATTTTAAAATTTATTTAAGTCAAATATAAAAACATACTAAATGTATGTTTAACAAAACATATTAACATAACATTTAAATTACAAATATATTTCTTTAAATTAGAATAAAAGTCGTTCATAAATGCTGGGCACGCGAGAGTTAAAATTGGACGAATTTATACCACTTTGACATTGATGTGGAAACCTAAAAGTAAAATAAAAGAATAATAAGCAGATTTGAACATGAAAATTTTTGCCAAATTATAATAACTTATATATGTCTCTACAAAAAAAATGTGTATAATAAATATATTATTGGTCCTATACTTAAGTACCCACAGAAATGTCGCATCTGAACATATTAATTTCATAATCTATATTCCCTGACACGAGATGGCGTCTTAGGTATAATTTGTTTTATTATTAATACATATTACTTTTTATTAATTAAATATCTTCTTAACCGATGAAAAGTAATTCCTTGGTTTTTACTGATATTTCTTGAATTATTTGTGCAATATCTAAGTACACACGACGGCATATTTTTATCAAAAGATTTTTTTTAATTCAGCACAACACGTGACAACTCTATAAGTGCCTAGCGAGTGACTGATTAAAGTGCGGTGTATGCACCGCAGTTGAGTGGCTCATTGTAGCTGAATGCAGTGTCGCCTCTAGTACGTAGTACATATTAGCTCAATGAGCTCAAGCTTTCAACACGTCGATTAAAATCTGAAAATTAACTATATTGCAATATATTTGTAGAATAATATTTAAGACTATACTCGAGTGGTCTAAGAAGTTTCCGACCTCAACGTGAAGATAGCAGCACTCGCCAATAAAACCTAGTGAATATATTTATGTTTCTTTCGACAGTTACGCACAGAAAATTTAGCTATTTTGGACGCGTAGTTATTATTTCACAGTCGTTTGAGTTAGTCGATGTGATTGTTTTTGTGAAAATTGAAAAAAAAAATTGTATCAAGCTGTCATTAATTTTTATTCTTGAAAGGCAATATAATACGCCTACGTAAATCAAACATGTGGTGATAGGATTATGTGTATGGGGACTCTGCGCCATCATTTACCATTGTGAAATTTTAGGCAGCTGAATTTAAACGTGGCCGGGAAGGCTGGGGGACGATCAACGTTCGGGACGTCCAAAACTGCAATTAACTAACGTTAACATCGCTAAAGTTCACCAAATGGTGCAAGACGACAGCCAAATTAAAGTGAGAGAGATAACAGAGGCTACAAAAATGTCGAAAGAACGTGTTTATCACATACTATATAAAGATTTAGGCATAACATTTCTAACGTACTGTTGGAGAACTCGGAGAAAACTCGAATTCATTGCGTCTAAATACGCAATAAATCTGAGTTTTGGCGCCGATTAATTACTGCATATGTAATCTGGATAAACCATTATATGCCTGCAACAAAAATACCGTCAAAACAATTTATTGCAAAGGGCGGAGCAGCTCCAAAAAAAGCAAAAACTGTTTCTTCGGCTAAAAGAGTGATGGCGACTATTTTTGGGATAGTCATGGAGTTATTTTAATCGATTACCTTTAAAAAGGAGAAATCATTACTGGAGCATATTACGTATCATTACTTAACAAACTGAAGGCAGAAATTGCGGAAAAGCGGCCAATTTGCAGAAAGAGAAAATCCTGTTTCAACATAACAACGCGCCATCTCACACCTTAGCGTTTGCCATGGCAAAAATCCTCGAATTACGGTTTTAACTGCTTTACCATCGTTCTACTCACCAGATCTAGCTCCAAGTGACTTCTTTTTGTTCCCTCATCTAAAAATTGTGCTCGTAAGACAGAGATTTTGAGGAGGCAATCATATTTGTGAACAATTAGTTTGCAGAGAAAAACGGTGAGTATTATTTGTGCGGGTGAAGAGAGATGGGAGCATCGCTGCAAGAAATATGTAGAGTTTGACAAGGTGACTATGAAGAAAAATAAAAATGAATTTCAAGAAAAAATCACTTAAGCTTACTCTATTAGTTTCAATTTGAAGTATATTTTATCTTATAAAACTATAACTATAAAATAGATTTTTTAAATTGCAATTAGGTGGTGATTAAAATAAATTTATCATCGTCATTAAAACTCATGGCAAGTCCACTGCTGAACATAGGCCTTCCCCAAAAAATGCCGCATAGCACGATTCTAAGCTACCTGGTCTGTCTTACCTGATCACCAGTCCATGTATTAGATGACTGCCTTAAGCTGCTTCGCTTATTGGTACCAAGTTGCCATTTTAGAATCTGTCATCTCCATCGGTTGTCGGCGTTTCGAGCTATATAACCGACCTACTGCTACTTCAGCTTATTGATCCATGTGATTTTGTCGGTTTCTCTGTAATCTGTCTCAGTTTTCAGTAGAACACTGGGGATATTACCATTACGAATTATATCTCGCAGGTAAGCGCTCTCCATTGCTTGCTGAGCGCCCTTAATGTTTTTCATGCAGGCAGCAGTGAAGTACCACTTATCAGATTTATTTATTTATTATGTAAGCTTAATTTGCACACCAAGTATAAAAATTTGGATTCAATGCCACAAAACATTCTCTATTCTCTACCAGTCTAGCTCCAGTTTAAGCTGATAAAAATTTATAGGTGCAAGGTGCAAGCAAGTACGTTTAAATATCTTTGTTCACGTTAAGTATGCATAATAACAATAACTGCATACTTATATACATATTTTAAAAATTATTACCCAAAAACATATAAATATACGTATTATACAACATATTGATATACATGCATGTACATTGCGTATAAATGAAGTTCTAATTTAAACACGTAATACCCGATAAAATTAGTAAATAAAAACTGCAAAATGAAAAAGTAGGAATTTGCAGACTGTTTTAAAATGACGAAACGAAAAACTACTCCTGAAGCATGAGATTATTATTCCAGAGCAAGCGTTTGAACGGTGCCTTGCGTATCTCGTTCCAGAGTCTTACAGCATGGAAAGTATAATATTTGCAAAAAAGCTTGTGTAACAGGGGGGAAATAGAATTTCCCGCAGATCAAAGATAACTTATATTAAAGTGAGTTCATCACCCTGATACTGAAATTTGCATTTCAAATCCAGGGCAAACGGATCGTGTAAAAATTGAGAATAATATATACAAATATAGTACACAGTATTCTAAAATACGTGCGATAGCAGACCGGTAGTAATTTAAGCTGAGAACAATAAGAGAAATATGGTCGTATTTATTATGTAAACCGAGGATGAAATGTATACAATTATTAGATTATATCGGGACATCAGTCACCTCAGTCTTCCGTAACAATGGGTGCTAAAAAGCACCCGAAACGTCGAGAATAAAAAATAATTGAAAATTAAACGCGATAAAATCCGTAAAAGTAGTTTTAATCAATCCTTGGTGACAATCTCTACGGCGTGCGATATTTTGACCACGGACTATTGTGCTAAGACATGTATGAGCTACTAAAACCTGGTGACCGTTAACACTGATCGTTACCAATAGCAAATGATCGATTTTAATTGAGTATTACGTGAAAAAAGACCAGCATATGGAAAGAAGCAACACAAAGTCATTTTGCTCCATGATAATGCCCCATTACACATAGCACAATGGACCAGGGAACGTTCGAGGCGTTCAATTGGGAGATACTAGTGCATGCGGTTTGTTCTCCAGAATTGGTTTCGTCCAATTATCATCTGTTTGCATCACTAAGACAAGCTCTTGCTGAACATTGCTTCAATGTGTACGTAAGTGACTCGTTAACTGATTCGCTTCAAAAGAAGAACTGATTTTTGTGACATAGTGTGGCATTCATAAACGGACCGAAAGGTGGGAAAAGAGTATAAATAGTAATGGAGATTATTTTGAACAAAATATTTATTCTTATATCTTCTAAACAGACGTGTAATTTTTACAACAAAAAATGAGGTTTCATACTTCTACAGCTATCTACATCCAGGAGCGAATCGAGGTTTTTTTTTACTTTGCCTGTGAAATTGCCGTTGCATATAGAAAAATCATAATTTTTTTTATAAAAATTATACATTCATTCAAACAGGCATATCGGCTAATGCTGTCGGAATGATTTTATAATTTTAAAAAAGGTTCATTGGTGCCACTACAGTAGAAATACCGGGGGCTGAAATCGACGAATTTAAAGGAGTTTCTCACCGCCTCAAGATTAAAATAAAACTTCCGAAAAAATTGAAGTCAGTAAGTACAAATTATAACGAGTATGACAGATGATGAAGAACAATGGTAATTCAAGGGCTAAGCGGTCGTCGCAAATTTCAGATTAGGTACTTGAGCAACCTGGGTAGGATATCCATAGGCACAAACGAAATTGTTCATTAAAACGCCGAAAAAGGACATAGCAGAACTCACCTTAAATCAGATTAACAGACTCGAAGTAGGTACTTGGAAATGTTGCAAATATGCCCAGAGAATTTTGTGAATTTTTACTAACGCTAGTGTTGATGAAGAATTTAAAGGAAATAATTATTGTATTAACTTTAAGGAGACAATCAGCTTACCCTGATTGATTCAGGAAGACCCTGATAAAACATGTACACACAATACAACACCTGATAACACAAAAATTTAATATTCCGAAGTACAATAACGTTTTAAATTCAGTACCGAAACTAAATATATTTCTTGATGTAACATAAAATTGCATTCCATTTTATTCGATACGTGATACTACTTCCTTACCTAAGTAATTGCCGTTTTCTAATACTAGCTAGTTTGAAGTTTAATATTTTGCATTCGACTAGGAATTTGTCATTAAATCTACGCCATATTAAAACCACGGTACATTATATAATAATTTGACTTTAAAAAACTCTGTAATACATATATAATATTTTTGAATATGCCACCATTTAAACTGTAGGAAAAAAACATATGAGCTATCGTAAACTCAAAAATATTTCAGGTGTACAAAAACTATAATTGGGTTAATTGTGGACGTGGAAGGTGGGGTAAATAACGGACATCCGCAGTCATCTCCATTTAAAAATTTTACTTTAGCATAAAAATAATATAATACCACCAGGTATTATATTATTTTTATTTTGCCGTTCCTTTATGTATGGTCTCTTTGTTTTTTATTTTGTATAATAAATTGTGCTATAAATAAATAAATATATACTTCTCTTCTGTATAGTATTATAATTTACTATTTTGAATGTTCTATACTTAGGAAATAAAAACGGGAATGCCCCTTGGATGCCTGGCCCCGTCACCAATTTATTTAATTTAAATTTGACATAAACGGAATTATAATTTCCCCAAAAATTGGTAGGCACAAGGTCATTCACATCTTTTCTGTAGTATATACTAGAAACAAGGCATGGTATATTTTGATCGTTTAAGTTCTTAAAATTTCAACCTAAATCACCGGAGCCCAAAGTAGATAAATAGGAAATAAAGCTATAATGGAAGCGAATTTCATGAAACTACGTCAGATTAAGTAGTCTTTAATATAAGTAATGACATTATATGTATTCCGATTTTCGCTAATGAGTGTCATATATATATATATATATATATATATATATATATATATATATATATATATATGTATATCTATATATATATATATATATATATATATATATATATATCGCTGGCCCCGGCATATATCGATATCAAAATCAATTTAATATATATACAGTGATCAACCTTCAATATGTCCAATAAAAGCTATTTTTTACCCTTTATTAAAAATACTGTTCCTCTTTGTTTACAAATTTAGTGTAAAGATGTTCACCGAATTTTTGTGTTAAGTTTCTTAGAGTAATGCACTAATACATAATAGTCGTTTAATAAATTTCCATACAAGCAAATAATGACCGAGAAATCGAAAAATTTTATTCATATTTCATCAGTATGTAATTTGTATCTAAATATAATTTCCAAGGAAACGATTTCCAAAAAAAAAAATACCAAGCAAAGCTCGGTCATCCAGGTACCATATATATAATCAATCATCGAACAGCAAATCTGTTGGTAGCGATCAGTGTTAACGCTTCCACCAGGTTTTAGCAGCTCATGATAGACTACACCCTTCTCATCCCACCAAACACAGAGCATTGTCTTTTTCGATTTGGTCTTGCAGTGGATGTCGGTAGTTCGGCTGGATACATGCATGATTTACGACACTCAGGATTCTTGAAATATATCTATTTTTCATCACCTGTCACGATTCGATGGCGAAATGACTTTCTTTTATATCTTTTAAACAGCATTTAAAAAGTAGTTCTTCGATTTTCTTGCTGCCTTTTATTCAGTTCATGTGGAACCTTTTTTTTTTCACTTTTTGAATCTTTCCCGTAGTTTTAAAGGATTGGAGAGTGCTTTGTGCGTCACAATCAATGGACTCGCGAGTTTTTGTTGAGTTTGAGTATCATCTTTATCGAGTAAGTCTTGAAATTCGTCGTCTGTGAACTTTTTTGGTGGCTTCCCATGCTCTTGGTTTTTCATGTCAAAATCACAATTTTTGAACCATTCGAAACACGGTGTTTTACCAAAATTATGTTTACGATACGGTGATACGATTCTAAGGCAGTTTTTTTTTAATATTATAACAGAAAACCAATGCTGTCTGCAAGTCGTAGTTCGCAAGCACATAAATCGACATGTTAAGAGTTATAGAAAAATATAGTATTTTATGGAACATGAATTGTTGTGTGTTGAAAAATATTGACAGCTGTTAGAGGCAGATGATAGCGCTGCAGTGGTGGTCTTATGGTTCCTAAACTGATGGCTAGCACCATCTATAACGACACTCCAATTTTACCTCTTCGGTCAAATTAACAAATGGGCGAGTGATTTTTTTATACCTTTTCAGCCCTGTTTCTTCTGTTCGACATGACGGCTGCAGAGCATAGTAGATATAGTACCTCACAATTATCGCAGTTCTCAGGATCGAGTCGTAGCAAGATTGTTTATGAGGTAGAGCCACGCTGCAGCTTAATTATGGTTGACTCCACCGAGGTAGGACCACGCTCTCACAGAATCCTAGCTTAAAATAGCAGCTTAATACTGCTGTGTTTATAACGGTGAACGTAGCATATTGCAGATCTTTTTTGCTAGAAATAACTCATTTCATCTTAGTCCTTAGGGGTGTCAACGCATTCGCATTTTATTCTTAATTGAGTATAAATGTAGATGTCTGTGATTCACAGCATCCGCTTACCATCAGATGGACTGTCTGCTCATTTTTCACTCTCTATTCAATAAAAAAATCAAATGATTGAATAAATATGAAAGTATCAATTTGTAAAATAGGTATCTCTGGCCATCCGCCACTTATTTTTGTATACCTTCCGCAGTGAAAACAAATAGTAGAGTCAGATGTATCAGATTTATTAAATCTAGGTTACAGTGTTATATAATCTTGACTTCTACAGTAAACTCCTCCTGGATCCAGGTTTTTCCATAATGGGAAAAGTTAAACTCTGTTGGAATTGATGGAGTGTCTAAACTTCAAAGTTATCGTGCCTGAGACTCCAAACCTCTACCTGTGAAACAGCAGCTACCTAGCCAATTTTATACAGGGCAAGTGAGACCACCTTATGGAGGAAATCAAGCCATCGCAAATCTATTTCTGATGTTTGGCTCGAATAGTCCTCACACTTCCTCATATACCAACCGCTCAGACCCGTCTAACTACAGGCTTATCGCCATCACCTTCTTGTTTTCAAAAATAATGGAATCCATTAAAAACTCTCAGCTCATGAGGTACCCTGAGGATCACCAGCTGATTAGTAACCGTCGTGGTCAATCAGCTGGTGATCTTCTGGTCTACCTGACTCATAGATGGACGGTGACAGTAGAGTTCAAGGGAGAGGTATTGGCCATTAGTTTGAACATAGCGAAGGCCTACGATCGATCTTAGCATAAAGTGCTTTTATCAAAGCTATCTTCCTATGGGCTTCCCGAGAAAATATGCAATTGTATCACCAGTTCCTTGCTAATCGAAGAATTGAGGTCGTGGTAAACGGTGTATGCTCTGATTACAAGTCTATTAATGCTGGTGTTCAACAAGGCTGCGTGCTATCATCAGCGGTGTCTCTTCTGCATATAATGGATATGATGCAAACTGGTAACATTCATTGCTATGCAAACGTCAGCACTGGTGCTTTATTATACACCGGCCGTGCCAATATTTCTAGACTGGATTTCAGACACAAGTACTGGGACAAACTTGTATCTAAAGTCGATTCTTAGCTTAACAAAGTCCGGATTGGGGGCGACAAAATCTAGTCCAGTGTTTAATCCTCAGAAGACAAAAGTTTGCGCGTTTACGACTAAAAAGAACTCCTTTGTCGTATCTCCTCAATTTCAAGGCACTCCTCTTGCTGCCTCAGCCACACTTGGCGTCGACATATCGAATGGTGTGCAGTTTCGTGGTCACTTGGAAGAGAAGACCAAATTGGCCTCTAAAGAGCTTTGCGTGCTCAGCAGAATGAGACACTATTTCATACCGGCACATCACTTGCAACTTTACAAAGCGCAAGTTCGGCCACACATGGAATACTTTCAACATATTTGCTTTATTTCATAGAACTTGCTATTATATTAAGTCTGAATATATAGGGCTTCAACCCATAACTCTACTGTCATAATGCTTATGCATCAAATATACCTTCTATGATAATGCTTTTGTATCATAGACCTTACTATTATATGTATTTATTATATGTGACTTCAACCCACAACTCCACCATTGTAATGCTTATTTATCATATACCCCCCTATAATAATGCTTTTTTATCATAGACCTTACTATCATAAATCATGAATATATAGGACTTCAACCCACAACTCTATATATATAGCTAGGCAGGCAGTGCCAGTTGTCATTTAACAAAGGCCTTTTGTGTTTGCGCATATGCTATGTTCAAACAACAATAATTCTTAAAGTAATAAAGATACAGCTGTAAACTTTATGTTGTATTGTAGCTTAATTCAAAATCTGTCGATCTAGTAAAAAAATAAGAAGGGTGAACGGGGTTGATTTTGCAGTAATTTACAATAATTTGCCGATTAGCATATTTTTTTGATATTTATTTCAAGTTAATTTTTTTTCTTCAATGTTACAAGTATGTCAACAAAAATTTTGATAATGTAAACGATAAACAATATTATTGGCCTCCGAATGAGTTAATTTTTATCTCAGTAATACTAAAACTTTGAGAGATATGACTTTTTTCGTAAACGCGTAGACAATATCTCAAGAAAAAAACAAAATGGCTGCCAAATAGAGGGGAAGGGGATTAGACCTCAGTGTGTAGTGTATTTTTATATTAAAATAGCTGTTTTATAAGTACCTAAAATATCACTAGTCCGTGACCGGACACACTGATATATAAATATATATATATATATATATATATATATATATATATTTAAGATTACTTTTGATGCCCCTTATATAGAAATTAATTATTAATTATGATTTATAATAATGGCCCTTCACAATAAGTAGAAATAACTACGTTCGTGATGGCATGCAGTCTTGTGAAACACCATCGTTAATGGGCTTGTAATCGGCGATGCACCGTTGTCTTTCGTGATTTCGGGACTACGCCTAGGGAATAGGAGTACCGAAAAAATGCGTTAAATTCGGTGCCAACTCAGGAGCACACGTCTTTACCACAATAGTAGGGAGGCCCAGTTGACGTCCAGGGAAAGGAGTGCTCTGCACACCAAGCCTTGGGTAAACAGAACCTCCTGTATGGAGCACTCATACCGCGGGTTGATCGGCGGTGTATTCCCCCCCGTCATTAAAAATCGAGTTGGACGCAAATAGAGAGCCCAGCAGATCGGCTTTGTCCTTTGCGGCATGGACCAGCGAGGCGTCCTCCCTGTGCAGAGATAGGAGAGATAATTGACAGAAGTTGCCGCCAATTCTGCCGATGTGTTCTGACTTTGCTTTAACCATGACACTTTTCAAGGACCTGAAGACAGAATTACACTTCGTTTTAAAAGCGCTGGTATTTACATCCCAAGACGTCGATGCGTGAGCCCAGGCCTAGTAGCACTCTTGCTTATGACGAAATGCAATTTTGCATGAGAGACTAAACCATGGCTGGGTTCTGCCTCCAATAGCTACCACAGATGATGGAATAAAAAGTTTCATTCCCTGTAGTACCACATCAGTGACAGAATCAGCCACAACGCTGCGATAATCCGGCGAGATGTAAACCCGCCTCCAAGGGTAGGATACAAAAAAGATCGCATCCCGTCCCAATCGGCTGACCTATATTGCCAAACATGGCAGCAACTTGCTGTACGCAACCGCGATAGGAGCGTGAGTGGCACCGTACTCCGGATATGGAAATGGTCCGTGGAGCCAAGAGTGGCAACGACGGAGACCTGATATCCGTCCGGATCAGAGGAACAGGAGAAAGTCCAACAGGGATGGTACATGATCTTCAACATTTAGGATCTGCGTCGGCGAGGTAACCAGTAATGTCAGACCATATGTCAAAACAAAGTCATAAACAGATCTACCCGCATGATTGGTTAAAAGAGAATGAAGCCATTCAGCGTGGTGGGCACCAAACATCACAATCTCTGCGGATGGGATTTGTTATATCACGGAATCTACAGCCATCTGGACGTGATCGTAGAGTCGGTCTGTATCGGCATTACCACTATGGGACCTAGCATATATATGTATATGCTGGGTTCCATAGCGGTAAGGTATAAGTAGGCACCTGTAGACGCGGGGATGGTCGTCGCTGTCTACGCGCAGCCATAAGGTGGACACATCCGTACTTTCAAGGCTGCCGAGGCCTCGAAAATAGATGTCCTCTCTGACATACACGCAAACTCCAGCTCGGGGTACAAAGGAGTGTTCTAATTTGTACCCCGGGTAAGAGAGGTACGAAGTATCAGTCTGAGAGAACACCTGTGTCTCGGTTAAAAAGAGCAAGTCTGGCTTCGCCGTTTCCAGATGGCAGTGGACGGCGTTAAGGTTTGAATGAAATCCCCTAATATCCCATAAATTCACAAACAAAGTGGCAGGGGGTGCCTTTGACTTGTTGCTCCGTTTGCTTCGAGCAGGTTTGGTCTCGAGCGAAATTTGACCCCTCCCCCACCCTCCTCCCCAGAATACGCGGCCTGTGCAGCCTGAGCACCCACGCTCAGTGGAGTGGAGTAGCTTGGTCGTGGATGTTTAGCGAGGGATTCTCCAGGGGTGCTGGTACTCTCCTGGGGCAGTCTTCCATTTATTTCCGCTACCACGTTGATGGGGAGGGGGGTAATTGGGCCTCCGGCCACCTGCGGTCACCAGACTAAACGCAGAAACAAAGCCGCAAAAACGCTGGCATTCTGTGAGGTCGCGGTACCACCTCGGTTTGAGCCGGTCCATACGTGCAAAAGCAAAGGCTGCCGCGTGCATAATTTCGTTAACCAAAGCTATATAAAATGCTATTAAAATACATGATTGATAATGATAATTATGAGTTAATTTTAAACTCAAAGAATTGATCGAAAACATGTTTCTAAACGTGGTTGTATTTAATTTTACGATTACAATATTATTTATAAAATATTTGAAAAAATCCCGCTGGATTTCTAGCTGCTTTGTCCAAATAAAAGATTTTTTCGAACGATTGGTAAAAATATAGCGATATACAATAAGTATTCTTGTAATCTATACAAAAGAAAGATTGTTATTTTTTGGCCCCTGTGGGGTATAGTCGTGATCGTGAGGACAATCAGGCGAACAGCCTTCGTTACTTCTGAATCGGACAGTTCAAGATATATATCTATTCTTTTTAAAATTTTTTGTAATTTTGGGTGCTTAGAATACATTATTTGACTAACAAAAAACACGAGGTCGAAAAATGCTTCAACGTTTCTAATTATTTGCAATCTTTATTGTTTATTTCTTAATAAGTTCTACCTAACTCAGAGCCCGAGGATACACCCAAAAAGTCAAAAAGTCTTTTTAGCCGAGTACATAAAAAGGAGGAGTTGGATTACAATTCCACTGAATATTCCTTTTCTAGGGTTCCGTAGCTACACAACAAACCTTCCCATGTCCGTCCGTCCTTCCGTCCGTCAGCGGTTTTACTCAAAGACCCTAGGTACTACGAATATGTAATTTGGCACAGTTATAATAATCACGCTTA
>CAJQZP010000817.1:0-22610 GCA_907164705.1 Parnassius apollo
TGTGTCGGATAGGGTACTTATCTGGCACTGTCCGGGCGTTGAGCATGCGATAGTCACCACATGGTCGCCAACCATTATCCTTTTTGGGAGCGAGGTGTAGTGGTGACGACCAGGGCTCTGGGAAGGACGAGCAGTTCCATTTGCCAACATTGCCTCGAACTCGAGCTTGGCAATTTTCAGCTTGTCCGGGGCGAGTCTGCGTGGTGTACACGATACTGGAGGGCCTGGCGTGGTACGGATGTGATGTACTGTGTGGTGCTTGGGTGTGCGATGAGCGCCTGCCGGTCGTGTCAGTTCTGGAAATTCAGAAAGTATTTTATGAAATTTAGAATCACCAGTCACGACCTTTACACTCAAAATATGGCTATCGTTAGAAGCAATAGAAGCTACAGCTGATAATTTAGTAGTGGCATCAATTAAAAGCTTATTACGAACGTCGACAATGAGGTTAAAATGTGACAAAAAATCTACGCCTATAATAGCTTTAGTTACATCAGCCACCGTAAAGCGCCACACAAAGTCTCTACGTAGGCCTAAATTAAGATTGAGCTCAACATAACCATATGTGTTTATTGACAAACCGTTGGCTGCACACAGTTGGTAGTTCGTCTTCGCACGTCGTTGATGAAGCGCAGATCGCGGGAAGACGCATAAGTCGCTTCCAGTGTCCACCAGGAATTGAACTCGCGATCTGCGATCTGTCACGAAAAGGCGACCAGTAGTAGGGGACGGGCAATCTTCAGTCGCCATTATAGATTGCCTTTTGCGTTTCCCGTTCTGTAGTCACATGGTTGGATGCACCTCTTCGCTTTGCTGCCATATTTGTGATGGTACCAGCAGTTGGGGAACTTCCTATAATTGGACTGGGACCTTCTCGATGGCGTACGGCTTCGCCCACGTGACGTCTGTCGTTGGCGGGGGCGAGAGCGGTCGCTAAGTCTCGTTGTGAGTGCACTAACCTGTTTTGTTAGTTCCGTGATCTGCCGTGCCATAATATCTAATGTGGAGTCCACTCTGGAGCTGGATGTTGCTGCAACCAACGGCGATGCCGGTGAGATATCATGGACCCTGTCTGCCAGGTCAGCGAGTTCGCTGAGGGGACAGGCTCATCTGGGATGCGATGATGGTCTGAAGGTTGCTTGGAAGGCGGCTCGTCCAAAGTGACCTCAAAAAATCGTCTGGTATCGTAGGGCCAGCGAGGTGTTGCAGGTGACGCAGGAACTGTGATGGCTTACGACCACCTAACTCTTCCGACTGTAGGAGCTGCTTCACTTTTTTTTCTTTCCGAAATAGAAAGACGCTTGATTAGCTCACTTTTGAGTTTCTCGTACTTCCCCGTGGCTGGAGGCGAAGTAATAATATCTTCTACCTCTACTGCATACTGCCGGTCCAAATGTGAAAGAACGTAGTGGAATTTCGTCAAGTCATCCGTAATTCTCGATATGCTAAACTGACCTTCAATTTGTGAAAACCATATCGTTGGTTTTTCCGGCCAAAACGGTGGTATTCTCACGCCAACACGAAATATTTCTGATGCATTATCGTGCGAGTCAATGGACACGCGCTCACATTTTTTCGTTGACCGCGCCCTTCTTTGCGAATGCGTTGTGTCACTACTGTCACTGCTCATCTTTCTTAAATGTTCTGCTCGGGGTCACCAGTTATGGAGTATAATGTAGTTGTGTAATAAGGTACCTGATGGTAAGTCCGTCAAATGAACCAAACAACAAATCAAACGCCAAATTTAAAAGCAAATTTAATTATCAGTTGTCAAGGGATTGGTTGATTCATTTGTTAAGGGGTATCAGATATCTTTTTCAATTATTAGTTAGAATCAAGGTCATGATTATGATTTATTTCAATTGGAGAAAGAAGCATATAAGTATTATGAAAATGATGATCATCTTATTGAGTATAATGGTGATGATAAATCATGTACAAGGAGAAGATATCACTGTCTCAGATATAACTATTAATGATCTTGATGTTACAACAGGGATTCTGTTTGAGAAAACCCAAAGCTTTTATGTTTACACTGATTTCCTTTATATTCCTATTGAAATTGACATACACATGGAATATGACGATATTTCTAGGGAAATTGCATTATTTAACATAACTGATCATAGTATATATTCAGTTGAATTAATCGATCAATTAAAGAATTTTACATTATTGAAGAGGACAAAAAGGTCATGGCCTAGTGAAGGACTTTTACCATTCATAGGTGAAATTAACTCAAAATTTACAGGAGTGGCCACCCTTAGAGATATTGAAAATCTCAAAGTTCAATCTCAATCCTTAACTGAATATGTAAATGGCCTTAAGGAAATAATGAAAACACAGCTAAATTTGAATGAGCAATTAATCACTGATGTAAAGCAAATTCAAATTGACTTAACTCCAATTAAATCAACAATAGTCAATGTTGTGAATGAATTAGGATCATACCAAGAAAAGATTGATTCAACATTCAGAGAAATAAAGAGGATGTTAACATATCAAAGATTGAAGATGGCTTTGGAAACCCGACATCTCACTTATGAATTATTTCAGATGCAGTTAGTGCAGACAATTGATAAATGTAATTTACATTATTTATCGGAGTCACTGATTAATAAAGGAAGATTAATTAATCTTCTTGAAGAAGTTCATCCCAATCTTAAAAATATGAAATTAAATCCAGCGATTGGGGAATCATCTATTGAAATGTATTACTCACTTCCATTAACAAACTGCCTAAGAGAAAAAGATACTTTCTTTGTCCTTTTAAACATTCCCATAATTCCTGACTCATCCAATCAAATAATAATTTATAAAGTTCGCCCTATTCCTATGCTAATTAATAACAAAAAGTATATCATCAATACGGATAACACTGAGTTAATGTCATCTATATTACATCACTCATACAAAATTGACTTATCAACGGTTCTATTTAGTCCTTACTGTGTAGACCAAAAGGTGTCAGGAATTATACAATCAAATGGCCTTCAAGTTATTGATCAGGAATCATGTTTGAGTCAGTTACTCAATGGAGCTCCATTATCTGAATTAAAAATGAAATGTTCATTAGTTGAATTAGGGAGAAATGAGATGCCATAGGTTAGACTAAATGAAACATCGTGGTATTACTCAGGTTCGAGCACTAAACTTATAATTGATAATCAAGGAGCTTGATTAGCTCACTTTTGAGTTTCTCGTACTTCCCCCGTGGCTGGAGGCGAAGTAATAATATCTTCTACCTCTACTGCATACTGCCGGTCCAAATGTGAAAGAACGTAGTGGAATTTCGTCAAGTCATCCGTAATTCTCGATATGCTAAACTGACCTTCAATTTGTGAAAACCATATTGTTGGTTTTTCCGGCCAAAACGGTGGTATTCTCACGCCAACACGAAATATTTCTGATGCATTATCGTGCGAGTCAATGGACACGCGCTCACATTTTTTCGTTGACCGCGCCCTTCTTTGCGAATGCGTTGTGTCACTACTGTCACTGCTCATCTTTCTTAAATGTTCTGCTCGGGGTCACCAGTTATGGAGTATAATGTAGTTGTGTAATAAGGTACCTGATGGTAAGTCCGTCAAATGAACCAAACAACAAATCAAACGCCAAATTTAAAAGCAAATTTAATTATCAGTTGTCAAGGGATTGGTTGATTCATTTGTTAAGGGGTATCAGATATCTTTTTCAATTATTAGTTAGAATCAAGGTCATGATTATGATTTATTTCAATTGGAGAAAGAAGCATATAAGTATTATGAAAATGATGATCATCTTATTGAGTATAATGGTGATGATAAATCATGTACAAGGAGAAGATATCACTGTCTCAGATATAACTATTAATGATCTTGATGTTACAACAGGGATTCTGTTTGAGAAAACCCAAAGCTTTTATGTTTACACTGATTTCCTTTATATTCCTATTGAAATTGACATACACATGGAATATGACGATATTTCTAGGGAAATTGCATTATTTAACATAACTGATCATAGTATATATTCAGTTGAATTAATCGATCAATTAAAGAATTTTACATTATTGAAGAGGACAAAAAGGTCATGGCCTAGTGAAGGACTTTTACCATTCATAGGTGAAATTAACTCAAAATTTACAGGAGTGGCCACCCTTAGGGATATTGAAAATCTCAAAGTTCAATCTCAATCCTTAACTGAATATGTAAATGGCCTTAAGGAAATAATGAAAACACAGCTAAATTTGAATGAGCAATTAATCACTGATGTAAAGCAAATTCAAATTGACTTAACTCCAATTAAATCAACAATAGTCAATGTTGTGAATGAATTAGGATCATACCAAGAAAAGATTGATTCAACATTCAGAGAAATAAAGAGGATGTTAACATATCAAAGATTGAAGATGGCTTTGGAAACCCGACATCTCACTTATGAATTATTTCAGATGCAGTTAGTGCAGACAATTGATAAATGTAATTTACATTATTTATCGGAGTCACTGATTAATAAAGGAAGATTAATTAATCTTCTTGAAGAAGTTCATCCCAATCTTAAAAATATGAAATTAAATCCAGCGATTGGGGAATCATCTATTGAAATGTATTACTCACTTCCATTAACAAACTGCCTAAGAGAAAAAGATACTTTCTTTGTCCTTTTAAACATTCCCATAATTCCTGACTCATCCAATCAAATAATAATTTATAAAGTTCGCCCTATTCCTATGCTAATTAATAACAAAAAGTATATCATCAATACGGATAACACTGAGTTAATGTCATCTATATTACATCACTCATACAAAATTGACTTATCAACGGTTCTATTTAGTCCTTACTGTGTAGACCAAAAGGTGTCAGGAATTATACAATCAAATGGCCTTCAAGTTATTGATCAGGAATCATGTTTGAGTCAGTTACTCAATGGAGCTCCATTATCTGAATTAAAAATGAAATGTTCATTAGTTGAATTAGGGAGAAATGAGATGCCATAGGTTAGACTAAATGAAACATCGTGGTATTACTCAGGTTCGAGCACTAAACTTATAATTGATAATCAAGGAGCTTGATTAGCTCACTTTTGAGTTTCTCGTACTTCCCCGTGGCTGGAGGCGAAGTAATAATATCTTCTACCTCTACTGCATACTGCCGGTCCAAATGTGAAAGAACGTAGTGGAATTTCGTCAAGTCATCCGTAATTCTCGATATGCTAAACTGACCTTCAATTTGTGAAAACCATATCGTTGGTTTTTCCGGCCAAAACGGTGGTATTCTCACGCCAACACGAAATATTTCTGATGCATTATCGTGCGAGTCAATGGACACGCGCTCACATTTTTTCGTTGACCGCGCCCTTCTTTGCGAATGCGTTGTGTCACTACTGTCACTGCTCATCTTTCTTAAATGTTCTGCTCGGGGTCACCAGTTATGGAGTATAATGTAGTTGTGTAATAAGGTACCTGATGGTAAGTCCGTCAAATGAACCAAACAACAAATCAAACGCCAAATTTAAAAGCAAATTTAATTATCAGTTGTCAAGGGATTGGTTGATTCATTTGTTAAGGGGTATCAGATATCTTTTTCAATTATTAGTTAGAATCAAGGTCATGATTATGATTTATTTCAATTGGAGAAAGAAGCATATAAGTATTATGAAAATGATGATCATCTTATTGAGTATAATGGTGATGATAAATCATGTACAAGGAGAAGATATCACTGTCTCAGATATAACTATTAATGATCTTGATGTTACAACAGGGATTCTGTTTGAGAAAACCCAAAGCTTTTATGTTTACACTGATTTCCTTTATATTCCTATTGAAATTGACATACACATGGAATATGACGATATTTCTAGGGAAATTGCATTATTTAACATAACTGATCATAGTATATATTCAGTTGAATTAATCGATCAATTAAAGAATTTTACATTATTGAAGAGGACAAAAAGGTCATGGCCTAGTGAAGGACTTTTACCATTCATAGGTGAAATTAACTCAAAATTTACAGGAGTGGCCACCCTTAGAGATATTGAAAATCTCAAAGTTCAATCTCAATCCTTAACTGAATATGTAAATGGCCTTAAGGAAATAATGAAAACACAGCTAAATTTGAATGAGCAATTAATCACTGATGTAAAGCAAATTCAAATTGACTTAACTCCAATTAAATCAACAATAGTCAATGTTGTGAATGAATTAGGATCATACCAAGAAAAGATTGATTCAACATTCAGAGAAATAAAGAGGATGTTAACATATCAAAGATTGAAGATGGCTTTGGAAACCCGACATCTCACTTATGAATTATTTCAGATGCAGTTAGTGCAGACAATTGATAAATGTAATTTACATTATTTATCGGAGTCACTGATTAATAAAGGAAGATTAATTAATCTTCTTGAAGAAGTTCATCCCAATCTTAAAAATATGAAATTAAATCCAGCGATTGGGGAATCATCTATTGAAATGTATTACTCACTTCCATTAACAAACTGCCTAAGAGAAAAAGATACTTTCTTTGTCCTTTTAAACATTCCCATAATTCCTGACTCATCCAATCAAATAATAATTTATAAAGTTCGCCCTATTCCTATGCTAATTAATAACAAAAAGTATATCATCAATACGGATAACACTGAGTTAATGTCATCTATATTACATCACTCATACAAAATTGACTTATCAACGGTTCTATTTAGTCCTTACTGTGTAGACCAAAAGGTGTCAGGAATTATACAATCAAATGGCCTTCAAGTTATTGATCAGGAATCATGTTTGAGTCAGTTACTCAATGGAGCTCCATTATCTGAATTAAAAATGAAATGTTCATTAGTTGAATTAGGGAGAAATGAGATGCCATGGGTTAGACTAAATGAAACATCGTGGTATTACTCAGGTTCGAGCACTAAACTTATAATTGATAATCAAGGAGCTTGATTAGCTCACTTTTGAGTTTCTCGTACTTCCCCGTGGCTGGAGGCGAAGTAATAATATCTTCTACCTCTACTGCATACTGCCGGTCCAAATGTGAAAGAACGTAGTGGAATTTCGTCAAGTCATCCGTAATTCTCGATATGCTAAACTGACCTTCAATTTGTGAAAACCATATCGTTGGTTTTTCCGGCCAAAACGGTGGTATTCTCACGCCAACACGAAATATTTCTGATGCATTATCGTGCGAGTCAATGGACACGCGCTCACATTTTTTCGTTGACCGCGCCCTTCTTTGCGAATGCGTTGTGTCACTACTGTCACTGCTCATCTTTCTTAAATGTTCTGCTCGGGGTCACCAGTTATGGAGTATAATGTAGTTGTGTAATAAGGTACCTGATGGTAAGTCCGTCAAATGAACCAAACAACAAATCAAACGCCAAATTTAAAAGCAAATTTAATTATCAGTTGTCAAGGGATTGGTTGATTCATTTGTTAAGGGGGTATCAGATATCTTTTTCAATTATTAGTTAGAATCAAGGTCATGATTATGATTTATTTCAATTGGAGAAAGAAGCATATAAGTATTATGAAAATGATGATCATCTTATTGAGTATAATGGTGATGATAAATCATGTACAAGGAGAAGATATCACTGTCTCAGATATAACTATTAATGATCTTGATGTTACAACAGGGATTCTGTTTGAGAAAACCCAAAGCTTTTATGTTTACACTGATTTCCTTTATATTCCTATTGAAATTGACATACACATGGAATATGACGATATTTCTAGGGAAATTGCATTATTTAACATAACTGATCATAGTATATATTCAGTTGAATTAATCGATCAATTAAAGAATTTTACATTATTGAAGAGGACAAAAAGGTCATGGCCTAGTGAAGGACTTTTACCATTCATAGGTGAAATTAACTCAAAATTTACAGGAGTGGCCACCCTTAGGGATATTGAAAATCTCAAAGTTCAATCTCAATCCTTAACTGAATATGTAAATGGCCTTAAGGAAATAATGAAAACACAGCTAAATTTGAATGAGCAATTAATCACTGATGTAAAGCAAATTCAAATTGACTTAACTCCAATTAAATCAACAATAGTCAATGTTGTGAATGAATTAGGATCATACCAAGAAAAGATTGATTCAACATTCAGAGAAATAAAGAGGATGTTAACATATCAAAGATTGAAGATGGCTTTGGAAACCCGACATCTCACTTATGAATTATTTCAGATGCAGTTAGTGCAGACAATTGATAAATGTAATTTACATTATTTATCGGAGTCACTGATTAATAAAGGAAGATTAATTAATCTTCTTGAAGAAGTTCATCCCAATCTTAAAAATATGAAATTAAATCCAGCGATTGGGGAATCATCTATTGAAATGTATTACTCACTTCCATTAACAAACTGCCTAAGAGAAAAAGATACTTTCTTTGTCCTTTTAAACATTCCCATAATTCCTGACTCATCCAATCAAATAATAATTTATAAAGTTCGCCCTATTCCTATGCTAATTAATAACAAAAAGTATATCATCAATACGGATAACACTGAGTTAATGTCATCTATATTACATCACTCATACAAAATTGACTTATCAACGGTTCTATTTAGTCCTTACTGTGTAGACCAAAAGGTGTCAGGAATTATACAATCAAATGGCCTTCAAGTTATTGATCAGGAATCATGTTTGAGTCAGTTACTCAATGGAGCTCCATTATCTGAATTAAAAATGAAATGTTCATTAGTTGAATTAGGGAGAAATGAGATGCCATGGGTTAGACTAAATGAAACATCGTGGTATTACTCAGGTTCGAGCACTAAACTTATAATTGATAATCAAGGAGCTTGATTAGCTCACTTTTGAGTTTCTCGTACTTCCCCGTGGCTGGAGGCGAAGTAATAATATCTTCTACCTCTACTGCATACTGCCGGTCCAAATGTGAAAGAACGTAGTGGAATTTCGTCAAGTCATCCGTAATTCTCGATATGCTAAACTGACCTTCAATTTGTGAAAACCATATCGTTGGTTTTTCCGGCCAAAACGGTGGTATTCTCACGCCAACACGAAATATTTCTGATGCATTATCGTGCGAGTCAATGGACACGCGCTCACATTTTTTCGTTGACCGCGCCCTTCTTTGCGAATGCGTTGTGTCACTACTGTCACTGCTCATCTTTCTTAAATGTTCTGCTCGGGGTCACCAGTTATGGAGTATAATGTAGTTGTGTAATAAGGTACCTGATGGTAAGTCCGTCAAATGAACCAAACAACAAATCAAACGCCAAATTTAAAAGCAAATTTAATTATCAGTTGTCAAGGGATTGGTTGATTCATTTGTTAAGGGGTATCAGATATCTTTTTCAATTATTAGTTAGAATCAAGGTCATGATTATGATTTATTTCAATTGGAGAAAGAAGCATATAAGTATTATGAAAATGATGATCATCTTATTGAGTATAATGGTGATGATAAATCATGTACAAGGAGAAGATATCACTGTCTCAGATATAACTATTAATGATCTTGATGTTACAACAGGGATTCTGTTTGAGAAAACCCAAAGCTTTTATGTTTACACTGATTTCCTTTATATTCCTATTGAAATTGACATACACATGGAATATGACGATATTTCTAGGGAAATTGCATTATTTAACATAACTGATCATAGTATATATTCAGTTGAATTAATCGATCAATTAAAGAATTTTACATTATTGAAGAGGACAAAAAGGTCATGGCCTAGTGAAGGACTTTTACCATTCATAGGTGAAATTAACTCAAAATTTACAGGAGTGGCCACCCTTAGGGATATTGAAAATCTCAAAGTTCAATCTCAATCCTTAACTGAATATGTAAATGGCCTTAAGGAAATAATGAAAACACAGCTAAATTTGAATGAGCAATTAATCACTGATGTAAAGCAAATTCAAATTGACTTAACTCCAATTAAATCAACAATAGTCAATGTTGTGAATGAATTAGGATCATACCAAGAAAAGATTGATTCAACATTCAGAGAAATAAAGAGGATGTTAACATATCAAAGATTGAAGATGGCTTTGGAAACCCGACATCTCACTTATGAATTATTTCAGATGCAGTTAGTGCAGACAATTGATAAATGTAATTTACATTATTTATCGGAGTCACTGATTAATAAAGGAAGATTAATTAATCTTCTTGAAGAAGTTCATCCCAATCTTAAAAATATGAAATTAAATCCAGCGATTGGGGAATCATCTATTGAAATGTATTACTCACTTCCATTAACAAACTGCCTAAGAGAAAAAGATACTTTCTTTGTCCTTTTAAACATTCCCATAATTCCTGACTCATCCAATCAAATAATAATTTATAAAGTTCGCCCTATTCCTATGCTAATTAATAACAAAAAGTATATCATCAATACGGATAACACTGAGTTAATGTCATCTATATTACATCACTCATACAAAATTGACTTATCAACGGTTCTATTTAGTCCTTACTGTGTAGACCAAAAGGTGTCAGGAATTATACAATCAAATGGCCTTCAAGTTATTGATCAGGAATCATGTTTGAGTCAGTTACTCAATGGAGCTCCATTATCTGAATTAAAAATGAAATGTTCATTAGTTGAATTAGGGAGAAATGAGATGCCATAGGTTAGACTAAATGAAACATCGTGGTATTACTCAGGTTCGAGCACTAAACTTATAATTGATAATCAAGGAGCTTGATTAGCTCACTTTTGAGTTTCTCGTACTTCCCCGTGGCTGGAGGCGAAGTAATAATATCTTCTACCTCTACTGCATACTGCCGGTCCAAATGTGAAAGAACGTAGTGGAATTTCGTCAAGTCATCCGTAATTCTCGATATGCTAAACTGACCTTCAATTTGTGAAAACCATATCGTTGGTTTTTCCGGCCAAAACGGTGGTATTCTCACGCCAACACGAAATATTTCTGATGCATTATCGTGCGAGTCAATGGACACGCGCTCACATTTTTTCGTTGACCGCGCCCTTCTTTGCGAATGCGTTGAGTCACTACTGTCACTGCTCATCTTTCTTAAATGTTCTGCTCGGGGTCACCAGTTATGGAGTATAATGTAGTTGTGTAATAAGGTACCTGATGGTAAGTCCGTCAAATGAACCAAACAACAAATCAAACGCCAAATTTAAAAGCAAATTTAATTATCAGTTGTCAAGGGATTGGTTGATTCATTTGTTAAGGGGTATCAGATATCTTTTTCAATTATTAGTTAGAATCAAGGTCATGATTATGATTTATTTCAATTGGAGAAAGAAGCATATAAGTATTATGAAAATGATGATCATCTTATTGAGTATAATGGTGATGATAAATCATGTACAAGGAGAAGATATCACTGTCTCAGATATAACTATTAATGATCTTGATGTTACAACAGGGATTCTGTTTGAGAAAACCCAAAGCTTTTATGTTTACACTGATTTCCTTTATATTCCTATTGAAATTGACATACACATGGAATATGACGATATTTCTAGGGAAATTGCATTATTTAACATAACTGATCATAGTATATATTCAGTTGAATTAATCGATCAATTAAAGAATTTTACATTATTGAAGAGGACAAAAAGGTCATGGCCTAGTGAAGGACTTTTACCATTCATAGGTGAAATTAACTCAAAATTTACAGGAGTGGCCACCCTTAGAGATATTGAAAATCTCAAAGTTCAATCTCAATCCTTAACTGAATATGTAAATGGCCTTAAGGAAATAATGAAAACACAGCTAAATTTGAATGAGCAATTAATCACTGATGTAAAGCAAATTCAAATTGACTTAACTCCAATTAAATCAACAATAGTCAATGTTGTGAATGAATTAGGATCATACCAAGAAAAGATTGATTCAACATTCAGAGAAATAAAGAGGATGTTAACATATCAAAGATTGAAGATGGCTTTGGAAACCCGACATCTCACTTATGAATTATTTCAGATGCAGTTAGTGCAGACAATTGATAAATGTAATTTACATTATTTATCGGAGTCACTGATTAATAAAGGAAGATTAATTAATCTTCTTGAAGAAGTTCATCCCAATCTTAAAAATATGAAATTAAATCCAGCGATTGGGGAATCATCTATTGAAATGTATTACTCACTTCCATTAACAAACTGCCTAAGAGAAAAAAGATACTTTCTTTGTCCTTTTAAACATTCCCATAATTCCTGACTCATCCAATCAAATAATAATTTATAAAGTTCGCCCTATTCCTATGCTAATTAATAACAAAAAGTATATCATCAATACGGATAACACTGAGTTAATGTCATCTATATTACATCACTCATACAAAATTGACTTATCAACGGTTCTATTTAGTCCTTACTGTGTAGACCAAAAGGTGTCAGGAATTATACAATCAAATGGCCTTCAAGTTATTGATCAGGAATCATGTTTGAGTCAGTTACTCAATGGAGCTCCATTATCTGAATTAAAAATGAAATGTTCATTAGTTGAATTAGGGAGAAATGAGATGCCATGGGTTAGACTAAATGAAACATCGTGGTATTACTCAGGTTCGAGCACTAAACTTATAATTGATAATCAAGGATCAATCACGTCGGGGTCACCAGTTATGGAGTATAATGTAGTTGTGTAATAAGGTACCTGATGGTAAGTCCGTCACCGGAATAAACAAATAAGTCACGGTTGGACAGTTATATATTTCACGGTTCAACACACAAAAACAGTCTCACATGAAGAAGCAGAAGGCGATTATAAATACGAAATTATACGATTACAAACAGATTAGAGATTATAGCAGAAATCACAGTTTACAGTCACTAACATAAAATAGGAATGGACACTCAAATAATATTTGTTATGCGTAAGGGCAAAGTTCGGCGTAGGCGCAAGCGGCACAGTATTCGCGTCACACGATCAGATTGCGACTGGCTGGTCGTTGAACGTACTCAGGTACACGGTGTTGATAACAATTAAAACGAATGTTTGTTTCCAATGTACTTCGACCGGCCGGCACCGAGGATTATACTATAATACAATACTAAAATAAAATTTACTATAATAAATAGAAATAGTATAATATATATGTGTGTGTGACTGTAATTGTATTGTAAATATATAAATGTAATAAATATCATAATATTAATATTAAATTGTATACATACGTATCTGTGAAATAATAATTATTTCTTTAAATAAAGTAAATAAATAAATGTGTGCGTCGCCACAAATGAAACCATATACTTGTTGTCGCCTTTGCTGACGATATACAAAAATGAACGTAATCGGTCCAGTAATTAGGTCAAAAAGTAGAGTTTTAATTTTAAGCAAATTTGAACTCTCTATAGAATTGGGTCACTAAGTCAATGATTCAATGAACTTGAATCCTTGAACATTAAAAAGCTACGTTGCCACGCAGTGCAAACTATTGGTATTGCGACATATCGACAGCGGTGTCTTTTGTCGACGTCCATAAACAAGCGGCACGAGGCATGCGGCGTACTTCAAAGGCGACGGCGCAAGTGCGCGCGCGCCTTTGTCGTAGAGTAGGACACCAGTTATTGACGATTAGCTTCTTTCAAAGGGAGTAATAATCGATAAACAAAAAAAATGTTTAGCTTTAAACACTTAGGGTATGGTTTTTTTAGAATAATCGTGTTGTTATGATAATTCTAAAAACACTACGACCTAAGTATTTAAAGCTAAACTTTAAAGCTTTTTTGTTTAAGTGTGTTCTTGTAGATTTAGAGATAATAAATTATTTTAACATGCTAAAAACTCATAAAAACAACCAATTAAAAAGTCATACATACTTACCCGTTTCCCAGGAAGTTACAAATCGGTAGTTTCGTAAGTTCAATTGTATAAAAATAAACTTTTTTTAACAATCAATAACTTGTCGATTGTTATCAAATCAAAAATCAAAATTACTTGTATTAAATGTAGTAGGTAAGTAAGTGTAAAAAGAAAAGTATCGATAAACGATAATTGCACCTTGTGGCCGCCCTATTTATTACTTTTATTATTTTCGCCATTTTGGAATTTGGAAATTCGGCTTCCAGTTCACGCGCAATTCTCCCAGAATACAGGTGTGTTTCGCTGCCTACACGCATCGCAATTATTTATCGTAAGATAATTATCGTATTATCGTAAGATAAATACAATTAGTCGAACAATTCTTTTACGGTGAAATAGACACTTATTAGTTAATTGACTTGTGTGTGTAAATAGTGTTTTTAAGTACGTTTATTTTTATTATTTTTTCACTGTGATATTGACACTACTTGACTTTTGTGTATACGTTTTGGCGGCGGAAAATGCCAAGACAACAGCATTTTTACAGTGCGGCAGAGTATACAGACATGGTTTTATTGTATGGCGAATGCCACCAAAATTCAGCGTTAACTCTGCGTACTTATAGTGAGAGATACGGCGCAACTCGCGTCTGCCCTACTAGCGTCCGGACAATCCTAGGTGCTGTCCAAAGAATCAGGGAAAATCAGCACATAGTGCCCAACACTCATGAAGGAGTTGCTCCGCGTCACTTTCCACCCTCGTTCGAACAACGAGTCTTAGACCATTTCGATGGGAATCCAACCTGCAGCCTTAGACAAGCTGGGCGTGTGTTTAGAGTTAGGCATAAAACAATACACCGAGTGCTGAAAAGGAACAAACTACGTCCTTATAAATATGTTAAGGTGCAGGCGCTGCTGCCCCGCGATAAGCCGATTAGAGAATCTTACTGCCACTGGGTACTGGAAAAAATGTCTCAAGACCAACGTTTCCTAACAAATGTGTTTTGGACAGATGAAAGCACGTTTACTCGAAACGGCATATGGAACCGACAATCCATGCGTTACTGGAGCCATACGAATCCCCATTTATTTTGGGAATCAACTCATCAATACCGATTTTCCATTAATGTTTGGGCAGGCATTCACGGAGATCAAATAATCGGCCCTATTTTTATTGACGGAAAACTGAATGCACAAAAATTTCTCAATATTCTTAACGGCCCAATAACAATATTTAGAAGGATTGTCTGTGGCAGCTTACCAAAGGGTATAATTCCAGTTAGATGGAGCTCCTCCACACTCCATACTCCTCGCGAGAGAGCGGCTTAACATCATGTTCGGCGAACAATGGATAGGGCGCTATGGCCCTCGCAGGTGGCCAGCTCGATCGCCCGACCTCACTCCTCTAGACTTCTTTTTATGGGGCTTTATTAAAAATGAAGTGTACTCAAAGATCTCCGAAACCGAAGATGAACTGCGCAATCGTATTGTTGCCGCCTTTAACAAATTAAAAGCCCTGGCTCTGGATCCTGAACGAAATTTGTTGAGCTGGCTTCAGGACAACATTATGCGGCGATGTAACTCGTGCATTCAAGAACGTGGCGGACATTTTGAAAATTTTAAAATTTAGGGTTTCATTAAATTTTGCTACTAATATGCAATAATATTTATTTCGTTCAGTTCCATTTTCGCGAAATAAAAAAGTGGCGGTAAAATATCTAAACAGTTTAGTGAGTAAGTACATTGTCCAACGAACCATAGGCCGTGCCGACAATCGCCATGCCACCCGCGTGCAACGTTGTCACTCTTCCAAGGGGTCAAGGTACGTTGTCTAAACAGAGTGTTCACTTTTACTGAATTTATTATAATATTTATTTTATTTGAAAATTTCACTTTTTTATTTTACGGGTTTTAATTTAATATTTAATTTTCTACGGACTAGTTTTACTTGTGGTTTCATTTATTGCATATATGTGGGACCCCATTCTGTATACAGTGTGTCCAGGGAAGTAGTAATCAAACTTTAAGTGCGTGATCTATGGACAATTTTATCGATAAAAATATCTTAAGTCAGGGGTTCGAGCCCACTGTTGCTTAGTTACAAGAATTTAATTTTTTTTTTCTCATTTTTAGCTTTACCTTCAAAAATAGGCGACAGTGCGGAGGTGCATATTGACACTGATAACGAGCAATTTTGTGTCATTCGAAAACTAAGAAGTTAAACTTCTAGTAAAAATATGAAACACACATAGTTGTCATACATTTTGAGAGTTAGGATTGATTAAATTAAAAAACTTATGATATTTTTTAATGTTTTTTTTTCAGTTATTTTAAAATATCCAAAAAAAACTAGAACATTAAGATATCTTTTTTTGTATCGTATGGCTAGTATTTGAGCTGTTCTAAAAAATTATGTCAACTATTACTTTAGGCCATTTATTTCCGAAGTTATTGTTAAACAAATGGGACCCTTCCGCAGCGCGCTCTGTGAGCGCGCTAGCCAGGTAGTCGGATTCGGGTGTAGAATTTTTACGTTATTATTACTAGAAAGAGACGAATAATATACTTTCGTCGTATGAAGGAAAAAAACGATGATACATCGTACTGTTACGGACAGAATCTTGAGTCTTAAGTTTAGTCTATTATCTCTTTTCATTGTTCCCTGTTTTTTTTTCGGTTTTCGCCATGCCGCGAGGAGGATACGAATACTCTAACAGAGAATTAGCAGACATACACTTCGTGTATGGTTTTTGCAATGGGAATGCTAGAGCCGCAGTACGTGAATACGCCAGAAGATACCCGACTCGACGAACACCCAACTTCCTTACCTTTATCAACGTGTGGACTGAAGAAAATCCACATGCCAAACAGCCTGCGAGTTTTCAACACGAGATTTCCGTGAATGTTTCGGCTGCAAAGATAGATAATCAACTAATCGGACCCATTGAGTTGCCGCCAAATTTGAACAATGAAATTTTTTTAAATTTCTTAAGAAACGACTTTTCCGAAGCCTTGATGGATCTACCACTCATTTATCGACGTAGAATGTGGCTGCAGATGGATGGTGCTCCGGCCCATTTTGCTAGAAATGTGCGTTAGCATTTAAAAGAAAAATTCTCAGGACTGTGGGTGGGTCGTGAAGGTCCTGTTAGTTGGCCTCCGCGCTCGCCTGACCTGACCCCACTAGATTTTTTTTTCTTTGGGGTCATTTGAAGCAAAAAGTTTATTTCGAATCAGTGAACTCCAGGGATGAACTACTACAAAGAATTTTCAGCGTCGGTGATGAAATACGACAGAATCATCGAATGTTGCGGAAAGCAACTAGCCAAGTTGCTTTACGAGCAACTATGTGCCTTACCAATGGAGGAGGCCATTTTGAACATTTACTTTGAGTCTATAAAAAAAATAAACAAATAACATAAGTTTTATTTTGTTGTTTCTTTTACTGTCATTGATAGCTCTGTTAAAAGATTCCCAGAATACTTGCCGCGGAAGGCCATTGTTAAACAATAACTTCGGAAATAAATGGCCTAGAGTAATAGTTTTGACATAATTTTTTAGAACAGCTCAAATACTAGCCATACGATAAAAAAAGATATCTTAATGTTCTAGTCTTTTTTTATATTTTAAAATAACTGAAAAAACATTAAAAATATCATAAGTTTTTTAATTTAATCAATCCTAACTCTCTCAAAATGTATGACAACTATGTGTGTTTCATATTTTTACTGAAAGTTTAACTTCTTAGCTTTCGAATGACACCAAATTGCTCGTTATCAGTGTCAATATGCACCTCCGCACTGTCGCCTATTTTGAAGGTAAAGCTGAAAATGAGAAAAAAAATTAAATTCTTGTAACTAAGCAACAGTGGGCTCGAACCCCTGACTTAAGATATTTTTATCGATAAAATTGTCCATAGATCACGCACTTAAAGTTTGATTACTACTTCCCTGGACACACTGTATATGGACATATACAAAAAATATAACTGAATAAATATAAACTACGTTCATTGCAATTTGTTTAATTATGTGATGATTTACCACGTGCTGAGCGGTGAAGGAAAACAGCGTGAGGAAAAACATGCATGTCTGAGAAATAAGAAAACAAAATATTTCGAATATAATAATAATAATAATAATAAAGGCGTAGGGAAGTGACGACCCCATCGCCCGCTGACGTAACAGTTATGTGACAAAACTACTACGTCGGCGCAGTCAGTCAGCGCCCTGCCAAGAGGTGTGAGCGCCGTGCCTAGGCAAAATTGTGGGTGCAAAGGTCCGTTTGTGCATAAGACCGAACCACGAAACGGTGCCGGGCTTGGGCGTCTCCCGTTATTTGGCGCCCATAAATGGATGATGGTACAAAGAGGAACGCGCATAGGGCCGCTGCCTGGGGGTCGCCGGGGCGCGTCTGGAGCTGGCGCTGGACGCGGCAGCATGCGGGCCGCCAGCCGAGCGCGAGGAGCTGTACGATCACCTAGCAGCCCTCCGCATCCATCATCCCCACCAGAAGGCTTGGTGTCGGCTGGGTCTTCTCGGACTCAGCAAGCGGCACCCGCCGCTGGTGGAGCACGTCGCATGCGTTGGTCACAAACAATGAACGCAAACGCACTGCGGGCGTACTTTAGGGCAAAAGGGGAAGAAACTGGATGTTTGGCATATCGGGCTCGGATGCATCGCTTTTTTGCAGAGCTGGAGCCATCTCTATCCGTCACTGAGCAAAACCTGGCAGACCGAGTTCGGTACATCCTGCGCTCCAACATATTTGGTGACGCCGAACTCGAACGACTACGACGTGAGGCTGTTCCCTCATCGGATGGAAATGCTACGGCTGGGAATGCGGCGCCACTAATTGCGCAGCAAACTGCAAATGTGGACGCTGCCGTCAATATTCCATTTGTAGTTGATTCAGACGATGATGGAATAGTCCCCCACGAACTAGAGAAAATGAGGAGCATATTGGAAGAGTCGATGCTGGAAACGCGCAGCCTGCCTCTCGAAAATCGACCGCGACTTCCCCGCATACCCCTTAGCAAGCGAAATCGGGCTGTCGTGCGGGCTCTTAACCCAATGCTGGTGACCTATTTGGAAGCCAGCCGGGACCTTTGCGAGACGGACTCTATTCTTTTTGGCGCCGCACTGGCAGTATGCCGTATTATTGGCGCCAAACTTCCCATGGCTGGACGTGCTACTCAACAAGGTAGTGCCATCCCAGCCTGGAGAAAAAGAATCGAGGACCGTATCGCAAAGGCAAGGGCCCTATCGGCAGACCGACAAGCTTCAGGTCGGGTAATATTAGACCGAGAGTTGTGCGCACCGTTAGAATGGCGTTTGCTGGGACAAATATTAGTTTGTCCCAGCCGGATATCACGCAGAAACTAACGGAGCGCATAGATGACCTGAAGCAAAAAATCGCTGCTTGGGGGAAGCGGATTCGACGATTTAGCGAGAGGTCAAGGCGGTTCAACCAAAATCGTCTCTTCCAGAGTGATCAGAAGAGGCTCTATAAATCATTAGAGCGACCAGAGGTATGTGGAGCGGGCCCAGGGACCGGATCAGGCGACACTGTCGCATTTTGGCGTGGCCTGTGGTCAGAGCCCGTAAACCACAGCGAGGGCCCTTGGATGGAAGTTGTGGCGAGCCGGAGTGCAAGTGTTACGCCTATGGACCCCGTCACCATAACGCCTGAAGACGTGGCTGAGGCGGTCCGTAGGGCCCCGAACGGAAAAGTCCGGGGCTCGACGGACTGCATCATTACTGGCTGAAGGGGGTTCGTAGTGTCACGCTGTGCTCGCCCGACAGTATCAAGAGGCTCTCGATCAGAAGTCGCTCCCGAGCCTCTTCACTACTGGGATCACTCACTTGGTTCCTAAAGATCAGGATACCACAGACCCGAGCAAATACCGCCCCATCACGTGTCTACCCACTATATATAAGACACTGACACCATTTTGAGCGCGAGAATCTCGTCACCTGGAGTAAATAAGGTGATGTCACGCGCTCAAAATGGATGTCGGGGCGGTGGTATCGGGGAACCAGGCGAACCACTCCTCATTGACGCGGTCATTGGCAAAGTGGTAAAACGACCGTCGGAACTTCTCCGCCGCCTGGATAGACTACAGAAAAGCATTCGACTCGGTGCCCCATGCATGGCTAAAGAGGGTCCTCGAGCTGTACAAGATTGACTGTACAGTTAGAGACTTCCTCGAGCAGTGTATGCGGCAGTGGAGTACGATCCTCTGTTATCAGGGCGAGCGGATGATGGCTGCGGAGAACCACATAAGGATAAGAAGGGGTATCTTCCAGGGCGATTGTCTGAGTCCATCTGGTTCTGCTCTCTCTGAACCCTCTCAGTACCTTACTGGAGGGCTCCGGGAGAGGATTTCAGCTACGGAAAGGAGGAACAAAAGTGACCCACCTTTTCTATATGGATGACCTCAAGTTATTCGCCTCCAGTCGCTCCCATCTTATGGAATTGCTAAACATCACTTGTGAATTCAGCAATTCCATTGGAATGGAGCTGGGGACGATAAGTGTGCGGTCCTTCATGTTGAAAGGGGAAGGGTTGCTAACTCTGAGGGCATAGATTTATCTATGCCCGTCAACTTAAAGACCCTTTCCGAGGCTGAAACATACCGATACCTGGGTATGTCACAGAACATCGGTATCGATGAGGCTGGTGTGAAACAGTCAGTTTGCGACGTGTTTTATGCACGCTTGACCAAAGTGCTTAACAGCCTTTTGTCCGGTGTGAATAAGACACACGCATATAACGGTTGGGTCATGCCTGTCCTCATATATACCTTTGGCATACTCAGGTGGACTCAGACCGAACTTAACGCCCTGGATAGAAAAAGTCCGCACTACCATGACGTCCCATAGGATGCATCATCCGAGATCGTCGGTAATGAGGCTGTACTTGCCGCGAAAGCATGGTGGGCGTGGTTTTAGGAGCGCGCTCACCATGCATAATCGCGAAGTGTGCAGCCTCCGTGATTACTTCCTGGCGAGATCGGATGATCCATTCTATAATGACGTCATTTCTAGTGATAAAGGGCTTACCCCTCTATCCTTAGCCCACGAGCAATGGCAGGACCCACAGTGCTTAGCATTTCCGACCGGGAGACCGTATGGAAGGAGAAGGAGCTCCACGGAGGTACTACAGGGCTCTTCATGAGCCCTTCGTAGATACAGTCGCCTCCCTCAACTGGCTACGTTTCGGTGACCTCTTCGGGGAAACCGAGGGTTTTGTCTGTGCAATACAGGATCAGGTTATTAAGACCAACAACTATCGGAGATACATCCTAAAGGATGGCACCGTCGACGTCTGTCGAGCTTGTCGCCATCCCGGTGAATCACTTAGGCATGTTATCTCCGGTTGTTCGGCGCTTCTAACTCTGAGTACTTGCACAGGCACAACCTAGTAGCCAGAATTCTACACCAGGAGCTCGCTCTGAAATATGGTCTCGTGGACCGGAAATTGCCGTATTACAAGTACTTGCCGGAAGCCGTGCTCGAAAATGACCGCGCCAGGCTCTACTGGGACCGGGCCATCATCACAGACAGGACTATTCTTGCGAATAAGCCTGATATTGTGCTGATGGACCGGGCACAGTCAAGGATATTCCATCGACATTACCATTCCGTATGACGAGAACCTCGTGAAAGCCGAAACAGACAAGCAAACAAAATATCTGGACCTGGCTCACGAGGTGACCGACATGTGGGGTGGTCTGCCGACCGAAATTATTCCTGTAGTCGTCTCTGCAAACGCTAATCCCAGTCAGCCTCTCGGGTCATCTGAGGCGACTGGGACTACGTGGCGGACCGCTCCGGGCTCAAATTCAGAAGGCGGTGCTCCTCGATACCGCCCGCATCGTCCGCCGGTTTCTTTCCCTTTCCCCCTAACCCTCGGCCGTTTGGTCTCCCCCTGCCGAGGGCCTCCATCTGGTTGGGCTTTTATTTATTTAAGTATTTTTATATTTATTTTATGTTATTGATATTTATGTATATTTATCTTTTTCATTTTCATTTATAATTATATATTTATAGCACCCAACCAGATGAGAAAACTATATAGATACCCCACAATAATAATAATCTTTATTTGCAAGAATATGGTTGTACAATGGTGTTCGAGTATAATTTGTTCTACATATTCTACCTGAGTGGTGTGCAAATATTAATAGTCAAGTTTACCCGTAACTTATACAACAATACTTATCGATTTTTTAACAACACAAAATTTTTTTACATTACTCAGTTGATTTGATGATTAATTATGCAACAGTGTCAGAAAAATAAATTGCCAATAAGATGTATATGTGAAGACATGAGAAGTTCACCAGCACGCCTTAGGGCAGCGCCGCGAACACGTATTGCCTTAATACCCTCTCAACGAACAAAAAGAGGAAATTAGGAATGGCTCCGCCAACACGGGACTAAGTTTAGTGATAGCTCAAGCCGGAACTATTACAAAAGGTATTTCAGATAATATTATTTAAAGTTTGCAATACATTTGTTTTCTTTTAAGTATTTAGATGAATATACAAACAACATTATATTTACAGGTGCAACGGAACCGATCAGAAAAAAATATACAAATTGGATCAGTTAGCTTTGGAGTCAGGAACGAAATGATTCGCTTACCACCTTACCATTGCCAATATAACCCAATTGAGTTGGTATGGGCTCAAGCAAAAAAATGAAGTTGCCACCAAAAACAGCACTTTTTAAAATTGCAGACGTGGAAGTGTTACTGCATGAAGCAATTTCAAACGTTTCGCAAAAAGAACTGGGAATATTGTGTGAAGCATGCAGAAAAACTCCAAGAGGAAAAAATCTTATCT
>CAJQZP010000818.1:0-29852 GCA_907164705.1 Parnassius apollo
CAATCAAGTTTATTAAGTATCACTTATACACTGACGACCTCCAATTATTTATATTGTTTAAACCTTGCGATACAGAGTTGGCAATTAGTAAATTTCAAGCTGATTTGAAATGTATTTCAAAATGGTGCGCAAGCAGCAGTAAGCGTCAAATCATTTAAAAGTGATACCAAACAAAGATAGACGACGCATAGCTATGCGCTACGACGCCGCCCAGAAACGGTATGGGTGTGCGATGTCCACGTGAAAGCCATATTGCTACAACAAACCCCTGTACCACCAGCACAAAGATGATATATCTAGGACACATCGGTTAGCGAGTACAAGTTTACATCGGACTCAGTTGTTCGTGAAGCAGCATACACGGCACCATAATAATCCTTTTTCTTGTCCCATTTCTTATAATATAATGCTTTTACGTACTTGGGACCTTCCACATATTTGCTTTATTTCATAGACTTTACTATTATGTTTTTAATATAAAGTACTTCAACCCGTAACTCTTCTTCACTAATTCTACAAAACCAGCAATCGGTATAGTCTGTGATTAGCAGGGTAAGATCTATCACTGATTTTGATGGGGTTCTTGCGTATTTGAAAAACAAAGATTGGTCGTTAATTACCGATGCAAGTGACGTTAATGATGCGGTGAATAACATGAATAACCTGATTGAAACGGCGATATGCTTACACACTCGTCAGGTTAGGATTAGTCGCTCAAAGTTCAATCTCAGGCCTTGGATAACTCCTGGCCTAATGAGATGCATGCGTCACCGTGACAAGTTACATAGTCGATTAAAAAAGAACCCAAATGATCTCGTTCTAGGAGTAACATACAAACGGTACCGTAATTTCTGCAATGATCTAGTTACATAGAGTTAAAGCGAACTATGAAAATGCAGAATTTCAAAAACATCATAAGAACCCTAAAAAACTCTGGCAATGTTAAAAAACATTTGTGAGATACGCAAAATTAATACTGTTGCCAGCGAACTCACAAAAGATTAAAGGTAACCCGCGAGACTCATTGAACCTATGTCATCAATACTTCTCCACAATAGGAAAAAAATTAGCTGATAAAATCCTCAACAGTTTACAAATTACAGAGGAAACTTTGGCCTCTGAATTTAATATTCAAACTTGTCATCAGGGTTCAATCTATCTCTTCCCAACCGATACAACCGAAGTCTCTAAAGTGATTGAATCACTTAAGAACCAGATGATGCCCCCGGTTTTGATAGTTGTACCCCTTTATTAATAAAAACTATTAAAAACTTTATACTAGAGCCGTTGATGCACATAATTAATTTAAGTTTAGCAAGTGGAACTTTTCCCGAAAAATGGAAATTAGCTATTGTCAGTCCAATTAACAAAACTGGTCCCAAAGACATTCCGGATAGCTTTAGACCAATATCTCTTTTATGTATTTTCTCAAAAATATTAGAAAAAGTGGTTAACAAACGTCTTGTTAACTACATTGAAAAACACAATATCCTTTCTCAAAGACAGTTCGGATTTAGGCGAAGTAAATCTACGGAAGATGCTGTAGTTTTATTAACAGAGCTGATCACGGATTATTTAGATAAAGGTGAAGGATGTATCGGCGTCTTCTTGGATCTCGCCAAAGCTTTTGATACCGTCTCTGTGCCTATCCTATTGAAGAAATTGGAGGCCATGGGGATCAGGGGTACGGTCTGGAACTGGTTCCATAGCTACTTAGCGAACAGGAAACAATGTGTTCAAGTACTAAATTGCAGAAGTGACGATCTTTCTATTCAGTACGGTGTCCGACAGGGAAGTATTTTGGGACCGAGCCTGTTTGCCATCTACATGAATGACATCCTAAATTTAAATATTAATAATATGGAACTAATCTGTTTCGCAGACGACACAGTAGTGCTCTTTCATGATCGCAGGTGGACAGACGTGCACAAATGGGCTGAACATGGTCTTGCGCGTATAGTTCAATGGCTGGACATGAACCTCCCCTCACTTTGAATACCGCTAAGTCAAAATACTGTTACGAGCTTGAGGTTCATGACAATAAAAATTGCCGATAGAATTACCTAAATTAACACTTTAATTCACTTTACACTAATTAAAGTTAAAAACACTAATAATTAATCACACTGATTCACTTTATTCCGCTCCGAAGCTTCGCTTGTCTCGCCAAATCCAATACTGCTCCGATCGCATCTTGCAACGCCTATATATACAAATTAGCAATGAAGCATCCGGAATATTCAAGTAAATGCGCGCAAAGCGACGAGTGTTCGAGTGTAGATTTTCTAGAAACTTAGTTCATCGGATGACGCTGTCGGTTGAAAGATTTGTGATTTCATTTTCTGCAAAGCTCCGCTCGCTCTCGTTCCTGACACTAGATGGCGCTAGTGTATGACGTTGACTTATTCACGCAACACTACATAGCGTTTCACAAGACTCGGGCTTCTAGACCTCCTTCATTGGTTAATTTAAAAGTTCATAGATGCCAAACACCAAGTTCCCCTTGTGGTGCCCTATCTTGTACGTGCGATTGCCAATCGATAGATGCAGTGGAAACAATAAAATATTTAGGGGTAGTTGTCGACCACAATCTATCGTTCAGTCCACATATCACAAATCTGGCTGCTAGAGTTCGAAAACTTATCTATGTATTCAAACTAATACGCAACAGTGCTAACATAAATATTCTCAAAATGTTATACTATGCAATGTGCCAGTCCATTGTACAATACTGTATTACGGCATGGGGAGGTGCTGCAAAAACTCACATGATAAGAATAGAGAGATCTCAACGAGCTTTGCTTAAAACCTTGCTTAAAAAACCAGTGCGATTTCCCACCAGAGAGGTATTCAACTTATCTCGTGTGCTATCTGTTCGCCAGTTGTATATATTAAAAGTAGTAAAGAGATGTCATAAAAACGTTTTAAAACTGCCTAACTACCAATAGCTTTTAAATAAAAAGGGTATACAAAATCCATCCATCCCTAACATTAAAACGTTTTTTGCTTGTCACCTGCCACGTTTCCTTCATCCACGTATTTATAATAAAATATCACGATATCATAACATCAGAAACATCAAGACCCCAAGATACAGGATTATCCAAGTTTGGGGTCCAACGGAAAATAATTGTATATCTCACCTTGAACATTGTTTAGATGTTTAGCCTACTGTTCTTGCTTACATTTGTTAAATCTATATGTCAATAAATTTATATTATTATTATTATTATTATTATTATTCTATCATAATGCTTATGCATCAAATACCTTCCGTAATAGTGATTTTGTATCATAAACCTTACTATCATAAGTCATTAATATAAGAACTTCAACCCACAACTCTAGTATTCTAATGCTAATACTTCATAGAGACCTTCTATAGTAATGATTTTGTATACAGACATTATTATATGTCCTTAATATACTTGAAACCATGACTCTATTATCATAATGCTTATGCATCAAGTAGTACTCCTATAATAGTGCTTCAGTATAATGGAACTTACTATCACAAATCCATAATATAGTACTAGTCATTGTGCTACAGTACTTCAAGCTGTCCGCTATTCATCACAGAACTATTTTGTGAGCATGCCCCCTTTCTTTTGTTTACATTATCTCGGGATGAAAAATCATCAAGTAATGATGCATGATCTTTTGTTTGAGAAGGTTAAACTGATCCGATGTTATAACCTTCTCCTCTAAAGCACACAATTTACTTTTCTGCCATATAATATCATTTAGCAACCGGGCTACATCCGGATGAGCAAAGGTCACTGGCGGAACTAAATGTAAATTTCTAGCCACAAAAATAGGGAAGATCTGATGATCGTCACTTTTAGTTAAATTAATGATATCATCTAGATTTCTCGACATTCTTATCTTGTCCTTTTTTCGGCGTAATGGCATTTTTGTGCATTCGGCATCGATTCAAAAAGTAACGATTTCGCCTTCGCAATATCGTCAATTGTAAAGGAAGTGGAGCACAGCTGGTGTATACCTTCCTCGTCCATGTAATTCACATTACATTGAACACAAATGTAACTTATTCGTTAATTACGACGTCACAGTTTGAACATTTCACAGTATTCGAAGTCATCACAGACAGAACGATATCGACACGATCCCGTTTCGTCACGATGCGCACCTGATTTTGATTATAAATAGGCTTTTTAAAAATAATCAAGCTGTGGGCCAGCCCACATTGGCAAATAACAAACAACAGCAACAAACAAGAAATATTTTTTTACAGCCGAGCACGTGGAAAAGCAACATACACATTTTCGATCAAAAATTCCATTGAAAAATAAAAAAATCTTATTTTGCAACAATCACAACAATTTATGATATCTAAGCTAACCTAGGTCTTAAAAAGATAACCTGAGTGACGGACACACACATATTTGTTGAATGAAAAGAAAAATAACAAAGCAGACCGAATTGCTCGCTTTTTATTTTATTTTAAGATGAACATTTTCCTCTGAGTTACAAACTGCCCTTCTTTAAATATAATTCAAATTTAGTCGCAATATATGGCTTCTCCAAAACTTCTATCAAAGATTAATTAATTTTTAAACTTTCGTTACTTCTATCAATATTACGAAATAGACAAGGAAACACAAGCTAAGAACATCCCAGATTGAAAAAGTTTGACATTAATTAATTAATGTTTATCACAAGTGCGTTACTTGTGTCTGTATTTACAAACATCAATTCCTTAAGTACAGGAGCAAAATTTCTCGGTACGGCAAACAATTATTTTTTATCAGATAGGGTTTTATGGTCACAACCAAGGTTGTCATTGTGTAATTTAATGCTCTCTTCATAACCTGTGTTAAAAAATAGTATATAACACGTGGTCCGCTCTGGCTTCGCCTGTATAAGATCTATTAATGTGGCGTTATTTCGATTAAAGATAATTAAAAATTGTTTTTATTCTAACTAGTATTAGTCTTATTTTATTTTATATAAATTATAGCATAGATCACTCCTAGCATTACTCTTTATCTATTCGTGAAGTTTCGTTACATCGGTTCAGCTATTCTGAAGATAAGCCCTGACAGATAGACAAACAGACGAACAGACAGTCGGACAAGGCAAATGAACAGCAGACAAATAAGTATACAAAAAATTGTTATTCCTCACTTAAAGCCAATTTTCACTTCGACAAGTACAGTAGCGAGTTTAGTCATAGGACAGTTGACAGTGAACAGTTTAATGAACAGGAGCGATCAAATGTCTTCATGCAGAGTTTAGTTAAAAAAAAATACAATTTTATGTTTTGAGGGTCGAACGCGAACACGTAGTGTCGTGTCAACTTATACAGTGGACTAAACTCGCTAGTTCACAAGATCGGCTAGTTTAGTTGCGCGTGGCATGAGACGCGCGGGAGGACAACACTTGAAACTTAACTCGCCGAAAACTAGGACGGCCGGCTACTCACTAATTGTCGATCAAATGACATTTTCCACTCAACTCAACAGTTTCGCAAGTTAACTCACTACTGTACTTGTCGAAGTGTAAATCCAAAAATCTAAAAACCCTTCAGCTCAATATTGGGCAGTTATTTCAATATTACATACAGGCACTAAAATTTCATTTATATTTATATACAAATTTGAATTCTGGAAGAATAGAAAAATAATTATGTACTCTTTGCCTAAACTTATATCGATATGTTTTAAAATATACAGCAAATTTCAAAATCACCAGCAATGTAATTATCGAATTTTTGGATATCACGCATCATTAACTATACTTGTGTTAATCGTTCTTTGAAGGTTTATTATTTCAACTTTCTAACTGCCTCATTAGTCTAGTGGTCATGAAAGCGACTGCTGATCGTGAGGTCCAGGTTCGAATCTTGGGTCAGACCAACAAAATTCAGTTGTTGAGATTTTCTGTCGAGAAATTGTGGTTGGTCCGTGGCAGGTCGTGTCGGATTACTACAACCGGATAATATATGTCGGTTTGTCAGGCAGAAACTGCTTAAAGCTATATGACCACCGTTTTTAGTCATAAATTTCCCGTTATTGTAATAACTTTGTTCAAATGCAATAAAGAGTTATCTGTATGGTCGGTATGGACTCTAAAATTGAGAGAATAAAGAGATCACCTATGGTTGCGCATAAACACGGGCACTATATTATTGTTCTGTGCAGCACTAGACAGGAAATTTTCTCTCAATTATTTAAATATCATATTATTTTTCACTATTGTAATCTATCGCATCTTATCAAAAATTAATAAGAAAATATAACAAGAATTCAAATCTAATCACTGAGGAAACCAACAAACACACTACTAGTTCGTCATTTGTGTTAATTTGTCGCACTATATGTAGGGTAAAGTAGCTAGCGAGCTACTTCCGCTATAGGTTTATAATAATGAAAACGTAATGTCGAACATTTCTCAAGTTTTTTTTTTGTGGATAATGGAGACAAATATTCACACAGTTCACCTAATAGTAAGTAGATGCTCGAACACATAGACATCTACATCTATCTTCGATTAGGAATCAAAATGCAGATACTTAGTCCCTGACCCCTTAGGAGAGTGGATTTTAAAAGTGAAAGACCTCTACACTCACTAAACGTAACATATTAACGCTGGTATTTTATAGCTGCAGCATGGCCCTACCACGTAAGAAATTTAGTACAACAATGCTAGAATCTAGCATTTTGCACAGAAACGTAGCTTCTTGTCGTCTAGGATAGCCTAGTCAAGTAGTCTGAGGATCAAAGACTTGGCAGTGATTAGGTTACACCACTTCGTCGGAAAATAAGAAAGATCACCTAAATAACAAGCAATTTAAAACAACAGGAAAAATTGCAATATATTCATTTTTTCTTTCTTGATTTAAATGAACAAGAAGTTATAAATGAGGTAATTAAATCATTAGATAATTAATCTTTGATGACTCTTTTAGCGTTAAATAAGGGCAGTTTGAGAATTTTGAAAAGTGACGATGTTCCTAAATTAGAAAAGTTTTAAATATGAGTCGCAGATTTCGAGTAATGCTGATACGAGAAGATAAAAAACGAGTTCTCTAAAATGTTTTATAAATATTTGTTTGCTTTTATAGTGTATAATCTGATAAAATACAATATAATATATTTATTCAATAGAGATTCACACAATATTTGGTGCAAATTATTTATGTTTTACCACTGATTTGAAAAAAAAAACTATGTGCAGAGAAGAACCAGAATGAAAACCAGCGGCACCATTTTAATTAAACTATTTTTGGCTTAAGGTATACAATAAATACATATAAAAAGGTTCTCCCAAAAGGTATGCAGGAAGTCTTGGGCGAGGCCTATGTTAAGCAATGGACTTGTGAAGGACATTAATGATGATGATGAAATACAATGAAAGTGAAGTCTGAACTAGAGGAGCATAGGACAGAAATGTGTATTAATACGGAACTAGTTAAAGCCATTTTCATTGGTGTGACTTTTGTCTAAGAATGTATTTTTATTGTAATTAACGCTTTATACAGAAAGAAAATTGAAAAATTATTATCTATTTATCCATTCGCTACACCTTATTATCATCTCGTGAGCGTCGTAAGATGCGACATAAGTATAGAGAATTGCTCTATTAGGAGAGTGACACTGAAAGTTCTTAGAAAATCAAAAACTGAATAGCAAGTTATTATCAAAATAGTGTCCATTTACATCAATACATCGCAGTATTCGATTGAACCACTGAGAAAAGCACTTTGCCCACTCGTCCTTAGGCATTTTGAAACGCAGTAACTGCTTCCTTGGCGCCCATAAAACGTTTTCCTCCAAGTTTTTCTCTTATTTTCGGAAATAAATAAAAATCGGCTATAGGGCAGGTGACCCAGTTACTATACGTCTGACGTCGTCAAGTACTTGACTGTTTGCTTGGTGGTGTGCGACGAGGCGTGTTCGTGGTGAAGAAGAATTCTACTGCGAGGTCGTTTCTCCCGAACTTTCTTCAAGAAAAGTGGCAAAAAAGTGTTTTTCTATCCTCAAAAACAAATGTTGCGTAATGACCTGTAATTTCGAAGAACAAAGCCACCATCTTTTTCCCACGCTTTAACCTCTCTTCACTTTCGTTGGCAACTCCTCGGAAGGAAACACCCAGACAGCAGATTGTCTCTTAGTTTCAGGATCATAACAATCTATCCTGTGGTCTAAACAAAAGTCAGGTTGTACTTCATTACAAAAATATTTTATTGTATTTTGATAACAAAAAAAAAACATACCATGAGGATGTTGGCAGCTTGAAAATCACATCTATTTCTATATATTACTCGAAATTATTTACGTAAAAAGATAAATTATATTCACACAAAAACTTGGGATCGTGTCGATCTGTCTGAGATGACTTCGAATACTGAGAAATGTTCAAACTGTGACGTCGTAATTAACGAATAAGTTACATGTGTGTTCAATGTAATGTGAATTACATGGACGAGGAAGGTATACACCAGCTGTGCTCCACTTCCTTTACAATTGACGACATTGCGAAGGCTCGAAAACTTGTGTCTTCTGGGGGTTAAACTGGACTAGATTTAGTCGCCCCCAATCCGAGACTCTGTCCAGCAGAGACTCGACTTCAGACACAAGTTTGTCCCGGCACTCGGAGACGTTTTCCCGAGAAATATTGGCTCGGCTGGTGTAAAGAGCATCACCAGTGCTGTCATCTGCATAGCAATGAATGTTACGGGTATGCAACATTTCATTGATATGCAGAAGAAACAGCGTTGGCGATAGCACGCAGCCTTGTGGAACACCAGCATTAATAGGCTTGCAATCGGAGCTTGCACCGTCTACAACGACCTTGATGCTCCGATTTGCAAGAAAGCTGGTGATCCAATCGCACAATTTCTCGGGAAGCCCATAGGAAGGGAGCTTCGAAAGAAGCGCTTTGTGCCAAACCCGATCGAAGGCCTTCGCAATGTCCAAACTAACGGCCAATGCCTCCCCCTTGAACTCTACTGCCTCCGCCCATCTGTGAGTTAAGAAGACCAGAAGATCACCAGCAGACCGACCACGGCGAAAATCGTATTGGCGGTCACTAATCAGCTGGTGACCTTCAAGGTACCTCATGAGCTGGCAGTTTAAAATGGACTCCATTATTTTGGAGAACAAGGAGGTGATGGCGATTGGCCGGTAGTTGGACGGGTCGGAGCGGTCGCCTTTTTTAGGGATCGGGTGGACGTAACCCGTCTTCCATGATTTTGGGACTACGCCTAGGGAGTAGAAGTACCGGAAAAGACGCGTTAAAACCGGTGCCAACTCTGGAGCACACGTCCTCAGCACAATTGGGGGATTCCGTCAGGCGCACTCGACTTGCTCCTGCTCCTGCTTATAGCATGATGCTATTTTACAGGAGCGACCAAACCATGGCTGAGACTTGCCTCCAATGGGCACCACAGAGGAAGGAATAAAAAGTTATTTACGTGGTAGCACGAATGGGTCGGCTCGACCGGGGAAGGACCACGCTCTCACAGAATACCAGCGTGAAATAGTAGCTTAATGCTGCTGTATTTCGTATGGTGAGTGTAGAGAACCGGAGACCCTTTTTATTGGAAATGAGGCATTCCATCTCAGTCCTCACGGGTGACAATGCATCTGCATTTTGATTTGTAATGGAAGATAGATGTAGATGTCTATGGGCCGCAGCAACCACTTACCGTCAGGTGGACTGTGTGCTTGTTTGTCACCCTATCCTATAAAAAAAAAAGTTCCATACCCTGAAGTACCACATCGGCAACAGAATCTGCAACAACGTTGGGATCATCCGGCGAGAAGCAAACCCGCCCCCAAGGGTAGGATGCAAAGAAAGACGGCATCCCATCCCAATCGGCTGACCTATAGTGCCAAACACGGCGGCAGCCTGCAGAATGCAACCGCGATTTCAGCGTGAGTGGCACCACACTCCGGACCAAACAATGGTCCGAGGAGCCTAAAGGGGCGTCGACGGAAATCTGATATCCGTCCGGGTGAGAGGTCAGCAGAAGGTCCAACAGGGAAGGTATATGATCCTCCATATCCGCGTAGGCGAAGTAACCAGTTGTGTCAGACCATATGCCAAGGCAAAATCATGAACAGATCTCCCCACATGATCGGTTCAATGTGAACCAAGCCATTCGGCGTGATGGGCGTTAAAGTAGCCAAGGATCACGATCTCTGCGGAGGGGATCTGCTTTAGCAACGAATCTGCAGCCATTTGGACGTGGTTAAAGAGTCGGTCTGTTTTGGCATTACCGCTATGGGACCTATAGAGGCACCCGTAGACGCGCGGATGGTCGTCGCTGTCTACGCGTAGCCAAAGGATGGACAGGTCCGAACCTTCAAGTCTGCTGAGGCGTCGAGAGCAGATGTCCTCTCTGACGTAAACGCAAACTCCAGCCCGAGGCACAAAGGAGTGTTCCAGTTTGTACCCCGGGTAGGAGAGATACGAGACATCAGCCGGAGAGGACACCTGCGTCTCAGTCAGAAAGAGCAGAGCCGGCCTCGCCGTCTCGAGATGGTAGTGGACGGCGTTTAGGTTAGAGTGAAGTCCCATGATATTGCAGAAATTCACGGACAGCGTGGCAGGGGTTGCCTTGGTCTTGTTGCTCCGTTTGCCCCGAGCAGTTGTAGTCATGAGCGGAATTTTGCCCCCCCCCCCCCAGAATACGCAGGGCAGCCTGAGTACCCACGCTCAGAAGTGGAGAAACATGGTCGTGGATGCTCTGCGAGGGATTCTCCAGGGGTGCTGGTACCCTCCTGGGGTAGTCGATCATTATTTAATTCCGCTACCATGTTGATGGGGGGGGGGGGATTTGGGCCTCCGACCACCTGCACTCACCAGACGAAACGCGGAAGCAGAACTTCCACTTCACGCCGGTATTCTGTGAGGTCGTGGTACCACCCCCGGTTTGAGCCGGCCCATACGTGCAACAGCAAAGCTGCCGCGTGGCTCTACCACTGTTACTGTCTGCTGTGATATATGGGGGATTTTCGGATGGTGTAAGCCCTACGATAGTAGTATTGATGCTTGTTGCGTTCTGCAGCATTGCGTCTCTGCAATGGTTGTTTGGTGGGACTCTATTCTCAATAGCGCTCTCTGCGTCTTGGTTTGACTCACACCTAAGTAGCTTTGCCCAAGTCTGATCCCTTCATTACGGGGCTGCAGACTGTCTGACCTTCATGATGTTTTCTAAAACAACATAATAATATATCTCTGTTACTTTCCTACCTATAAATGATTGAAGGCGACTTGTTGGCTGATGAAAAAAACATGATTTTACTAAACTCTAAGCATGATCCTTTCTGATGGCAAATTATTACTAATATCTTATGACAGCCTTTTGGCTATATCTGCCGTTGTATTGGTTAGTGGAGCATATGTACCGACCTTATCTGGGTGGTAACTGGATAGAAAATCTGAGGAGACTCTCAAAGCTGCGGCCGAAAGCCGCACAACGTGGGACGCCATTCCCTTGAGGTGAGTGGTAGACTCATGACATGCATTACGGCTAGTAGCCATGCTGATGATGCAATCGGTGGTGATGCTATACACTTCATCACGTCTGCAGGAGCGCTGATCTGGCAGGTGGTGGCACTCACGGATGGTTTACGGCCAGTGCGCCTGTTTTCCGAAACCGAGTGACGTTCATTCACTGTGGCTGGACTCGTTCGTATTCTGTATGGCGTTTATACGTATTGACATGCACGACTTCAGTCGATGTTTGTGCTTACGCACTACCAAAAAACCAAGCCCTCTTTTACTGGTTCGCCAGTTATATTGCTGTGGACTACGGTCCAGTTCCCGAATTAGCGTTCCCTTCGGGGGGATTGCATCAAAATGGTTGAAAATGTACCCCAGTTCCTTGGAATACAGCGCAAATCTCCATGTCCTCCAACAAGTCCACCATGGACTTCAGCCAAATCACGGCCCTATTCTCCCAATGGTTAAAAGTCCAAGATTTGACCGTCAACGAAACCTTTCTCGCCACTACACTAGCCCCATTTGCCCCTCAAGCACGTACACCCCCGCCCTCCGTCGCGGCTTTCTTAGCGGCCTCTAAGGCTGCCCCGCAGATCAACTCGCCCGCGTCCCGTGACTCCGACTACATGGAGTGCTCGGACACTTCATCCTTCTGTAAGAGTACTGCTCAAACCTCCGTCACCTCTTCTAGCTACTCCTAGGACTTGATAGACACCGACGGAACAGTTCTGGATACAAACCCCTTCACGGACGTAAAGTGCAAGCGCGGCCCAAAACGCACTGCGACTTCCCACACACCTCCCGTCCCGGCAGCCCCGCCGCTGCCCACGCCCCCGCAGCCCCTGTCGCTGCTAGTGCCCCCACAGCCTTCGTCGCTGCCACAAATAAACAAGTCTCGCCCCTTATCTTCTTCAGGGACAAGGCGCAATTTACCAGACTTTCTAAAGCCTGCTACAAAGCAGGTTTTAAATATGACCAAGTCACCAACCTCGGTGAGTCGATTAAAATCATCCCGCAGTCTATCGAAGACTTTCGGAACATCACTAAGCTCTTCACGGCTGAACGTGTGCCCTATCACACGTACTCTCTCCCTGAAGAACGTAAAGTCGGAGCTGTCTTCCGCGGAGTTCCTTTTGAACTCGCCAACGAGGAGATCCTGGAGGACCTTAAGTCCCAAGGCCTACCGGTCGAGGATGGGCACAAGATGCATAGAAGTAGGAGCAAGAGGTACCCGCTTGCCCTTCTCATTCATTGTTCAACGTGCCGGAGGCAAAAGTCATATTCCGACAGGTACCGTGTACGGCCTGTCGAGAGTATAGATTCAAGCTCCCCATAGGCGCGGTTAACTGGCCCGGTGCCATCGCCGACAACTTTACGGGCATGCGGTGGCCAACTACTCAGCCCCACCCAGGTGCGTTAAGTGTCCTTTACGGACAGACTGGCCATACTTTTAGGCTTTAGAGGTTGCCCTCGCGCTCCCCGCCCCAATCTCAGCAACAAAGCTGCCAAACTAGGTCTGCCACCGATCAATGACCATTTATTTCCGGTTTTCCCACCCAAAATGCCCCTTCGGGACATTTCTCAGCCACCTCAGGGCCATATCGGCCGCTTCAGGGCTCTATAAACCTCCTCAACTTCGCCCACCAGGGCTCCCACACCAGGCGAAATTCTTTTATGCCGATGACGAGGATACAGTATCCTCTTCTATCCGGAACATCGACGTGATGGAAATCGCAATTCTAGCACGCAAATTGCGCGCTTCTTATTCCCCACAGGACCGCCTCCTCGCTCTTACCGAGCACCACAACCTACTTTCTGAATTCAACATAATTAGTCATCCCGATTCGTAAGCTGCCTTAGCTAGGCAGCAATTCTTCTCAGCGGCTACTCGCCGCTTGCGCCCCCCTTTTACCCAAGGGGGTCGCGTCCGATACGGCTTAGTGGTCTAGCTAGAGATCTTTAAGCCTCTATACTATGAGTATTCACCACCTCCCTCCCCCATTACCGGAGGGTTGCCCTTATTTGCTTCGGGCGTAAAAAAAGCACACTGTTATCTTTTTCTCAGTGTATATTTCTACTGACTCGATAGACAACCTACCTATGTTTAGAGAGGTGTTAGGTGAATTAAGCACAATTGTTGAAAGCGAAAATGTTGAGAGAATTTTTATACCGGATGATTTTAATGCGCACCTACATGAACAGTTCTAAGTATGAATACGAATGGTGCCACGATTGGCAAGCAGGTTGGGAACGACAGTTGTGTATAATTTTGAGTTGTTATCTGGAAAATCTCCTATTTCTGTTTCCTTGTGTCGCCCTCTACGACATCCGCAGGACAATATGGAGCAATGGATATTCTTACACAACCGCTTTGTGCTTAATAATAAATAAGTATACGGGTTTATTTTTAAATAAAGAGTAAATACTATTCAAAATTTTATTAAATTAATTTCTTTTCAACCTCAGTAACTTTAGAACTTTAATTTCTCAAGAGGATACCGCATTGTTGTGGTGAAACGTGACGAAAATATAAGCTGATGTAGTATGGAAAGCGGGAAATTACTTTAAATTTACACAGACAATTGCCGTAAAAGAATTTTCTTTAATCTACTTTTACTATTTAAGTATAGTTTTGAGCTTGTGGTGCGTGACAATAAAAATTGAATTAACAAAATTGACACTTTTATTACCGAACGCCAATTACAACTTAAAAACACACAAATAATAAAACGCAATTCGCAGTTATATCGCTTCGAAGTATTTGCTTGCATCGCCATTTCAACATTGACCCGGGTCACGGTCAATAGCAGTCTTATATAGGCCCTTTTCTACTGAAACATCTAGAATCATCGATTATATACCGGTCCAGACCGACAAGGTTAGACTAGGTATAGAAAGTTTTAGTAAGGAATTTCCTATAAATGTCTCCTAGTTCTGCTACTCGATAATAGATGGTGCTAGTGGGAAAGTTCTAGTATGGAATTTTCTAGGAAGCTCTATTAGTTCTGCTACTTGATACCAGATGGCGCTAGTGGTGTTAATTATGGCGCTCAACAGTATTATTTATTGTTTCTGCTGTGGAGACTATAAGCATGTGGCGTCCATGCGTGAAGAAGTTCTAATTCTAAAGTAACTTGACTTGACTTGTCGCGACTGGTCGTTGCTTTTGGTGACAAGGACCTATGCCGGTTCTTTCCTCCAGCATAGGCTGAAAGTATAGCCGTCCAGTGGGGAAACGTAGGGCCAACGTTCATAAACATATCTCAGGTAGTGCTCGTATAATATTTTTTTATTGTTATGAATATTGTATTAGTAATCTTGTGTCAATAAGGTTACATAATCATATAAATAATTTAAAAAAATTTAAAAATCCGACTGCAAAAAAGACAATTTAAAAGTAATGCACTAAAAGATCGAACAAGATCGAGTAAAGAAAAACAAATAAAAAATAAAACTTTATGAATAAAGCAAACTCTACTTCAGTTTAACAGACTATATTATGAGCTGAAAGTCTAAGTTAAATAGCTTAAGTTATATATTAAGTTTAGTAGTTTAGCAAGCGGAACCCATTAATTTTATTTAGGTTTATAATTTGTAATTCGGTGCCGCCCGCTACTAAACTTAATATTTTACTTAGGCTATTTTACTCAGGCTTTCAGCTCAAAATATAGTCTGATAAACCGAAGTAGAGTTCACTCTGTTTATGTTTTTTTTAATGTTGTTTTCTTTAGTCAATCTTGTTTCGGTCTTTTTAGTGCATTACTTTTACATTGTCTTTTTTGCTGTCCGGTTTTTGATTTTTTGTTATTATTTATTTTATTTAAGACTTTTTAGTGTCCCTGTCTATTGTGTAAAGGTTTTTGACGATTTTTCAATAAGTATGCGACATAGAAAGCTCGATGTATATTACCTGAAATAAACGCTGTTTATTTATTACATTTTTCTTCAAAATTTCAAAGTATACGGTCCAAAATTTATTGAAAATAATTTATTTGTATCGTTTTAAATGTGATTGGGCGATGGATATTAATAACTATTCTTTTATTCATAAGATAGCACGAGGTCCGACACTAAAATTTCCCATTTTATAAAATAGTTATCAAAAACTTTAATAACAAATTTATTTTTTCTAATTAAATTTAACCATACAACTTGTATTCGATAGGTTTAGTTATTTTTTTTACTTAACGTATTACATTTTTGTAGTTATTTTTTGCCAAAAAAACTGCCATTTTGTTTATTTAAAAAAGTTATCTAAGAACAGTTGGGTTTTTAAGATGAATAAAACAATACCTTAATCGTAGAAATCCATCCAGCTGGAAGATACGAGGTAATAAAGAAATTTACAAACATACATAAATTTAAACATACCACTTATATATACGTATATTTGTAATTATCGTTTAATTTTTTATTTTGATATCCATTTCGATAGGTTTTGTTAAAAAAAATTATTAACCCTTTCACAGCGAATCACGAGTACCGCTCGGCATTCGTATCAAGCGGCGCCTTAAAATGCTCCGCTGTCAAAGGGTTGACATTATTATTTTTCGTAACAAATCCATTTTGTTTATTTAATAACACTTGGGTTATTAAGGCGAATAAAACGATACCTTAATTGTCGAAATCCATCCAGCCGTTAAGAAGACACGAGGTAATATAGAAATTTGCAAACATACAATATCACGCGAAAAACGTAATTCTTCCTTGGCAGTCAGGTAAAAAGAATTCAGTGATATGATTAATTAAAATACTGAGTTAGGTTCCAACTTCAAATCTTGGTTGGCGATATACTTGTATAACATGTATGTACGAGGATAGCATTTGCTGTGGTTGTTCCCGTGTTCTTGATGCGGTATCCTAACACGGAAAGAGTAAGTGCCTGGTAAAGAAAACATTCGTAGTAGAACCAGAGTAGGCGACAGATCAATATGGTCAAATGTCTATTGGCTGGCTAGGTATCTTAAAGAACCAACAACTGATGGGGAAAAAAGGTTCTTGGGTAACAGTCTCGTACTGGTAGGCGAAATCTTGGGCAGCTAGATATAGTGCAGACCTGGTAAAAACTGCTAATGACTAAGTCGTTGGATTGAAGTTGCTCAGGACTGTTGTTTGTATTATTCTTTGGGGGAGGCCTATGTTTAGCAATTGTTATATGGACAGTTGTAACGGTGATTATGATGATAGTGATGAGTGCCTCTATGTTAGCAAATAAACGTGCAACTATTGATGAATGATTTTTAGTTGAAACTTACAATTGAAAGAGCTTCCGTTAGTTTTAGAAAGTGCATGTTAACTTAGTTTAAACCGACCGAAATGAAATGTGCGAATAATTATTTACAGTCATAATTTAGCTGATCTGACAAATGATATTAATTTGGTTTACGGCTATTCATAAATTTAGTTACTAGCTTTTAAATTCAATTAACGTTTTATAAAAATACCGGCACCGATATAGTTGTCTATTCATTCCTGTTAGAGCCACGCTGCAGCTATATTATTTTTGTAGCACGAATAGTTTGGCTCAACTGAGGAAAGGCCACACTCTCACAGAATAGCAATATAAAATAGCAGCTTTAATACATGTTGCGCGTGGTGAGTGAAGAGATTTGCAGAGCCTTTTTTTAAAACGGGGCATTTCATCTTAGCCCTCAAGGATGATAACACATCTGCGTTTTGATTCCTAATCGAGGATAAATGTAGATTCCTATGAGTCACAGCATCCACTTACCATGAGGTGGATTGTGTGCTCTTTTGTCACCCGTATTGTACAACGAAAATTCAGTATAAATTATCGTTTTTCGAATGTACTCACAGAACATAAAATACTTTCTAACGAGGGGACAACTTGTAAAAATAAAACATTAAATATGGTGTGAATTGTAAAGGTAATAAAATCATATCTCAGCTATGTTGTTATCTTTTTTATAAACGTATATTTGAAAATTCATACTATTGCTTACTATATACCATCATTTTATCCAGTATTATTTCATTTATTTCTTTTTAATTAACAACTACATTGGTGATGTTGAACTCGACTACGCAATTGAGCTTATCCTCCACGCTAGTGCTATTAACGCTCTAAACTAATATGTTTTACTAATTGTAATTTCTCATATTAAAAGCTTACAACATTTTATGTAGCTTTAAATATAGATCTTAGTTGTGTTGATCTAATGTGTATTAAGTCTTCCTTAATTTCAAGTTAAGGTACCTATTTGTGTAATATATATATATATATATATATATATATATATATATATATATATATATATATATATATATATATATATATAATATACACATATTACATACACAATTTTTTTATCTCGATTAATATATGACTAAGAATTGAGTTGAGTATTTTTCCGGGCATTTTTAACTATTTCGATAATAATTAATAATTTCGTCTAATTTTGTTTATCTATTTCAAGAAGCATCAATTCTAGAGCATCAATTACTCTGCGAAGAGAACGACTGGGATGCGAACACATTTTATTTAATTAAAAAAAATGGTTTATTGACAGTCTCTGAGTTAAACTGTTTGTTAAAAAGATGTTTCTAATTAAAGAAGTGCTTCAGTCAGGAAACCACACGAAATTTGACATTTGCTCTTAAATTTTAAAATTTCAGTTTTTGCACTTTTGGTCACACATCCAAGGGACTTTATGTGAAAAAAATTTTAGTTTAAGCCTAGCCCAATAAGTACTTTATTGTCAGTAACTACAAATTACTTATTGTAATAAGGTGAACGTGGTACAAACGAATTAAAAAGATAGCCATTATGAATAAATTATGTGTTTTATATCTGTTTTTTCTATTTTTTTTAATTGAATAAACAAATTTTTATATTGGGGTATGTTTGCCATGGTTGGCAGACGCAATTATCTATTATGGAGATGCTTTCAGGATTATCACGTATATTATTAAGTTGACATTCTTCGGGGGAGGCCTAAGTTCATCAGTGATCTTGTGAAAGTCTGTAAGAAGTTAACAAGTCTGTAACCAGTAAATCCATATTTTATAGTGATAGTAAGTATCCACGGGCACGGTAATTTGTACAAGTAAACAGAATACTAACTGTCAAACTTCAAATCAGATAGATTTTGTTAATAAATTCTTATGTAGAAAACATATAAAAACCTGGTCGACCTATTTTGTTGATTTTTTTTGTATTTGTTTGATTGAGTCCCTGGTGGTGGTGGTGGTGTTTTTGTCGAAATCCAGAAATCACCCGTGCGTATCTGGGGCGGATCACTAGTTAAATGATAAAACCATATACTACTATACTACTACATATACTACTATACTATATTACTACATTTTAGACTATAATATACTAAAATACTACATTTCAGAGTATGTTGCCATTAGAGAGACGAAACAAGTATTTTATATACTCCTTTCATATTACAAATATAACAACAACGGTGTGATTTATGGAACAAACGAGAAACTTATTAAAAGTCGCATCTATCATTTAATTTACGGTTATTTTCTTAGAATTCTTAATGATGGCTGAATATTTAGCTGACTGATTTTCTAAAAGATTGATCACTCTTTTCGTGACTTCTGAGAAGTAAAATGGTAATTTGTTCAAGTAAAAGTATTACTATCTATTTGATTAATAAATTCTTATGTAGAAAATAATATAACAAATTACCATTTTTTAAACAAATTTAAATTACTTAACTATTGATTAATTATTATAACAGTAGTACTGTTATTACTAGATTTTATCTAAGGTATTAAAATAATATCTTACATAAATCTTAAGCCACCAATATCCATTCTGTGACGTCTTACCAAGTCCGTACACCATCTGAAAGGTACTCCTGCACTTCATATATCGATACAAGGCCACCACTCGATAACCTGTCTTTCTAATCGGTTGATTTTGCTTCTAATTAAATGCATGCAAGCGAAATCGCTGGAAGACATAGCATGTTCAATAACCTTGTAATAAATAATAATGTCCTCCAGACCGAAAATCGGCCACGGCGGTCTGCCTAAACGGAGGCTAGCCATCGGCGCGGGACAAGATTATAGTGCCCAAGTGTATGCGCAAGCACAGGTGCACTCTCTATTCCCTCACTCTCATAATCCAATGGTACGGTAAACCGACACTACCGGAGAGAGATCAGGCGCAGGACCAACGGCTCTCATTTCTGAGAGGGTTTTATGGCAAGGAATTGTCCGCCGCGCTGCCCCAATGCGTGTTGGCAAACTTCACATGTCTTCGAAATATTTTTTTTTATTTCTCAGAAATGCAGGTTTTCTCACGGTGTTTTCCTTCACCATCGAGCACGTCGTATGTGGAGAAACGAAGCGCTCCGCCTCGTGCGTTCTCGTAAACAGTCGGCGGCGCGAACGCAGCTTCAAGGGGCACTCGGTTTTCGGTGGTTTAATTCACCATCTGCCACAGGTACTTAAAATTTCAATAACGATTTCATTGGTGCCGGTAGGGACCGTACTGTGAAATTTACAGCGAGCGCTAACCATCTGAGCTACCACGGCTATAACTAAGTTCTTATTACAAGGTTGACTGCCTTGTTGGTCTAGTGGTTGTAGTAGTGCGACTGCTGATCATGAGGTCCTGGGTTCGAATCTCGGGTCGGGCTAAAAATTAATTATTGAGTTTTTCCGTCAAGAAATTCTCAGTAGTTGTCCGGAGTCAGAAAGTTGGCGGTGTCTCACCGCCGTGCCTCGGAAAGCACGTAAAGCCGTTGATCCTGCGCCTGATCTCTCTCCGGTCGTGTCGGTTTACCGTACCATTGGATTATGAGAGTGAGGGAATAGAGAGTGCACCTGTGCTTGCGCATACACTTGGGCACTATAATCTTGTCCCGCGCCGATGGCTGGCCTCCGTTTCGGCAGACCGCCGTGGCCGAAATTCGGTCTGGAGGACATTATTATTTATTACAAGGTTTTTTTGGGCAGCGCGGCGGACACTTCCTTGCCCTGAGCCCTCTCAGAAGTGAGGGGAGGCCTGAGCCCAGCAGTGGGACGTGTATAGGCTGTAACTTTACTTTACTTTACTTTTACTTTACAGTTGAATGAGTAAAGTAGTTTAATAACTTTACTTTAATATTTATTCAGGTTATTTTTTTTCATATTATACGAGAAATATTTATATATTTATCTTTCTTTGTAATCGTATCCTGGAAAGGGTCAACTCGGTAGATTACTATCTATTGAATAGGTATCTTTTATATGAAGATTAACAAATGAGCCCGAAAGGTAAATTACTCGCATATAGATCATACCTGATGGTTAATGGATGCTCTGGTTAACACACTCTTACTTAAGTAATATTAAACACTTGCTACTCGCGGTACCATAAATCATCGGTACGCTAGGGACAGACGCGTGCGATGCGTCATCGATAACCGCTTATTGATTCCTATAGGGATGAATAATAGTGCGCGCTGTCGCGTGGTTGCTTACTATATTATATTAGTGTTAACAGAAAGCACATTTATGTATCCTATCTGTATACTATCTAATATATAAGTCTTATATATTATATACTTTTATATATATATATATATATATATATATATATATATATATATATATGTGTTATATACTTCTAAATATTATATATTTCCTCATATATAATGTATATAGAATTATATTATATATATGGAAGTATATAATTTTTTTTTCATACGATAGGATGACAAACGAGCACACAGTCCACATGATGGTAAGTGATTACTGTGGCCCATAGACATCTACATCTATCCTCGATTACGAATCAAAATGCAGATGCGTTTTCACCCGTGAGGACTTAAGTGGAATGCCTCGTTTCCAGTAAAAAAGGGTTTCCGGTTCTCTACACTCACCATATGAAACACAGCAGCATTAAGCTACTATTTGACGCTAGTATTCTGTGAGAGCGTGATCCCTCCCCGGTCGAGCCGACCCATTCGTGCTACAACTATACTACTAATATAACCGCAATATGGCTCTACCACGTTTGAATTTAGGAATTGAAATATAGTAGTATATAATACATAGAAGTATATAATATATATATATATATATATATATATATATATATATATATATATATATATATATATATATATATATATATAAATAGATATATAAGGAGGAACCACGTCCTTGTTGGGCAGGCAGTGGTTATCTGAATTAAAAATAAAATTACCATTATTCACCAACTGCCATAACTTGGTGAGTAACTGAGGTGATTTGGTGATTTAGATGACCGGTCTGCCCGGTCTGTTCGTCTGTCCGGTCTGTCCATCTGTTTGGTCTGTCCGGTCTGTCCAGTCTATCCGTCTGTCGGTCTGTCCGGTCTGGCTGGTCTTTCCGTCTGTCCGTCTGTTCGTCTGTCCGGTCTGTCCGTCTCTCCGTCTGTCCGGTCTGTCCGGTATGTCCGTCTGTCCGTCTGTCCGTCTATCCGGTCCGTCCAGTCTGTCCGTCTGTCAGTCAGTCCGGTCTGTCCGGTCTGTCCATCTGTCCGTCTGTCCGTCTCTCCAGTCTGTCCAGTCTTCTATATACTTCTATATATTGTATACTACTATATTCTAATTTCTAAATTATAACATGGTAGAGCCATGCGAATATATTAGTAGTATAGTTGTAGCACGAATGGGTCGGCTCAACCGGTGAGGGACCACGCTCTCACCGAATACCATCGTCAAATTAAAGCTTAATGCTGCTGTGTTTCGTATGGTAAGTGTAGAGAACCGGAGACCCTTTTTACTGGGAACGAGACATTCCACTTTAGTCCTCACGGGTGACAACGCATCTGCATTTTGATTCGTAATCGAGGATAGATGTAGATGTTTATGGGCCACAGTAACCACTTACCATCAGGTGGACTATGTGCTCGTTTGTCACCCTATTGTATGAAAATAAAATATTATATACTTCCATATATTTTACATATTTCTATATACATTATATATAAAGAAATATATTATATTTAGAAGTTTATAATATCGATATAAGTATATATATATATATATATATATATATATATATATATATATATATATATATGCAGGAAGTCGATTGATGCAGGTGGATCAGGACCGTGTCCAGATCGTGACCGTGTGCATCGCGTCCAGCTCGGCGTCGACGCGCTGCGCGAGCGCGTCTGACGCTGAGCTGGACGCGATGCTGCGCGACGGCGTCATTGAGCCCGTCGACTGCTCCGACTGGGCCTCGCCGCTGGTACCGGTAAACAAACCTGACGGTTCGTTGAGAATTTGTGCTGACTATAAGGCGACGATAAACCCTGTTTTGTTAGTTGATCGATATCCCTTACCTAGAGTTGAGGATTTAATTGTTAGGTTGAGTTTGTCGAAATATTTTTCAAAAATTGATCTGTCTCAAGCCTATAATCAGATAGAGCTAGACGATATTGAAAAGTTAACCGTAGTTAATATGCACCGCGGCTTATTTCAGTATAAAAAGTTAGTGTACGGGCTAGCGTCGAGTGCTGGAATATTTTAACATATTATGTGTAATTTGTTTAAGGACATCCCCAATGTCGAAGTATTTTTAGACGACGTCATAATCGGCGGAAAAAATCACCACCTCGCCCTACGTCTTTAGCAGGTTACATAAGAACGGGTTGAAATTAAAAAATTATAAATGTCTATTTTTTGTAAACGAAGTGCAGTTTTTAGGGTATGTACTTAGTAAAGAAGAAAAAGATGGAAGCAATTGCTAAGCTACCTAGGTCTTGCAACGTGACCGAACTACGGTCTTTTTTGGGTTTAGTAAATTTCTACACAAAATTTATTAAAAACATGAGTAGTAATGATTTCTTATATTTACGCGAACACTACACATTGAAATAATACTAGTTTTTACGGAATTTATCGCGTATATTTAACTGTTTAAATACCCGACGTTTTTATGTTAGAGGAGTCAAGCATACAACTGCAAGACTTCAAGATACCATAAGTTCATACTGCAAAGATCGGAACAAAAGTTAAATTTTAATCTATGGTAACCGCGGTTAACTATGACATAAGGACGTTGAACTTCTAAGTCCCGCCCGTGACCATGAGCGCTGTAAAGCGTTTGAAACGTCGGGTATTTAAAAAAGTTAAATATACGCGATAAATTCCGTAAAAACTAGTATTATTTTAAAACATGAGTAGTAGGCTAGTAATAAAAAAGGTCAAAATTGGTTTTGGTCGAAGGAATGTGAGCGCGCGTTTGTTGAAGTCAAAAATGTAGTAATCAGCGCGGAAGTATTAGCTCACTACGACCCCCAGCAGCCTGTTATTGTAACGTGCGACGCAAGCGCAAGAGGGATAGGGCCGTGTTGTCGCATCCGTGCGACGACGCTTGTTTAGTTCAATATCCGCGGTTTGCGAAATAACCTCCCAGAGCTTAGGCTATTTTCGAGATCGCGAGGCCGACCTCCTCCTTCTTCAGGAGACCCACCTCAGCCCTAAGGTCTCTAAAGGCCTCTCTATTAAAAATTATTCACTTCTTCGTAATGACAGACCCGACCGCAAAGGCGGCGGTACTGCCATTTATTACAAAAAGTCCCTTCATTGCTCCCACATCCCCACTCCAACGCTTACCAGTATGGAAGCCACTATCACTAGATTAGCCATGACTGGATACCAGTCTATCAATGTAGCCTCTTGCTATATCCCTAGCGGAACCCTCCCCGTTAAGAGTGATTTCGAAGCCATCCTTGCATTAGGCGACTCATTCATTATGTTTGGAGATTTTAACTCCAAGCATACTGAATGGCCCTGCCGCCCTACAACTAGTAGTGGCAGGGTGCTGCTCAATATCACTCAGTCTCTCCAGACCTGACTGTCTACAGCCCCCTCGCTGTCACCCACTATCCCGACAACATTAACTACGCTCCTAACGTGCTAGACTTTGCTCTAGTTAAAGGAGTCTCCCTTAACCTTAGATCAATCGAGTCTCTCGATGATCTAGGATCCGACCACCGTCCTGTATTTATTTATTTATTTCATTCTTTATTGCACCAAAGATTTTGTACAAAAGGCGAGCTTAATGTTATATGGCATTCTCTACCAGCTAACCTTAGGTAGAACAGAGAGTGAGTTATGGGCAGTAAAGTTGTCATGATCACATTCAATTCAAAAATGTACATGCTACATATACATAAAATATATATATACAACATATATATATATATATATATATATATATATATATATATATATATATATAAAATATATAATACACAACTTTCATATAATATATACTTCTTTATACATTTTATAGTACTTATGTATTATATACTTATAAATATATAATATACCCTATATATATTAAACTACTCAAAACAAAATAGGGCCCACCATGTTTTATGAATGAATTTTACAGATTCTTTTTTTTCAGTTTTAATGATTAGGAATGAATAAACTAAGGTTTTTGAAAGTGTGTGAACATTAACAAGAGTAAGTTTCCCAATTTTATGAATTTTAGTCAAAATTTACAGTTTTTAGGAAAGTTTATAGAAATTATTGATTTAAGTAAAGTTTGATTTTTATTTTTATTATTGACTAAATCAATGAGTTTGATGGTGCTTAATAGCGAGCAGGTCTCCCTTCTGTTCCATGTGCACTCTCTGAATCTATCTGGGACACTTTCAATCAAGTGGGTGATGTTTTCCTCGGGTATTCGCACCCAAAACCATTTTAGGGCGTTTATGAGCTCTTGTCGATTAGTCACATTACTGAAGTTCGATTTGAGGCTTCTTTTCAATTGGTCCCATAAATGTTCAATAGGGTTAAGGTCGGGACTCATGGCCAGCCACGGTAAAACCGTAATAGTGGCGTCAGAGAGCTCTCTGGGTTGTTCGCGCTGTATGTGGGCGAGCATTGTCTTGCATAAAGACGAAGTTTTCACCCACTCTTTGTGAAAATGGGATGACATGGGGCCGAATTATTTGATCGACTTACCGGGAGGTAGTTATGGATCCTTCTTCCAGAATTACCAGCTCAGTTTTACTGAGCAAGTTTATTTCAGCCCACACCAGAACATTTGGACCTCCAAAACGATCCGTTTCATGTATGCAAGGTTCTGAAAAACGTTCTCCTTCTCTTCTCCAGTCGCGCACTCGACGATAATCGCTGAAAAACTTCACTTTATTTGGTCCGTAAAAGTACATTTCTCCAGTTATCCATTGTCCACTCCGCATGCTCGCGAGCAAACCTGAAACGTGCTGCACGATGCGCTCTTGTCAATTTTAGACGAATAACACGAGATCTGGAACGTTGTCGGTCTTTATGGAGCCGATTTCGAACGGTTTGATCACTAATTGGTGTGCCTGTCGATTGCCGCAGTCGATTTTGTAAGACGCGGGCGGGAATCGTACACTCTCGACGTGCAGTCAATCTGATATACCAGTCTTCCTGGACGGTTGTAGCACACACTCTTCCTGATCCAGATCTCCTCGCGACACTACCTGTCTCTAGAAAGCGTTCCCACGCGTTTCGAATAGCTCGCGCAACACACCAAGACGTCTTGCCACTGATCTCTGAGATTCTCCCTCCTGAAGCATAACACTGCTCTTGTTGCTGTTTCCACATCCATATGACGCCGAGAACCAGGCATAATGATCGCGAGTAACACCGAAATCAAGTCAAAATGAAAAAAGTAGACATGCGAATGTAACATCTTCTTGCTTCTCGCCGGAAGATCCCAACGTTGTTGCGGATTCTGTCGCTGATGTGGTACTTCAGGGTATGGAACTTTTTATTCCTTCCTCTGAGGTGCCCATTAGAGGCAAATCTCAGCCATGGTTTGGTCGCTCCTGTAAAATAGCATCATGCTATAAGCAGGAGTGCTACCAAGCCTGGGCTGACGCATCAGCGTCTCGGGATGTAAACACCAGCGCTCTAAAAAAGAAGTATAATTCCGCCTCAAGGTCCTTCAAAAGAGTCATTGCCAAGGCAAAGTCAGAGCACATAGGCAGAATTGGCGAGAAACTAGTTCGCCTTCCTTCTTTCGCACGGGTTCCCCCGTGCATTCTGGTCTCTCGCCAAGGCTCTCCAGGGGAATTTCTGTCAGCCATATTTTCCACCTCTGCACAGGGAGGACGACTCACTGGCCCATACCGCAAAGGAGAAAGCCGATCTGCTCTTTCTTTGCGTCCAACTCGAATCTCGATGACGGGGGGAGTACTCCGCCGACCATCCCGTGGTGTGTGTGTGCTCCATGCCGGAAGTGCAGTTCACACAGCGCTCGGTTCGCAAAGCACTCCCCTCCCCTGGACATCTACAAGTCGAGTGGGCCTGACGGAATCCCCCCAATTGTGCTGAGGACGTGTGATCCAAAGTTGGCACCGGTTTTAACGCGACTTTTCCGGTACTCCTACTCCCTAGGCATAGTCCTAGAATCATGGAAGGCGGCTTTCGTGAACCCGATCCCTAAAAAAGGAGACCGCTCAGACCCGTCTATCGCCTCACCTCTAACCTCAGAACTACCGGTCTATCGCCATCACCTCCTTATTCTCCAAAACAATGGAGTCTATTGTAAACTGCCAGCGCATGAGGTACCTTGAGGATCACCAGCTGATTGGTGACCGCCAGTACGGTTTTCGCCGTGGTCGGTCAGCTGATGATCTTCTGGTCTACCTAACTCACAGATGGGCGGAGGCAGTAGAGTCCAAGGGGGAGACATTGGCCGTTAGTTTGGACATTGCGAAGGCCTTCGATCGGGTTGAGCACAAAGCGCTTCTTTCGAAGCTCCCTATCAATGATATGTTGCAAACCCGTAACATTCATTGCTATGCAGATGACAGCACTGGTGATGCTCTTTACACTGGCCGAGCCAATATTTCTCGGGAAAACGTCTCCGAGTGACGGGTCAAACTTGTGTTTGAAGTCGAGTCTTTGCTGAACAGAGTCTCGGATTGGGGGCGACTAAATCTAGTCCAGTTTAACCCCCAGAAGACACAAGTTTGCGCGTTAACCGCCAAAAAGAACCCCTTTTTCCTATCTACTCAGTTTCAAGGCACTCCCCTAGTTGCCTCAGCCACAATAAGAATCCTCGGCGTCGACATATCGAGTGACGTGCAGTTTCGCGGTCACTTGGAAGAGAAGGACATAATGGCCTCTAAAAAGCTTGGCGTGCTCAGCAGAGCGGGACAGTATTTCATGGCGGCACACCACTTGCAACTTTACAAGGCGCAAATTCGGCCGCACATGGAATACTGTTCCCATCTCTGGGCTGGGGCTCCCCAGTACCACCTCCTTCCACTTGACCGCATCCAGCGCAGAGCGGCTCGAATAGTCGACGACCGAGTGCTTTCCGATCGGCTCGATTCACTGGCACTGCGAAGAGATGTTGCATCTCTTTGCATTTTCTTTCGCATATACCATGGAGAGTGTTCTGAGGAATTGTTCAGATTAATCCCAGTCGCCAAATTTCGTGAACGCGCTACGCGGCAAACGTCCCGATACCATCCACACCATCTGAATGCTTGGCGGTCCACCACTGTACGTTTCAAAAGGAGTTTTCTTCCGCGTACAACCTCTCTGCGGAATAGTTTACTACCGGCAATTTTTCCGGACCGATACGACCTGGGGACCTTCAAGAAAAGAGCTTACTCCTTTCTAAAAGGCCGGCAACGCACCTGCAATTCTCCTAGTGTTGCGGTTGATCATGGGCGGCGGTAGTAGTCACTTAACATCAAGTGAGCCGCATGCTCGCTTGCCCCCTCTTCTATAAAACAAATACATTCAGAATGTGACTGAGGGTACAAGTGACTGAGAATTTGAGTAATAAACGTTTTTTGTAGTACTTTACTTTTTTTGTCTACCCACCATTGAATTTTTGACCTGAAGCATTGATAACGTTAGATAACCATGTCAAAAATACTTCGAATTATTTAACTAGACGAAATTCGAGATTAACTTAGAGTAGGCCCTATTTTGTTTTGAGTAGTATATATTCTTATATCGATATTATATACTTCTAAATATATACATATTTAGAAGTGTATATATATAAGTGTATAATATATAAAGAAGTATATAATATATAGAGTAGTAGTAGAGTACATAATATATAATATATTGGTATACAATGTTATTGATTCAAGTTGCAAAAATAATTTTTATTTTTGATACAGAGACTTTTTTTATATTTGTATTAAGATTCAAAGTTCTGTTTTATATTAAATTAAAGTGACAAGTGAACTAACTGTACACATGATGTAAAGTTGCTACTAAATGGACACCTGCAACGAACTTCAAACCAAGGTTACAGATGCATTTAAAATTTTGAAGACTAAGATGAGATCTCTTTATACCCTGCACATGAAAGCATTGCCATTTTGAAGCAGCAATAGATAAGAGGGCGGTACCTACATAGACGGACTCCAAGACGGAAAAGGAGTTTTAACACAAAGTATAGGTATTCGAATTTGTATATCCTTGTAGTATAATATGAAATAAGAAAAAAATGTATTTAGAAATAATATATTATAAAATAAGAATAAAACGAGATAATAAAAGTTAAGATAACAGTTCAATTAACAGCATCATGATGGGCTGTAAGGTATTCCATCTAGATCCTTAGAGTGACCTGCATCTGTACCCATATTTATTTGATATTGATTCCAAGTGTCCATGCAAGTGCAAGTGATTCGACTTTACTTCTATCGAGGCATCATCAGAAGAGATGCAATGGCCGAGCTGCCATTCATAACGGTCAGTTTTACAGAGTACAGTCTATTCAGATAATAGATTTTCATAAAGTTAGGCCATTTTTTATTCAATAATTATGATTTACTAATTTAGTGGCGCGCGCGGGATTCGAACCAAGCTATGAGTCGCTAACTAGTTACTCCTGTATCATGAATAAGGAAATTATAGGTTTAATTAATTCATGTGATAAATAATTGAAAAAGAAAACTATCTTTAAGTATTGTTAAGTAAGATATTTTGTAATAGTGTCTTATACTGGTTGCGCGGAAAACCATTCGTAATTTTATTTTATTCGACGGTATGCTTGCCAAGATTTGTCCTTCCTTCGACCTTTCCTTCACCTGTTGTCCCTATCGACACACCGGGGTGGTGGGGTGAGAGGGGAAAGAAGATAGTTCTAGAATGTCACGTGATCTTCGCAACCGAAGTAATATAGACGCGCGCATGGCCTACGTGCGCTCTCTTCCCTTCGTGCTCTTCGTTGGAACCACACCGCCTAGGACAGTCAAGTCCTAAAGGGCTTTGCCCACGCGCACCGCTAGTTCAACCGCATTAGCCCGGAGCAGTCGAGTTCCGGGAGTAACCACCTCACCTCGTGCGAGAAATAGTCGCGCACCGCTCTCTTCCATCGCAACACCGGACAGGAACGCATCCCTGGGGCCCCAAAGAATCCGCCAGAAG
>CAJQZP010000820.1:0-315000 GCA_907164705.1 Parnassius apollo
CTAAACGAATTGTAATTAAACTTTACGAACATATCGAGAGCAATAACAAGAGTTAACTAGGGTATATTTTGTTCGAAAATCTTAAAGATTCTTTAAACATATCGAAAAATTAAAAAAAAAAATAATTGTCTTTGATTATTATCTTAAATATAAATAACATCGCATTTTATTTTTTATTATATTATATTATTTATATTTTAATTTATATTCCTACCCAGGCAAAGCCAGGGTGGGTGACTAGTAAATAAATGAACTCTTAAATTGAGCACGATTATGAGGCTGAGCTAGACCCATTACGACCTCAGCCACAGCGTTACACGGTAACGCTGTAGCTGTGGTCGAACTTCTGATAAATTTTATAATCGCACTGTAATAAATCCTGAGTGAATTCGAAGTGCAACCCTTGGCGCCTACCTAACGAAGAAGTTAGAACAACCTCTGCTGGGTTAGCTAGTAATATAATAAATGTAATAAGACAGTTTTTACACAAAGTGCCATTTTAAGACAAATATTTTATGAAAGTATAGCGAAATTTTAACTGCAACCTCTGCTGGGTCAGTTAGTAACATAATAAATGTAATAAGACAGGTTTTACACAAAGTGCCATTTTGAGACAAATATTTTAGGAAAGTACAGTGAAATTTTAACACACCATACAATTTATAACAGTTTAAATAAACTATACAGTTCAATAGGCACATGATAGCTTAGGGGCTAAGCTCTCGCTCTAAATTTCAAATTACTCGAACCCGGGTAGGGTTCGATTCCCGCTGGCAATAATAAAATTGTCGGTGTAATTTTAAGTGCTAATTTACGACGTGCTCAGCGGTGAAGGATCTTGCATAGAAGGAAACCTTATGGGTCCACCAAGTATATTATCGTGATGAAACCCGCATGTCTTAAAAAAAAAAACTAACAAAATTGTAGGTGTCCTGCGCACATACATACACACATGTATAATTTGCAATGCTGTATTGTATCTATATACTTAGTGAATAATATTTTTCAGTTAGTCACTATTTGCCCGCCAACTGTATTGCACGTTCCTCTATAATAAATACTAACAAAAGTTATTTCATATTTCATTATGGTCACCGATAGTGACCCATATGAAGTCAGCTCCTAAACTGGTGACCCCGACGTGATGAACGTGACCGACGTGATAAACGTGACCGACGTGATGTTAATTCAGTAGTGGGCAATATTCGCGTGTGTTGTGATCGGACGGACAATTTATATAGTAACATGAGTGTGACGCTTCCGCTAACGCCACAGAACGTGCAGCCTGTTAACGTGCCACCTGTTCAAGACATCCATCCACCCGCGCCACCACCCATTATGGCGCCACGTGTAGATGCAGTGTCTCTGCAGTCCCGGCTTTCAGGCTTTTGGACGGACCAGCCGCACGTATGGTTCGTACGCACAGAAGCTCTCCTCGCACCTCAGAGGATGAGTGATAAGGCGAAGTTTGACCTGGTCGTGTCCAAGCTAAGTAAGGAGGTCATCGCGCAAGTGACGGACATATTACTAAACCCGCCTCCTACCTACAAGTACGACGCACTCAAAGCTCGGCTGCTCCACATCTATGAGGAGTCAATGTCGAGGCAGATCGAGAAGCTTATGAGCGAGCTAGAGCTGGGCGAGCAGAAACCATCTCAGCTGCTTTGTCGGATGCGTGAGCTCGCTACTGACAAGGTTCCTGATGAAACCCTGCGCGTGCTGTGGTAGAGTCGTCTTCTGACACAAGTCCGAGCTGTGCCCACTATGGCTGACTCCAAGGACCTGGACAACCTAGCAGCAATCGCATATAATGTCATGGAGACCTTGCGGCCGTCCTACGCCGCCACCGCTACCTACGCCATGCCAGCGCCAGCATCTACTGCCGCCCTTGACTTGGCCCTGTTGAGGGCTGAGCTGGCTGAAATAAAGGCTACCGTGGACCAGATCGATCAGCAGAGGTCGCGGTCTCGCGCCCCTAATCGCAACCGGCGTCGTTCGCAGTCACCGTAGCGGTTCCTGCCGGCCCCAGAAAAAGAACTACTTATGCTTCTACCATTACCGGTTCCAAGAAAAGGCCAACAGGTGTATGAAGCCTTGCGCGTGGAAAACAACACAGGCGGAAAACTGAGGGGGAGGTACAGTCTGAGGATCTTCAGGTCTGTACCATTTTTACATTCAATCGTTTGTGTGTATCAGACAGTAACTCTGGGCTTAGATTTTTAGTCGACACCGGTGCCAATGTATCTGTTTTACCAGCCGTGAGAAAAGATCGTGCAAATCAGTGTAGTGAATATAAATTATACGCAGCTATCGCTAGTGAAATCGCAACTTATGGTACCAAGACACTAGTGTTAAACTTGAACTTACGTCGACCTTATCGTTGGGAATTCGTTGTAGTAGATGTCAAACAACCAATTTTGGGTGCAGATTTTTTAGCGTACCACAAATTATTTGTTGATTTAAACGCGCGTAAAGTAATAGATAAAACTACAGAATTGAATGTTTCGGCATCTGTTGTCAATGTATCCTAACCTAGTATTAAAACCATTGATTTAAATCATCCGTATCAGGATTTATTGTTAAAGTACCCGGACATCACTAAACCAGCGTCATTCCGAGAAACTGCGAAACACGACGTCGTCCACTATATCGAGACCTCTGGCCCGCCCGTGTACGTGGAAGTGCGCCCGTTGCCACCTGACAGGTATAAAAAAGTTAAAGAAGAATTTCGCATCATGCAGGAATTGGGCATCTGTCATCCTTCGAAAGGCGCGTGGGCTAGTCCACTCCATGTAGTTCCTAAGAAAAATGGAGATATAAGACCTTGTGGGGACTATCGCCAGCTGAATGCGATAACTAAGCCCGACAGATACCCGATTCCTCGCTTGAATGATTTTACTTTTATTCTTCCGGATAAAAAGATATTTTCAAAATTGGACATCAATAGAAGTTATCGTTTTATACCAGGTGACATGGAGAAAACCGCTATCATAACACCATTCAGACTTTTCGAGTTTCTTCGAATGACCTTCGGTTTGCGTGGTGCAGCACAAACCTTCCAGCGTTTTATGAACACCATTTTACAAGGGCTTGATTATGTCTTTTGTTATTTTGACGATTTACTTATCGCTAGTGACAACGAAGTTCAACACTGGCAACATTTAGAGAGTATTTTCAAAAGGCTTAATGAATATGGAATTTCAATTAATTTGGCAAAATTACGTTTCGGACAAACTAAACTAGAATTTTCGGGACACGAAATTAGTACCGAAGGCGTCAGGCCGTTGCAAGATAAGGTTCAGGCAATTGTGGAATTTCCGAAGCCGAAAAGTGTTGCAGAGCCAAGACGTTTTTTCGGTATGGTCAATTTTTATCGAGCTCATCTTCCCAACGCTACTTTATATCTAACAGAATTAAATAAACATCTTAAAAGCTCAAAGAAAAATGATAAGACTCCCATCGTCTGGACGGATAGTGCGAACAAAGCATTTACGCAATTTAAGGCAGGTCTCACACAGGACGCTACATTGACGTACCCTAGAGTAGGTTCCGCACTTGCTATAATGACTGACGCATCTAATACATGAGTGGGGGCAGTCTTGCAACAAAAAGAAGGAGATAGCTGGAAACCATTGGGTTATTTCTCGAAAAAATTGACCACCACCCAACAGCAATATAGCACCTACGATCGCGAGTTGCTCGCTATATACTTAGCTATAAAACATTTTCGGAAATTATTTGAAGGTCAAGAAATAACCGTGTATACGGACACTAAACCTTTAACTTTTGCATTTCAAAAGGTAGGACGCGATGAAAGCAAAACGCCTCGGAGAACGAGACATTTAGCTTTCATAAGTGAGTTCACTACAAATATAAAACATATAACCGGTACGAATAACATCACAGCCGACACCTTACTGCGCATCGAAGCCGTGACTGCCAACTGCGTTGAATTTCGATAACATTGCAAATGAGCAGCGTAGCGATAGTTATAATTATCACGAATGTTATGTCTGGTTTAAATACTGATAATATTTTGTTGAAGGAACTAGTTATACCTATGTTAAATAGGTCTATTTTTTGTGAGATGTCTACTGATACAGCTCGTCCGTACCTACCGAAAAAGTTTCGACGCCTAGCTTTTGATAGTTAACAAAATTTGAGCCATTCTAGAATTCGTTCTACGCGAAAGATGTTAGCTAAAAAGTATGTCTGGCCTACTATAAATCGTGATTTTTCATTTCTGGGCAAAACGTGATGTAAACTTCCGGAAACTTATTCAGAATACGGTATCGAATCTGAATAAGTTTCCGGAAGTAGATCGTTTTGAGCATTTGCACAACGATATCGTTGGCCCTCTTGAGATCTCACCAGATGGTTATAGATACTTACTCACGATAATTGATAGGAGGACCAGGTGGCCTGAAGCTTTTCCGTTACGTGACATTACGGCAAAACTATTGCCAAACATTTATATGAAGGTTAGATTTGTCGTTACAGTTGCCCGATAAAGTTAACTAGCGACCAAGGTCGCCAGTTTGAGAGTAGTCTTTTTAACCAGCTGTTAAAAATGTTGGGGGTTAATAGAATTCGAACTACTCCTTATCATCCGCAAAGCAATGGCGCAGTTGAACGTTGGCATCGTCTTTAAAGACAGCACTTTCAGCTCGCCTATTACATGGGTCCTGGGTGTAAGAGCTAACCACGGTATTACTTGGGCTTCGCGCGACTCAGGGGTTAGCGCCGCTGAGTTACGTCTACCGGGAGACTTTTATGACAGCTCTTCGAACAACCGTAACGTCAAGGACTATTGTTTAGTTGATAAGATTAAAGATACTATTCGTAGTTATAAGCCGACATCCGACGATACACGTAACTTTCAAAGTTTTTTTGTGCATAAGGACTTACGTAATTGTGAATATGTCTATTTTAGAGACGATTCAATACGTAAACCTTTAAAACCCCCCTACGACGGTCCATACCGCGTGATAAAATGGGATTCAAAGGTTTACCTAATTCAATTACCCGATAGGGAGGTACATATTTCTATCGACAGATTAAAGCCTGCATATGTATTAAAGGAGTGCGATGGTAACGAAGCAACACCACGCCACAGTAACGCTGACAACGCAGCGGATGTGGTACCTGCGCATGTACGGTTCGCGTTACCACCGCCCACGCCGGTGACGTCGTCGTTACCCGGCCCGAGCAACCCGATAACCGTGAAAACAAAGCGAAGTGTTCGCATTGTTAAGTTACCTTCACGATGTATGATAAGCTAGTGTTAATATAAAATATATATATATATATAATACTATAACATGTTTAAATGATAATCAGGTTTAATTACTATGGATGTGAAAGTATTATTTGCATTGTTAGGTGCATAATATTTTCATTCAGGATATTCAAGTTACATTATTTAAGTTGAATGTAATTGTAGAGGTATTGTGTTCAGTATTTTGCGTATACGGCAGTTTCATTTAGGTTCTAGGTAGTTAGTTTAGTGTATTTAATTTCATTTCATTCGAAATACTTCCCTTGCGAAACCATTAGTGCAAAAAGTTTTACAATTTTACTATGGGTAATTTTCAAGAAAAACCAGTTATTGTTTCTCAAGCTCAGAATACCGTAGATAATAAAATAGATAATTTTCAAATATGGTTATATGTGATAGCCAGTTTTATGGGGGCGATAATCTTGTACACTATTTGGGTAAAGTTTAATAAGAAGTTCAAAAGCTGGCTTCGCCGTCAAGTGTTAATGGCAGGCGTTCCGATATCGGGCCAGAATATGGGTCAGATGATAGGTGCTTCTATCATCAGTCTGCAGCACGCGCCCGCACCTGCCGCGGCAGCCGCCCCTTTCGCGGGGGTCTCCGTACAGCCCTGCGCACAAGCGAATTTGCAAGTTTTTGTTGTTAGTTTTAAGTTTTTGTTTCTATTCATTGTATAGTTTTAAGTTTTTGTATTCTTTTCTTTTTTTATAAAGGGGGAAGTATTGTAGGTGTGCTGCACACACACATACACACATGTATACTTTGCAATGCTGTATTGTATCTATAAACTTAGTGAATAAGATTTTTCAGTTAGTCACTAGTTGCCCGCCAACTGTATTGCACGTTCCTCTATAATAAATATTAACAAAAGTTATTTCATCTTTCATTATGGTTACAGATAGAGACCCATATGGAGTCAGCTCCTAATTTCGAAGATATGTGAGGTTCGCTAACAGGCATTGGGACAGCGCGGCAGACACTTCACTGCTTTAAAAACCTTCTCAGAAAAGAGAGGATGTAAAAGCTACATTATTTTACTTTACAGTTTAATATTAGTTACAGTTCAGTATAACATTTGCCGTATGATGCATCTTCCTTATAAAAAATGTCAAAATGACAACTGTAGCGAATATTACCAGAAGTAGTATTTGAGGTAGGTACTTTATTTAGTATAAAATGATTCATAGAAAGAAATCCTTATCCTTTCCTTTGGTACACTTTGTGTAGCTAATCAGTTTAATAATTAAAACGTTTAAAGTAAAAGTCGTAATAGGTTAAAAAATTTTGATGCGCATAGACTTAATTGACAAAAGTTTTACGATAAACACAGCGTCGTGACTTTACTTTTAAACATTGGGCTCTACATAGAAATAAATAAATTTAAAACAATTAAATAAAACTAAATTTACGGATTCTATCGCGTTTATTTAACTGATTTTACTTATTTTTAATTCCCGACGTTTCGGGTGCTTTACAGCAACCATGGTCACGGGGGGACCGAGATGTTTGACGTCCCAATGTTATTGTTAGCCCGGCTACCTTCAGTTTTTGAATATTAATTTTTGATCCAATTTACGCAAAACAAACAAAAAATTTAAGAAATCAATAATTTAAAACAAGTTACTCAAGAATATGTGCCAGAATGATAATGCGTATAATTTATAGTTTAATGTGTATTAATCTATTATATAATAATTTACTGCATTCAGTTCCTTTTAACTGAACAAAAGGATTTCCACTATAATAAAGTAATTATATGTATAACTTGTTCAGCGTGGTAAATTGTTATGGTGTACAAAAAAATGTATTCCTTACATGTACATGTGTATCGACAGACAATAACACAAAAACTTAAACAGGCTTTTATGAAAATTATATATTTCATTTATCGAATTATTGGCGACATATTCATGCCATTTTTGTCCACCTATCTTGTTCATTAATAAATGAGCGACTTGATTTCTTTAATAGAACTTTAAACTAGTCAGTACTAAAAATCGCTAGTCATAAGAACCTAAAAAAGTCTCACTGAAAAGTTTTTCTTTGGTTTGCTGTCCCGATTTAACGTAGAATAAATAAAAACCTTTTTCTCACCACTTAATACAATTCAAAAACCGATGTAAATGCTACATTTATATACTTTCATTGGCAGATTAAATTTGACTAAACTTCATTTGATATAATAGAAGGTATGGAATAAAAATTTTGAATTTGAATTAAAATTTTAACTCACAAATTGATACCGAATAATTTTACGGAGTAGATAGATCGCTTCAATTTACTATTTTCGCCGCTTCGTTTAGCAATTAAGTTTGGAGTCAAGTAAAAAAAAAACATAAAAATAATTTTAAATACGGAGTCGATTACCAATCGTAAATATTTAGGGTGTTGCTATAAATAAAGGTAATGATAGGAAGAGGTCGCCATTTGGCGGTGGGGTAAAATAATTAATCACCAAATTTCAGCCCATAGGTTTCGTAAGAGGTGACTATGGGAAATGCCTGAAAAATCTAATGGCCTTCTATATGACGGTATAACTATTTTGTTTACACCAGACTAAAACTCCCAGAATGATGTCGGGCAGCAGCTTCAACAACGCTACGATAAGTTTTATCTTCTGTTCTCGTATAATCCAAATGTTACGTGTGACAAATCCTCCCTACAATGGGAGAGAACCATGTCCAGTGGACTTTAAGTGTTCAATGATGATTAAGAAGAAGGAAATTAGGTTCCCCATATGGAAGCCTCACAGATGAAATTACACTATAAATTTTACATTTTTCATACTATACCCATTAATTATAAACACTTTAAACAAAAGTGGTAGAGCCCCGCCGAAGCTATATTACGTTAGCAGGAATGGGTCGGCTCGACCAGAAAGGACCACATTCTCACAGAATACCAGCATAAAATAGCAGTTTTGCTCAGGTGAGTGTAGAGGACCGGAGACCCTTATGACTTGTAATGAGCCATTGCATCTTATTACACAGGGGTATATGACTTATCGACGCAATCTGGTTTTTAATTCCTAATCACCTAACCTAAACACCAAAATGGTAGTAAAATCGTTAGTTAGAGGATAACCACTGGGTAAGCGACGGGCCTAGGGGTTCCCGAGTTTTAATTCCCAGGTCGGGCCTTGACCCTATTACGTGAGATGTTGCTAGGTGGACTGTGTACGCTGGCGGCTTCTTATGCCTCAACAAGATGGCGGACGTGGCACACGACAGCTTTGGACAATGCACTCGCTATTCCAAATCTATTGCTTCGCCAAAGTCGAGAGGATGTTCTACTTGAGCCGGTAAGGAGAAAAAAATGGCCGCCCCATTTGTTTCAGTCAGCTAACAAAACAAAAAGGCTCAAGTAGTAAACTAAGTCAAAGGAAACACACTTACTGGGGTGGGATCCTGATGCTGCGGGCAACGCTTCTGTTATGGTGGTGCGTTGAAAGAGGGCGCGACGATCACTCACACTACGCGAGGCGGTTTCTTCTGGGCGCGACTGCCCCAGGGATGCGATCCAAACTAGCGGTGCGAATCAAGAGCGCGCTCGAAGTAGCGCGTGAGCCTTTATTGAGTCGGCTTTCCCACCACCTCATCTCGGTGGGGCGCGCGTTTTATTGGTCGAAAGGATCGAGTCACCTTTTAGACCCCCTCCCCTTTCAGTGCGTACGGAAGGGATACGAGAATACAGGAAGGACAGACATTTGGCGAGCAATATATAATCATTTCCGCGTAACCAACCACACTCTCTGACTGTTGCGTGTTTTAACAAACACGGCCTCAGAGACCAAAAAGACGAGGTCGCGCTCTACCTGCGCAAACACGACGTAGACGTTATGCTTGTATGAGAGACCCTCTTAAAGCCTAGCTTTCGCAATCCCAAGATAGCAAACTACACTCCTATTAGAAATGATAGGTTGACTTGGCGCGAAAGTGGCACCTTGATCTACTACAAAATGTCCTTACACTTCGTACCGATCGACGCTCCCCCGTTAACAAACATAGAAGTTTCTATATGTAAGAAAGCCATGTCTGGCCATCCGCAACTTGCTATCGTTTCGGCTTATCAACCGCTGTTAAAGCATATAATAGAATTAGATTTTTCATAATTACCCAAGCATCGCTCCTGCAACTCGCTTACCAACAATACTAATGGTAATGCATTGTTCGAGCTCACGGAGCGACTAAACTTCGATTTTATCACGCAAGAGACTCCAACCCGATACCCATTATCCTGATCGAAATCGACCGGATATTCTGGATGTAGCGATACATAAGGACAGCCGTTTGACGATAACTTCCATCGAAATGATCTTAGAACTAAGTTTGGTAGCTGGGCCAGCCCGCAGGTGAGAACCTTCAGACCAAAACTATCGTGGACTAGCGTAAGCTCGAGGTCAAACTCGAGTCTACGATCTGCCAGCACTTAGATACGATTCTTGACAAAATAGACTCGTCAGAGGAAGGCAATAAGGTGATAAGTGCCCTATCGGCCCACCTCACCTCAACAGTCGAAGAATGCTCTTGTAAGATTGCATAAAACTATAATGAATTCTTCGCGTTAATGAACTTATTTTTAATTCCCGACGTTTCGAATACTTTACAGCACCCATGGTCACACGGGGGGGGGGACTGACTGACATGTTTGACTTCCCAATGTCATAGTTAACCCGGCTACCTTCAGTTTTTGAATATAAATTTTTAGTTCGATCTACACCTAGCGAGTTTACAGTATCTTGAATTCTTGCGTGGGTATAGATTAAATTTTGTTTATTGTAGGATCTCAAGCAGATGGCAGCTTCCATGCATTTTCTCTATATAAATTAGGATGTTTTTTAATTTCAATAGCCTAGCATATCATTCTTGGTAGGAATCGGTGTTCTTTTATGAGGATTTGTGGTTTATCATCTCTGATGCAATGGTGTGAACGATCTTAAACATGTTTACAGACGACAGACTTCCCAGAGCATCGGTGCTTCACGTCAACTATATTTCAGCTATAAATTAGTATTCAAAACTGATGTTAGCCACGCTCACTATGACATAGCAAGGTCAAACAACTCATCCCCCCCCCCGCCGTGATGTTTGGTTGGTCACGGTGGTGGTTGTAAAGCACCCTAAAACATGATTAAATCCGTATAAATAGTTACTACACTAATTAAATACTGAATAACAGTGTAAAATTTAAAAAATCATTATGCTCTCGTAAGGTTAGTTTGTCGAGTAATCGTCATTTGAAGCTTCCTACTTATTCTACAGCTGATCAGAGAGAAAAACGCGGCCCTAAGACAATACGATCACTATCGAACAATATATTATAAATTTCAACTGCGCAACCTATAAAATATATAATAAATTTTGACCACCAACACGTGGGGTGAAACAGCGCATTACCGAATTTAGACATGATAAGTGGGCTAATCGGCCTACGGATATCGAACCGTTGACTCGAGCTCTGAAAGCAGAACAGTCCTCACCCATGCTGTTTCTTAATAGGCTAAAGAAATCCGATATGGCCGCTAACAATTCTGAAAAGCTGAATGCCTCGCGGACAGTTTAAAGAGCCAATGTACTCCCCTGCGTACATTGGCTCTCTAAACTCTCACCTACTGACAACGCTAGGTAAGCTTTATCAGTAAGTGAACTTACTGATAACGCTTACCTTGCAAAGGTTGAAACGAAAGTAGAGCGTAAGTCTGCTTTATCACTTGCAGGATGTGACTATTGACAAAGTCACAGAAACTATCAAAAACCTTAAAATAAATCAGCACTCGGGTCCAACGGTATTAGCAGCAGGGTGCTGATCCTATGAGGGTATTTCAACGGTCTTCTTTTCAGCTGCTCCTTCCCGGATGCATGGAAAGAAGCGGAAGTCATAGTGATCCCGAAACCAGGGAAACTACGCAACTTATCCTCTAGCTACAGACTCATTAGTCTCCTCAGCTCACAAGGAAAAGTTTACGAATGAATAATATTGAATCACCTCCGTAAACACGTCTTTTTCAACTAAATTTTTTCTGAAGAACCATTAGGTCAGACCAGGACACTTGTGCAGCAATCAGATCCATCGCTTTACGGAATACGTAGGTCACTCAATAAGTTTTGAAATGCTCGAAATTTAACCATCGAACGCACCCGTGTTATAAGTTTCTAAAAAGGGAAGATCCCATTTAACTTAATTTATTTTTGTTTTATGAAAACAATAGTAATATCTTCCAGACTGAATTTAGGTCTCGGTGGCTAATCTTAACGGTGACTAAACTGCGGTAAATCTGCGTAAGACAGGATTATAGTGCTCAAATGTTTATGCCGAAAAATGGCAGACGCAAAAGTGCATTCTCTACTTCCTTACTCTGTCTACTCTTACTGTCCATAGGGGCAGTAATCTGACGCAGGACTAACGGCTGTACGTGGTTCACGAACTGACAAGTTTGTACGATACAGTGGGGTGTAACAAAACCATCTTCCCGACTCCGGATCGAGACTTTCTTCAAACAAAAATTCAAAAATTCTGGACCTCTTGATCAGCAACCACAGAGGTATATAGGCTTCGAAGAACAAACTAATATATACGAATAACTATACTTACAATACACGGGCATCAAGGGCGTACAATTAACAATTATTATCATACATCGTGTTATCTGAACATAAAATAATTCATTATTAACACATTGCTTTAACACGTAATAGAGTTTACAACAATGTTAACAGATAATATAAGCGAGTAAATTAAAACAACCCCAGTTCTTAATACCATTACAGACCTAATTGGTAGACATATGGCCCTGACTCATTTAAATACGTAATTTATGTTCGTTTTAGCATTTCGTTGCTTAAATTATATTACGTTGTAGTGAAATGTAGTGAAAAATTTAAATGAAATTTTAATTTACATTAAAGTTTAGGATAACATTTATATGAAACAGGATTCAAAAAGTTCACAGCTTAATATAGGCCCCTAAATAGATAGATCAAAATAGGTAGAGTATACGTCATAGTTGCCACACTAGTCAGGTTGTTTGGCAAGCGCAGTTTTTTATCGTTGTTGCTGCAAAACACCCATTTTTCAGATACTTTCTGTCGCCTCTTACGAACTTCATGGATTAATATAGAGCAGTTGATTTTATTACTTCGAAACTACACGTCCAAGGTAGTTTCGAAGTAATAAAATAAACTTTTAGTTTACACATAGCGTTGCATTTATGCCTTCAATCGATGTTGGCACAAAGCGCTTCTTACGAAGCTACCTTTCTATCGGCTTTCTGAGACATTTTGCAATTGTTTTACCAGTTTTCTTCCAAATCGGAGCATCGAGGAATCCGGTGTATGCTCCGATTACAAGCCCAATAATGCTAGTGTTCCGTGCTATCATCGACACTGTTTCTTCTGCAAATCAATAATATGTTGCAAACTGGTAACAATCACCGCTATGTGGATGATAGCACTGATATACACAGCTTTTCATCCTGGCAAACCACCTGCAACTTTAAAATTCGCAGGTTTGGCCGCACGTCGAATACTGTTACCATCTTTGGGCCGGGGCTTCACAGTCTCAGCTCCTTCCATTTGATCCCATTCAGAGCAGAGCTGTTCGAATCGTCGTCGGTGACTGAGCTCTTTCCAAATGACTTGACTCACTGGCACTGCGAAGAGATGTTGCATTTTTTTTGCTTATTTTATTGCATTTACCACGGGGAGTGCTCGTTTGCACCTTCTTCTATAAAAAAACATTACATTAATCCTAGATAAAATTAAGGATCTAAGCGGTCAGCCACCGCAGAGTCTACTTCACCTCAGGATGCCTCATTTAGAAGTGAATGAAGTGTCGTATTATCCACGATGGTGTCTTTTTACTGGTGTGGGAGTTCTGGGATTAGTAGTGTTCTTTAGATTTGGTAAAACACATCATTTCACTTTATTACGCGGATATAATCAAATTTTTAAGATCATAAAATTTTGTGCCGTGTAGTGGCGGTTGAGAATATCCACTACCCCATATCTTTCCGTGTGTGTCGTAAGAGGCGACAGAGGGAGACAGGCAGGAGATGGGCAGCAGCATCTTCCTGATAACAACTGTGATATAATAAAAAACTGCGGTTTCCAACCCGTTTGGCAAGCATGGCAACTATGGCAAATATCCCCCCATGAATAACGACGCAAACAAACGGCTCCCAGTCTCTGGCGGCCCCGCTATTCCTGACTACGGTGGCGACCATGGTAACGACGGGGCAGGGGGTGCTCAGAATCTCCGGTGGAGGTTCGGTTGCCACTTACGACGACTCGACCTGGCAACGTATAACGCACGCACCCTGAGGACTGACGAGAAGATTCTGGAGCTGAAAGAAGAGGAAGACAAGTTGCGCTGGCATATTATTGGGTTATCTGAGGTCCGAAGAGAGGGGGAGGACGCGGTAATCCTCGAGTCCGGCAACTTGTTCTATCAGCGGGAGGGCGACCATCTGTCCCAAGGAGGTGTCGGATTTATCGTCCACATCTCTCGTCAACAACGTTGTAAAGATTGGGAGTGTGTCGACGAGGGTCGCGTACCTAATACTCAGAACCACCAAACGGTATTCGCTGAAGGTCATACAGGTTGACGCACTAACCTCGGAACATCCCGATGAGGAGGTGGAGGAAATGTATGAGGATATTTCCAGAGCCATGAATTCCTCCAAAATCCACTACACGGTGTTGATGGGAGACTTTAACGCAAAACTAGGCACAAGAGAAAGCGGTGAGCTGAAGTTAGGGAAATTTGGAGTAGGGCAACGGAACCGAAGGGGCCAGCAGCTGGCCGACTTTATGGAGAAAGAGGGACTCTTTATGATGAACTCTTTCTTTCAAAAGCAGCCGCACAGAAGTGGACCTGGTCAAGCCCCGACGGTTCGACAAAAAATGAGATTGACTTCATTATGACGACCAGACGCCAACTGTTCAGTAAGTCTCAGTGATCGCAAGGGTAAAAACTGGTAGCGATCACCGAATGGTTACAGGCACACTGAACCTAAACGTTAAGTTAGAGAGGTCTCGTCTAATGAAGTCAACGCTCCGTCCCCCTCGTGCTCTAATCTAGTATCCCGAAACACTAGAGTTACGTAACCGTTTTTAGTGCCTAGAAAATTGCAATGCAGTGGACGATATGAATGACAAGCTCCTGGAAACTGTCCATGCAGTCGGAGCTAAGTTCTGCAAGACCCGCCGCAGAAGAACACAAGAACTCTCCGATCACACTCTTAATCTCATGGCTGTTAGACGGGAGATGAGGCTGCAATCGTCAACAGATTTGACAGCATCCAGGCAACTGAACAGACAGATATCCAAATGCATGCGGCGAGACTTACGCAACTTTAATACTGCTCGTATTAAAGAAGCGATCGAGCGGAACCAGGGCTCCAAAGTCTTTGCCAGAGATCTGTCTGCCAGAAAGAGCCAAATGTCAAAGCTGAAGACTGAGTGTGGCAGCATCCTTTCCGGGACACCTGAGATTCTAAGTAAGATTGAAAGGTTCTATGGGCAGCTGTACACATCATCGTTGGAGCCACACGCAAGTGTGAGTAACGATCCAAGAGCAAGATACTATTCCGATGATATCCCGGACGTCAGTCTGAGCGAGATTAGAATAGCTCTCCACCACCATAAACCGGTAAGGCCCCGGGCGAGGATGGAATTACAGCGCAGCTTCTGAAAGCGGGTGGAACACCAGTACTTGAGTCCTTCAGAAGCTCTTCAATTCCGTCCTCCATGGTGGCACTACTCCGGAGGCGTGGAGCAGAAGCGCGGTGGTCTTGTTCTTTAAGAAAGGTGAAAATGCTCTCTTGAAGAACTACAGACCGATTTTCCTTCTGAGCCGCGTCTACGTGCTGTTTTCGAGAGTCATTACGAACCGTCTCGCACGCAGACTCGACGACTTCCAGCCCCCCGAACAAGCCGGTTTCCGAAAAGGCTTCAGTACCATAGACCACATACATACCCTGCGGCAGATTGTACAGAAGAGAAACACTGTACGGCAGAGAGTACAATCTGCCACTTTGCCTGGCATATGTGGACTATGAGAAAGCCTTTGGCGCAATTTGGACGGTGCTAGAGTCCTTTCAGCGGTGCCCAGTTGATTGACGGTATATCGAAGTGCTGAATTGTTTGTACACTAGGGCTACGATGGCTATCCGAATACAGAACCAGAGTTCGAAACCTATCCAACTACAGAGAGGTGTAAGACAGGGTGATGTTATATCCCCGAAACTCTTCACCGCTGCGTTGGAAGACGTTTTCAAGCTACTGGACTGGAAAGGATACGGTATTAACATCAATGGCGAGTTTATCACTCACTTTCGATTTGCCGACGATGTAGTCCTTATGGCAGATTTGCTGGAGGACCTTAGCACTATGCTCAATGACCTCAATGATGTCTCCCAACGGATAGGTCTTAAGATGAACATGGACAAAACAAAGATCATGTTTAATGTCCATGTCACACCTATGCCGGTAGTTGTTGGGAGCACTATGCTCGAAGTTGTTGACGAGTACGTTTACCTGGGACAAATAGTCCGACTAGGTAAGTCCAACTCGACCGAGAGGTCAATCGACGGATTCAACTCGGCTGGGCAGCGTTCGGGAAATTACGATACATCTTCTCGTCAGGTATACCTCAATCTCTGAAAACTAAAGTGTATAACCAGTGCGTGTTGCTAGTGATGACTTACGGATCTGAGACTTGGTCCTTCACTGCTGGCCGTATGAGGACGCTCAAGGTCTCTCAGCGAGCTATGGAGAGGGCTATGCTCGGAGTTTCTCTGCGTGATAGACTTAGAAATGAGGATATCCGCAGTAAAACCAGAGTGACTGACATAGCCCAACGGATTAGTAAGCTGAAGTGGCAATGGGCCGGCCATATAGCTCGAAGAACCGATAATCGATGGGGAAGAAAGGTTCTCGAGTGGCAGCCTCGTACCGGTAGGCGTAGTGTAGGGCGACCCCCCACTAGATGGAGTGACGACCTGGTAAGACATGCAGGAAGTCGATGGATGCAGGTGGCTCAAGACCGTACTTTGTGGCATTACTTGGGGGATTCCTATGTTCAGCAGTGGACTTGTGAAGGGCTGTAATGATGAATGATGATGACGATGATAAAAATTTAAGATAATTAACGCTGAAAAGGAAAAGTAAATATTTTTTGAATGGCAGACGTATAAAAAATCCAAAGTTGAACATACGCCTCTCTCTACCCCATAAGGGTAATATTTGACATAGTTGCTAATTCACCACAGTATTTTTTTACCACGTTTTTATTAACCAGATTTCGTGTATGTCTTTCCGGGTCAAATTGAGATATTATATTAAATTAACTTTTCCGGGCATATTTCATGACTTGATATTTGACCATAGCTCAGAATGTAAAGAAAATTTAAGAATGTGAAAACATTTGAATATTAAATTTTGTTATTGAAAAGACGCTGCTGCCTATATCCTGATATGTTTCACCCTAACATCTCTAACGATGCACACGGGGCTACCAGATTATTAGCTTTAAACCGTCACTACTCGGTTAAGTAAAATAAAAACTAATTTAAACCTTCAAGCGCCATACAAATCCCATGCAAACAGCTCGGAATTTTCTGGCGCATGCGACCGCAACCACCCACAGCACTTAAAACCAATAAAACTTATATTTAGAGACTAATTTTCTGTGAAGAATTTTAGCATTATAAAATTTATACAAAATTCTATATCTTGTGGTCTAAACAAACGTCAGGTTTTACTTCATTAAAAAGATTTTATTGTATTTTGGTAACAAAAAAACCAAGCGAATGTCGGCAGCGTGAAAATCACAATTTTTTCAATATATATTACTCGAAATTATTTACGTAAAAAGATACATTATATTCACACAAAAACTTTCGTTACAATTTTATAATAAAACACTATACTAAAACACTAATAAAACACTAGAAAAATTCAAAAATCAACACAATAACATTCACGTGAAAATGGCGTACGAAATAAACGTAGAATATAAACAATTGCTCATAGGATAACAGTTTTGTATTGCAATAGGGGATAGATTATTTATGTAATACCAAACTTTTTCATGGAAAAGTAGTCTCTATATGTATGTTTTTGTTAAATTGCTGTCGGTGGATTCGACCTTATGAGATCGCGAGGGATTTGACGGAATATGGCCGTGGTCTCATGAGCCCGTTAGGGGGTTAAGAGGTTAAATTTCTTCCCCTAACTATTCAAGTCACTTAAAGTTTAACACGTAATAGTTTTATCTTCTAAGCGATAAGCAACGCAAAGTATTATTATGCGGACGATAATCGGTAGAAGGTACTGCGGATGCGTATTGCCAAATCCTGTAACGATAAAAGTTTTCTTAAGTGTTTTAAATCTTTTGCACTTAAGACGTTTAATAGCTAAGTTAATTTAAAAAAAAAAACATTGACTTTCAAGTTATACTATTATCATTATTGGCGTGTGAATGTTTAATGAAATTTAATGTAAAAGAAGGTAAATTACATTCCCAAACTAGGACACGTCTGTGTCCAGGAGTAGAACCCTCCAGTAGTAACCCGGCGATTGTAGGCCTCCCCCCACATTTCTGACTTTAAATGTCTTCAAAATAATTTTTTATTGTTTATTTTTTCATAAACGCTTAGTTTACGACGTTTTCCTTCATCATCGCCGCTGAAAGAGTGGTAAATTGCCACATAAAATATAAAGTACCCTGATGACCGAGCTTTGCTCGGTTTTTTTTTTGAAATTACATTTAGATACGAATTACATACTGATGAAACATAAATAATATTTTTTGATCTTTTTCACATAATAAAAAAAACTGAACTGGTTATTTGAATAAAAAATCATTAGTGCAATTATTTCAATTAAAATTTTCGTATTTTTAAAATTACTAAAAAAGGGCTCGAAATAATAGATTTCCTCACTAAAGAAGGAAACTTGAAAAAAAAAGGAAAATTTTGGACCGAAGACAGGACGCGAATCGAGCTATTACGATCATTAACAACATATCAAAATTTACCTTCTTATATTGTAGCGGTTTTACATTGCCTGAAAACACGGACAAAAAGACATTTTCTAAAAATAAATTCTATCTAGATCGATTTATTACCCCCAAAACTCCCTGGACACTAAATTTTATGAAAATCGTTGGAGCCATTTCCGAGATTTTGATTATATAATAAATATATATATATATATATATATATATATACATATATATATATATATATATATATATATATAAGAATTGCTCGTTTAAAATTATGAAATCTACAGCGAGCGCATAGCACCTTAGCTTACAAGGCCCTATTCTTTTTAAATTTTAAGTATACGATATTGACCGCAACTCACATGAACGCAACTACTTCGTTCTAGATGAAGTTACAAAGATGGCAAACTCACGAAAAGTCTATGGTGCCAATAGTTCTGCGACACTCGCTTTGACATAGGCTATATTTATTATGATTATAATTATGTTCGTAATAAAAATATCGTAATACAACTGAATTATAATTCGTCATAGTTTCAATTTTGAAAAGTTTGAAAGTATTTTTTCTAGTCTCTTTATTTTAGAAAAGAAAAATATTTAAATAAGCCTAAGTAAGTTTGCAGGACACAATTGGCAAGGCTAGCAAGCAGTAGCGAGATTCACAAACACGCTGCGTAAACATTTACTTCAATTTATGTGTCTAATAGTAGTTGAGTTTTACTCATAACAGTAAAAGACTTATATTAATAAAAAATCAGAAATGAAAAAAATTTACTTAACTTATAGATAATGTAAAAGATTATTTAATGTGTTTTTTTACTTCACTAGTTGTGCCCGCGGCTTCGTTCGCGTGGGATCAGTACTTTTGCTATTTTAAGTGATGATGATTTATATTTAAATTAAACTGTCGCGAAGACGTAGAAAGACACTAATATGAATAAAAACATTCAGTTAATCAGACAAACAAACGAACGAACAAATAAACCGACCCACTAACGAACCAAGAAACAAATAGGGCAAACTGTTGTGTACACTTGTGTTTTATTTTGTACTCGTAAATAAACAACAAAATGACCACAATAACGTAATAATTTGCTTCCGAATTTCTCTAGTCAATACTTGGTTTCCATACAAAAAATAAGAGATTGCACTAAATAAGCAAGCACCATTAACAATTATTGATATTAAATAAAAAAATTGGAATGAAAACTGCAATTCAATGTCTACCTAAAATGAAATACCCAACTGAACCTAGGAAAGATTTTCGACCTTTAGGTAAAAGGTGTGATAGGGCTTAAAATTAGTTGGATTTTCTATCAAGAAATTCTCAGTAGCAGCCCGGAGTCAAGAGTTTAGCAAAGTTTCATCCCTATGCCTCAGAAAGCACGTAGAGCTGTTTTATTTGTATCTGATCTCAATATATTTATGTCGGATTACTTACTCGGACTCAATCAATACGGGCAGATTTTTCTAAAGTTCTATAATAGGTTTTATTCATAATTATCATAATTTCATTTTTCGGACTTCCCTACAACCATGCAAATAAATATCATTTTTTCTGCGCATGTATCTTCGTTTGAACACTATAAGGTTAGATACTTAGAAAATGAAAAAAATTCATGGCATTATTTTTATCCTTAAGTAGGTATTCGTACTAATTTTAGTTAAGAAAATCCTGTAATAATTTTTCCCTACACAAATATGAAATAACCCTGTAAGAAAAGACTCTTAAAAACCTTATTTTACTATCTGAGGATTTAAAATTTCCAAAAATGATTTCTTATTGAATGCCTACTTAATAAAGTAAAGTAACTGTCCTTATTTCACGCATTTACGTCCAATTTTAAAGTAAAGAGAACAAATGCGTCAGGACGGCACTATGGACTCTTCCACGCTCCAAGAAGTATGAGATTGCCTACAATGATATCCTTTCATTTCATTGAATTCCTATACTCAACCGTGAAGCATATTATATTGGCTGTATATTATAATATATAACCTGCTTCTTCGGTTCCGTAATCGGGAAAAGCGTGCGCGATAGATCGTGGAAACTATGTCAAATATGAGGCATTCAATGGGGAGGCCTAAGTTCAGCAGTGGACTTAAAATGCTGTAAGTGTAACGGTTATCGGATAAAAGTAAGAAAATTATATTTACTGGTCAAATATAAACGTTGCGTTGAAAGCAGCAAGCAAAGTAATTATTTACATAATAGGTGTGTTTCATATCTCGCTTATAATTAGCCTTAAACCTTATGGTGCTTTAAAATACTTATAGCGCCATCTAAATAAAATTATAGTAAGTAATTTATTATTACAGTAGAATAAAAATTACATGTTATACATTCATCTTTCACTTTTCACACTAATTTTATAGAATATGGTCGCATGAGGACGTTTACCATAATATACTGCTGGCTCTATGACACAGTGGCTTAGCAGTGAATTGCAGCGCTTAGGGCCGCGGGTTCGAATCACGCACGAAACATGTATTTTTGTAACCCGCAAATAATTAATTCATGTCTGGGTTTTTGTTCTTGTGAAATCAATATATGTATGTATGTTTTTATTGCCTCGCGTCTTTCAAACGGCTGGATGGATTTCGACATTTAAATTATCGTTATATTTTTATTTCAGCCCCAAGTATTCTCAGATGGCTGTTTGAACAAAAAAAATGGCGTATTTTAGGCGCAAAATAGTATAACGTTGATAAAAAAGTTAATCAAACCTATCCAGTAGAGTATCAAAATAGAGAAAATTATAAGGGAATTGCAAAAATATATATAAGTTCTATGCTTAGTTTTAATTGTGAATTATAAATTGGTTTAAAAAGTTTTAATAGCGTAATAATGGGTTATGTTTGTGTTGGACATCACGCTACTTGTACCATATGAAATTTAAAATACTTATAAATATTTTTATCTAAAAATATTTATAATATATAATTTTTATAATCTCAAATAATTATAATATACGGGACACTAAAAAGTCTAAAATAAAATAAAGTATTTAAAAAATCGAAAACCCGGCTGCGTAAAGGAAAATTTAAAAATAATGCACTAAAAAGACGGAAATAAGATTAAGAATAGAAAACAAAATTAAAATAAACCCTAAACAAAGTAGTCTTCTTCGGTATACCAGACTATATTAGACTTTCACCTAAGTTAAATACCCGCATTAAGTTTAGTAGCAAGCAGGAACCAATTGAAAAATATAAAACGAAAGGAAATGAATGAATGGGTTCCGCTCTATATACAATAATTTTTCAATGACATAAATTTTTCGTCATAATTTACTTTTGCAAAGTGTTATTATCTAGTTCCTGAAAAACAAGCATCTTTTTATGGAAAAATATATGTAGACTTGTCTTAGTGAAATAAATTTTATAAGCTGAACAAACAACCATTATGTTAGTTCAGCTCACAAAATTGAAATTCGTTATTTTTATGGATTTAAACGCTTTTTGTTGAGCTTCCAACAACATTTTTGAATATAATTTCTTGTTGACATAACCTTGTTTTCGTAGGTCATAAGTTTGCAATTTATTTATGAACATTTCATTCGTGTAAAATTTCAGTAAATATTGTTACGAGCTTGGGGTTCGTGACAATAAATACTGCCGATTGAATTACCAAAATTGACACTTTAATTACCGAACACCAATAACAACTTGAAAGCACACTAATAATTAATCACCCTGATCACTTTAGTTCGCAGTTATATCGCTTCGAAGTATTCACTTGTATCGCCAATTCATTTTCCTCCCCAATGTCCCTAACGCCTTTATATAGGACCTTTTCCACTGAAACAAACTCCAGAATGCTCGAGCACATACCGGTCGCGACCGACTAGGTGTACGGAAAGGTCAGCTTGGAAACTTTCCAAAAAGCTCTCTTCGCTCTGCTACACAACTTTAGATGGCGCTTGTAGCATTGACTATGACGTGCAACACTGCACCCTCTAAGACATGCTCATCCCGAGCATTATCGCGTTAAAGGCTATATAAATATATATATATATATATATATATATATATATATATATATATATATATATATATATTATATAATAATATTAACGCGCCGGTCTATTTTGTTCCGCAAGTCATTTGCGTAATCGGTTATACTGCGTGGGGCATCAGGTGGTATTCCGGTGAACAGCTCTGCAGGTAGCTGTAATTCTCTTCCAAAGTTTGCGAAAGCTGGTGTACATGATGTAATTTCGTAAACAGCGCTTCGATATGACAATAAAAACGGTTGTATGTGCTTGTCCCAATCTCGTTGCCGATTTTCTACAACTTTTGCTAGGTACCTCTCCAATGTCTGAATAAATCGTTCTACCATCCATCAGATTGCGGGTGGTAAGAAGTTGTTCTTGTTTTATGAGTACCCATAACTCAGCAAGTTTCCTGGAATATTTGAGACTCAAAATTCCTTCATTGATCGCGGTGAATCTCTAAACGAACTTCAAAACGACAGAAGATTTCATGAACTAGTTTATCTACAACTGTTGAAGCTTCTTGATTTGGAATGGCGAAGACTTCTGGCCATTTAGTGAAGTATTTTTATACATTGTAGAGTGACGCTGTAGCTATGTTATGGTTATAGCACGAATGGATCGGCTCGACCGTGGAAGGACCATTCTCTCACAGAATACCATCGTAAAATAGCAGCTTAATACTGCTATGTTTCGTATAGTGAGTGTAGAGATCCGGAGAACCTTTTTTACTGGAAATGAGGCATTCTATTTTAGTCTTCAGGTGTGACAGCCGTGCGTCACCCTTGAGGACTAAATCAAGCCAAGGTGTCCTTAAGTGTATCGTGGTGCCCGAGCCTCACAGCAGCTCTGTCTTCAACATCGCGGATGCCGTCGATGAATGTCTGCACCAGGTTTCCTTCAATGAGCGCAGGTACAAACTAGTATGAATGAATGGATGAATGAATATAATTTATTGTTCACCACAGACAAATATACAGATAACAAAACAAAAAGCAGATTATAATATGTAAGAACAATTTGGCGGCTTTATTGCTACATAGCCATCTCTTCCAGGCAACCAAAGGTGTGTAGGATGAGAACAATGAAAACTAGATAGGTGGTGCAATATAAATATACATAATATAATAAAATAAATTAAAAAATACAACACACACACACACACACACACACACACACACACACACACCAAAATATATATATATATATATATATATATATATATATATATAGTACGGACACCCTATGTGTCGTCTTTAAGTGAAAACGGCATGATTTTATCCCACTTCTGACACCATTTGTTGCGAGCTTGGGGTTCAATTATTGAAAACAAAAATTACAACTTCAAAGCACGCTAATATTTAATCACACTAATCACTTTAGTTCGCAGATATATCGCTTCGAAGTCGGGTCGCGGTCCTAAACGCCTTTATATAGGAACTTTTCTACTGAAATATCCAGAATGTTCGAGCATATACCGGTCACGACAGACTTGGTGTAGAAAGTTCTCTCCTATTTCCGCCACTCGATACTAGCTGGCACTAGTTGGAAACATCTAGCATGGAACTTTCTAGAAAGCTCTTCTAGCTCTGCTACCCGACACTGGGTGGTGACCGGGATGGTGCTAGTGGCATTAATTATGGCTTGCAGCAATATAAATGTAACAACTCATACTAATAAAATTTAAGTCGAAACCATGCTCAACTCTTCTTCATCTTTTTGCTTTCTTTCTATAACAAGCCAGAAAATCCAATAATAGATTCACACCTAATATACATCTAAAATCACGTTGTGGTTTGTAAATAATTTTGCATACATATGTGCGTTAAGGCTTGTTCTTACATTAAGTTGAGCATGGTTTTGGCTTGGTTTCAGCGTCACTTGAAATGTGTGTCTGAATACTAATGAGAGCGTAATCCTTCGCCATTTGATCAAACGCATTCGTGCTACAACCATAATATAGTTGTAGCGTAGCTCTTCTATGTTTAACTTGTGAAACATTTCATAATTTTCAATGTTATGTCACTAAATATTATATTGTGTGCGAACAAGTGGAAAAACTCTTCAGTTAATGATAACTAATTAGATTTCTACGTTATTTACATACATATATATTACATAAAATGCAATAAATTAAACTGTTAATATTCACAACTACGCAGCTATATTGCATAGTTACCACAAATTTTTCATTTGTTGCTAGTTAATGGCATTATAAGGTCGTTTATCATCTAAATTAGGTAATTTTGATGACCAATTTAGCTTTCAAAAGCATCAGTTTAATGATATTAAAATGAGAGGAATATATCAAATGCAAGCTATACTCGCACAGTAAGTGCTCCGTACCTAATTATTTCTTATATTGTCATGAAAACTTGACATTGAAAAATTAATTTTACGGGTTTTCCTGACTTTTCGGATGTTTTACTGTGGGGAAGGGGAGGGGGAATGAGTTGTTTCATGTCCCGATATTATGTATTTGATTTGATTAGGTATTTGATCCAATCCACGTAGAAGGAGATTACAGTATCTTGAATATTTCAAAGGTATGTCTGGGTTTGGATTCAATTTAATTATTATAGAATACTATACTCAGGATAATATACTCTTTTCTATTGTTTTTAAACTTTATATTAAAGAATAGGCAACCAGCACTAGTAAGTGAGGAGACCTGGTGAATCAGCAGAAAGACGATAGCCGATATATTTCCGAAAACTACACACTGATTAAAGTTAATACCATACCTACTTTTTCACGTTAAACAATGTTATTTTATATTTCCAATGTTTCCAGTTCCTTACAGCACCCAATATCATTGCAAGACTTCTTGATACTCTAAGGTATTCTGCGTAGATCGGAATAAATAAAATAAAATAATTTAAAGTGATGGTAACTATGATATTGGGACGTCAAACAACTCTGATTATGGTTGCTGTTTAATGAATTGAAGCAACGGGAATATAAAATGAGTAAATAAACGCGATAATACTCGCAAAATATTTTTTCATTACAACAAGGTCATAAGAATTTAAACAAGTATGTAATTATCAAACCGTTGTATGTAATTATCAAATTGGCAAAACGTAATGTCACATTTTCTAAAGCGACAGTAGCATAAATCTTAATATTTATTTTTTTAATTAAATGATTCAGCTTCAGAATTATTCAAATCAAGCGGTTATCTCCCAAGATAAATGAAACTTAAACGAATACGAATCTATAATATACGTACATTATTCTGAAATTCCACTTCAATTTGAAATTAATATTCAGATGTACTACTAACAGATTGGTAATGGAAAATTTATATACGCAAATAACAAATGAAAGGAATTCTTTAATAACAAATCAATCCAAGAACTTGAGATATGGAATATAAACATAAAAATATATATGTAATGGATTTTCTTGATTTTGTTTTACTTCTAATAATCTATTATTATTATCAACTTAATTTGCTGAACGGAATCAAACATTTATTTTATGTTAAGTAAATTTTATTAAAAATGGAAGTTGAAAGATTTTTCCTCAAATGTGTGAAATATTAAAGGATGACAAATAAATACAGTCCTGTCTACGCAGTAGTATAATAAGTCTACGCCTGCCACAGTCCAGCTGATTCCATTTTTCGATTGACATTACTAATATGACCATTGTTTTGTGTAACTGCTATATCTACCCGATTCCAGAGTTACGACATGTGACATGACTCGATACAGGAGAAATCTATAGTAACAGTTTAAAAAATAATCTTAGCTCATAAATATTACCTCCACTCAAATATCGAAATCAGGATCTACGATTTAGTAGGCAACACAGATAATGGAGCCGGAATATTATGTGTTTAGGCATTATCCCCTTCAACAATTTACATAATTGATTACTTTATTCATATATTATGTTATCTTTCTGCAACGTAATTAATCAAATGTGAAACCGAGGTAATGTATTTCCGTCAACACACAATATTGTTTGTTTGTGAAATACTAAGCACGATTTTTAGTAATGCGGAAGGAGACTGGAGACCTCGTGTAATGGTTTTTATACCTGGTAGAGCCATGATGCATCTATATTTGTATGGTTGTAGCGTGAATGGGTCGGCTCGATGGGAGAAGGGTGACGTTCTCACAGAATACCAACGTAAAATAGCAGTTCAAAGCTGCTGTATTTCGTATAGTGAGTATAGAGAACCAGAGACCCGTTTTATTGGAAATGATGCATTCCATATTAGATGTAGAGGTTTATGGGCCACAGCATCCACTTACCATCAAATAGACTGTGTGCTCTTTGTCACTCATATTCTATAAAAAAAATTATTCCTTATCGGGGATAAATGCCGAGGTCTATGGGCCACAGTATTGGCTTATAAGCAGATATATTGTGTGCTCGTTTGTAATCCATACTTAAAAGAAATTTAAGTTCAAGTAAGAAAAATATTTACGTTTCAATCATAAAATTATACAGAATATATTTAACAGTCATACATTTGGCAGAATAAACGGAAACATTCGACAGCCATTATCGCTACCTTACATTATCGTTATTTATGTGACATTACCGGCTTTAGTAGCAGTTAAATGTTCGCTAAATATATCTAAACTCACGTGGTGCATATTTGATTTTATTTCCATTCAAAATAGCTACCGTATCTATTTCCGAAATTATAGAATTGCACATTACTATAATAAAAACTTGTTTTAAAAAATTATTGAATAGACGTAGTACAAAATAAATAGTAAGTAGCACAACATTGCAAAATGTAGCAAGAAGCACAATAAAGCTCGTAGCTTATAAGTATGTAAGTCGTAGCGTAAGGGAATCTATTACTCCATTGAATACCGCGGGTATCGTAATATGCAACTATGGTAAGTTCAATAAAAGTTATATAATAATGTATAATGGATATCGGTAGACATATGTCCATTTTATATCTGCCACATTTAAAATTCTCTTAGATAGGGGTATTGGACCAGCATTCAACATGCGAGATATTTAAAAATAAATTTGCCAATGAATAAATTGCCAATAACAGCGAATAATTTTTGAATTAGCAGGCCTTGCACAGACGTCGACTTTATAGAGAGCCGGTATAATCACAAGCATTCCATACTATTCCTCAGAGGTGACAACGCATCTGTAGCCGTCTTTGTTTGAAATTGGCTGCACCTGTCCATGGACTGCAGTGGCAACTCACCATCAGAACTGAAAGTTTGATTCTCGCTTCGATTTTTAATAAAATAGTAGAGACCTTACGTCCAACAATAGTCTGTTCGTTTTAGGTTTTATATAACATTGACAATTGACGGGGAAAATGTCACTCACGTACGTAGGCTTGAAACACCTAATCCTAGGTCTACCCTAAACGTCTATCCTGGGGTGATGTTAACCGAACGAGAAAGCCGAAGATATAGACTGCTCCTCTCCGTGTAGTAGAGGCGTAATATGTACCATATACCACCACTAGTTTCGCTACATGAGGGAAAAATGAAAAAAAATGGCCCCGAATACCTGGTGCTCTTTAATGGGGCAGAGGTGGGAAAAAACTCCAGGAGGAAAACCAGCAACGTGGTTCGCCACCCTTCACTTTTGTCTTTTTTAAGGCTGAAAAGTGGATTGCGGAAACTCGTCTGGCTGAATCTGGCTGAATGAATGAATTATGCGATATAATGTATGCTAGAGGAATAGATGTATTATGTGTAAATGAGACGAAACGAAAGGAAAAGGATGCCACTACACATGGCACATATACCAAGTACTGGTCTGGTGTGGACGAAACCGAGCGAGCATACCAAGAAGTAGGTATCATCCTTTCATAAAAAAATGGCTCAATGTGTGAAATAGTATGAATGTGTATGCTCGAGAATACGAATACGAATACGAGAAATACGAATGAAATTAGGCTTAAAAAGTTGTTTTTTCTAGAGGTCTACGCTTCAGACATGTCTAAGCCAACGTATATCTGAGAGAAGTTTTGGGAGATGGTAAAAATGGTGTTATGAAATGTAAGGGAAATTAAAATATTGTCATGTTAAAAGATGTTAATAGAAGGATTGGGGTGAATAGGCTTAGTATAAAAGAGGACATTGGGAACGTTTGATGATGAAAGTATAAATGAGAATGGTGAAATTTTCCTCACCGTATGTGTGGAAAAGAATATTTTTGTGACTAACACTTCCTTCCGTCATAAGAAGATTCACATGTATACATGTGAAGGAGGTGATGATAGAAGCATCATATATTTCATAATTCTGGATAATAAAATGAGAAGCGCAATGGTGATACAGGGGTTTATCGGGGGTCTAACGTAGGGAAGGATCGTTGCTTAGTTTAGTGCAAAATTAATAGTGTTTTCAGACGTGGGGTGCATCGGATATCTGTGTCTACTACTGCATTACTGCGTATAAGAACAGAGAGGATACAAGATCAAGGTATGAAAGATAATTACTTAGTTAAGTTAGTTACAGCCTATATACGGCCCTCATTTCTGAGAGGGTTTAGGGCAAGGAAGTGTCCGCCGCGCTGCCCAAATGCGTGTTGACGAACTTCACATGTCTTCGAAATATTTTTTTCTTATTCCTCAGACATGTAGGTTTCCTCACGATGTTTTCCTTCACCGCCGAGCACGTGGTAAATCAGCGCTTAAAATTGCAATTAACAATTTCATTGGTGCCGGCGGGGATCGAACCCGGGTTACTCGCGTTCTGTTATATTTACAGCGAGCGTTAACCACTGAGCTACCACGGCTCTGTTTACTTGGAGAGAGTATAAATGATTTGGATGAATTATGTATTTTTTATAGGATAAAAGTGACAAACGAGCACGAAGTTTACCTGGTAAGAGGTTGCTGCGGCCCATAGATATCTACATCAATCCTCGATCACGTATCAGAATGGAATCGCGTGACCACCTGTGAGGACTAAGATGGATTCCCTTTTTTCCAGTAAAAAGGGTCTTGGTTCTCTACACTCACCATACGAAATACAGTAGCGTTAAATTGCTATTGTTTGTTGGTATTCTGTGAGAGCGTGGTCCTTTCCCGGTGGAGTCAACCCATTCATGCTAAACTACATCTAATATAGCTGCAACATGACTCTACCACGTGAAAGACGTGTATATAATTAGTTATACTTAGAGAGTGTGTGGCATAGTGTCAAGAAAGGTTTGGTGGATGCAGCTACCGAAGAATAAGGTGTAAGTAAGACAACGAAGTAAAGTGATGAGGTACGTATGGAAGTTGAGGCAAAGAAAAAAAGGAGAAGAGAGCATGGCTAGATTAAGTAGCAATCAGGGCCAGTAATTCTGGCGCTACGAATGATGATATTGAAAGAAAAAAAAGTCTTTATTCGTCTAAATAAGAGAGTTTACGTATAAGTTGTAAGAAAAAAGCAAAAGAGAACGGATGAATATTATAGAAAAATATCGGAAAACTTCCATGCTAAAATTAAAATGTTCCGCAAACTCGTTATAAGTGCCAGAGTACATTCAAAACAGACTAGAAATAATGCTAAACGAGACGAGAATAACAGTATTCTGAATCATGAAGTTTTTAGTTTAAATAGATGGAAGGATTTTGAAAGCGTGTATGAGTTAAGAGACGTTATAAATAAATGAAAAGGATATTACGAAAGAAGAGAAAAGAAATAGGGAGATAAGTATAGATGAAATAACAAACGCAATGAAAATTGTGAAAGTAGGTAAGACAGCCGGATAAGATGGAGTATCACTCGAAATGCTAAGGGGTGGAGAGGAAGTTGTGGCAGAACTACCTTATTTCGTTTATGTAGTAGTGAAGCGGGTACCGGGATACTGGCGCAAAGCCGTGATAGTCCCAATATATAAAAGAAAATGGTCGCAGCGGGACTTTAAATACTACCGCGGTATCAGGCTGTTTAGCATTATTGAAAAATTGTATGCTTAACATACATTTTATTTTTTTTAAGTTTATTAGTTTTCCCGTAATACTAAAAAGTACTAATTGAAAGAGTTTTGAAAGAAACTGATGGAAAAATTTGGGATGTACAAGCTGGATTTAGAGGGGGAATTTAGTGTAGAGATTAAGTATTTTCTGTGCGCATGATAGCGAAGAAGTTTTTAACCAAAAACTAAAAAGTTTTTGGTGCATTCATGGACTTGTAGGAAGCTTATTGAAGTGTAGACAGAGATGTGTTATGGAAAACAATTAATGCATTTGGTTAAAAGAAATTTAAGTTCAAGTAAGAAAAATATTTACGTTTCAATAATAAAATTATGCAGAATATATTTAACAGTCATACATTTGGCAGAATAAACGGAAACATTCGACAGCCATTATCGCTACCTTACATTATCGTTATTTATGTGACATTACCGGCTTTAGTAGCAGTTAAATGTTCGCTAAATATATCTAAACTCACGTGGTGCATATTTGATTTTATTTCCATTCAAAATAGCTACCGCATCTATTTCCGAAATTATAGAATTGCACATTACTATAATAAAAACTTGTTTTAAAAAATTATTGAATAAACGTAATACAAAATAAATAGTAAGTAGCACAACATTGCAAAATGTAGCACGAAGCACAATAAAGCTCGTAGCTTATAAGTATGTAAGTCGTAGCGTAAGGGAATCTATTACTCCATTGAATACCGCGGGTATCGTAATATGCAACTATGGTAAGTTCAATAAAAGTTATATAATAATGTATAATGGATATCGGTAGACATATGTCCATTTTATATCTGCCACATTTAAAATTCACCTAGATAGGGGTATTGGACCAGCATTCAACATGCGAGATATTTAAAAATAAATTTGCCAATGAATAAATTGCCAATAACAGCAAATAATTTTTGAATTAGCAGGCCTTGCACAGACGTCGACTTTATAGAGAGCCGGTATAATCACAAGCATTCCATACTATTCTTCAGAGGTGACAACGCATCTGTAGCCGTCTTTGTTTGAAGTTGGCTGCACCTGTCCATGGACTGCAGTGGCAACTCACCATCAGAACTGAAAGTTTGATTCTGGCTTCGATTTTTAATAAAATAGGAGAGACCTTACGTCCAACAATAGACTGTTCGTTTTAGGTTTTATATAACATTGACAATTGACGGGGAAAATGTCACTCACGTACGTAGGCTTCAAACACCTAATCCTAGGTCTACCCTAAACGTCTATCCTGGGGTGATGTTAAACGAACGACAAAGCCGAAGAAATAAACTGCTCCTCTCCGTGTAGTAGAGGCGTAAAATGTACCATGTACCACCCCTAGTTTCGCAACATGAGGGAAAAATGAAAAAAAATGGCCCCGAATACCTGGTGCTCTTTAATGGGGCAGAGGTGGGAAAAAACTCCAGGAGGAAAACCAGCAACGTGGTTCGCCACCCTTCACTTTTGTCTTTTTTAAGGCTGAAAAGTGGATTGCGGAAACTCGTCCGGCTGAATCTGGCTGAATGAATGAAGTATGCGATATAATGTATGCTAGAGGAATAGATGTACTATGTGTAAATGAGACGAAACGAAAGGAAAAGGATGCCACTACACATGGCACATATACCAAGTACTGGTCTGGTGTGGACGAAACCGAGCGAGCATACCAAGAAGTAGGTATCATCCTTTCATAAAAAAATGGCTCAATGTGTGAAATAGTATGAATGTGTATGCTCGAGAATACGAATACGAATACGAGAAATACGAATGAAATTAGGCTTAAAAAAGTTGTTTTTTCTAGAGGTCTACGCTTCAGACATGTCTAAGCCAACGTATATCTGAGAGAAGTTTTGGGAGATGGTAAAAATGGTGTTATGAAATGTAAGGGAAATTAAAATATTGTCATGTTAAAAGATGTTAATAGAAGGATTGGGGTGAATAGGCTTAGTATAAAAGAGGACATTGGGAACGTTTGATGATGAAAGTATAAATGAGAATGGTGAAATTTTCCTCACCGTATGTGTGGAAAAGAATATTTTTGTGACTAACACTTCCTTCCGTCATAAGAAGATTCACATGTATACATGTGAAGGAGGTGATGATAGAAGCATCATATATTTCATAATTCTGGATAATAAAATGAGAAGCGCAATGGTGATACAGGGGTTTATCGGGGGTCCAACGTAGGGAAGGATCGTTGCTTAGTTTAGTGCAAAATTAATAGTCTTTTCAGACGTGGGGTGCATCGGATATCTGTGTCTACTACTGCATTACTGCGTATAAGAACAGAGAGGATACAAGATCAAGGTATGAAAGATAATTACTTAGTTAAGTTAGTTACAGCCTATATACGGCCCTCATTTCTGAGAGGGTTTAGGGCAAGGAAGTGTCCGCCGCGCTGTTCAAATGCCTGTTGACTAACTTCACATGTCTTCGAAATATTTTTTTTCTTATTCCTCAGACATGTAGGTTTCCTCACGATGTTTTCCTTCACCGCCGAGCACGTGGTAAATCAGCGCTTAAAATTGCAATTAACAATTTCATTGGTGCCGGCGGGGATCGAACCCGGGTTACTCGCGTTCTGTTATATTTACAGCGAGCGTTAACCACTGAGCTACCACGGCTCTGTTTACTTGGAGAGAGTATAAATGATTTGGATGAATTATGTATTTTTTATAGGATAAAAGTGACAAACGAGCACGAAGTTTACCTGGTAAGAGGTTGCTGCGGCCCATAGATATCTACATCAATCCTCGATCACGTATCAGAATGGAATCGCGTGATCACCTGTGAGGACTAAGATGGATTCCCTTTTTCCAGTAAAAAGGGTCTTGGTTCTCTACACTCACCATACGAAATACAGTAGCGTTAAATTGCTATTGTTTGTTGGTATTCTGTGAGAGCGTGGTCCTTTCCCGGTGGAGTCAACCCATTCATGCTAAACTACATCTAATATAGCTGCAACATGACTCTACCACGTGAAAGACGTGTATATAATTAGTTATACTTAGAGAGTGTGTGGCATAGTGTCAAGAAAGGTTTGGTGGATGCAGCTACCGAAGAATAAGGTGTTAGTAAGACAACGAAGTAAAGTGATGAGGTACGTATGGAAGTTGAGGCAAAGAAAAAAAGGAGAAGAGAGCATTGCTAGATTAAGTAGCAATCAGGGCCAGTAATTCTGGCGCTACGAATGATGATATTGAAAGAAAAAAAGTCTTTATTCGTCTAAATAAGAGAGTTTACTTATAAGTTGTAAGAAAAAAAGCAAAAGAGAACGGATGAATATTATAGAAAAATATCGGAAAACTTCCATGCTAAAATTAAAATGTTCCGCAAACTCGTTATAAGTGCCAGAGTACATTCAAAACAGACTAGAAATAATGCTAAACGAGACTAGAATAACAGTATTCTGAATCATGAAGTTTTTAGTTTAAATAGATGGAAGGATTTTGAAAGCGTGTATGAGTTAAGAGACGTTATAAATAAATGAAAAGGATATTACGAAAGAAGAGAAAAGAAATAGGGAGATAAGTATAGATGAAATAACAAACGCAATGAAAATTGTGAAAGTAGGTAAGACAGCCGGATAAGATAGAGTATCACTCGAAATGCTAAGGGGTGGAGAGGAAGTTGTGGCAGAACTACCTTATTTCGTTTATGTAGTAGTGAAGCGGGTACCGGGATACTGGCGCAAAGCCGTGATAGTCCCAATATATAAAAAGAAAATGGTCGCAGCGGGACTTTAAATACTACCGCGATATCAGGCTGTTTAGCATTATTGAAAAATTGTATGCTTAACATACATTTTATTTTTTTAAGTTTATTAGTATTCCCGTAATACTAAAAAGTACTAATTGAAAGAGTTTTGAAAGAAACTGATGGAAAAATTTGGGATGTACAAGCTGGATTTAGAGGGGGAATTTAGTGTAGAGATTAAGTATTTTCTGTGCGCATGATAGCGAAGAAGTTTTTGACCAAAAACTAAAAAGTTTTTGGTGCGTTCATGGACTTGTAGGAAGCTTATTGAAGTGTAGACAGAGATGTGTTATGGAAAACAATTAATGCATTTGGTTAAAAGAAATTTAAGTTCAAGTAAGAAAAATATTTACGTTTCAATAATAAAATTATGCAGAATATATTTAACAGTCATACATTTGGCAGAATAAACGGAAACATTCGACAGCCATTATCGCTACCTTACATTATCGTTATTTATGTGACATTACCGGCTTTAGTAGCAGTTAAATGTTCGCTAAATATATCTAAACTCACGTGGTGCATATTTGATTTTATTTCCATTCAAAATAGCTACCGCATCTATTTCCGAAATTATAGAATTGCACATTACTATAATAAAAACTTGTTTTAAAAAATTATTGAATAAACGTAATACAAAATAAATAGTAAGTAGCACAACATTGCAAAATGTAGCACGAAGCACAATAAAGCTCGTAGCTTATAAGTATGTAAGTCGTAGCGTAAGGGAATCTATTACTCCATTGAATACCGCGGGTATCGTAATATGCAACTATGGTAAGTTCAATAAAAGTTATATAATAATGTATAATGGATATCGGTAGACATATGTCCATTTTATATCTGCCACGTTTAAAATTCTCTTAGATAGGGGTATTGGACCAGCATTCAACATGCGAGATATTTAAAAATAAATTTGCCAATGAATAAATTGCCAATAACAGCAAATAATTTTTGAATTAGCAGGCCTTGCACAGACGTCGACTTTATAGAGAGCCGGTATAATCACAAGCATTCCATACTATTCTTCAGAGGTGACAACGCATCTGTAGCCGTCTTTGTTTGAAATTGGCTGCACCTGTCCATGGACTGCAGTGGCAACTCACCATCAGAACTGAAAGTTTGATTCTGGCTTCGATTTTTAATAAAATAGGAGAGACCTTACGTCCAACAATAGACTGTTCGTTTTAGGTTTTATATAACATTGACAATTGACGGGGAAAATGTCACTCACGTACGTAGGCTTCAAACACCTAATCCTAGGTCTACCCTAAACGTCTATCCTGGGGTGATGTTAAACGAACGACAAAGCCGAAGAAATAAACTGCTCCTCTCCGTGTAGTAGAGGCGTAAAATGTACCATGTACCACCCCTAGTTTCGCAACATGAGGGAAAAATGAAAAAAAATGGCCCCGAATACCTGGTGCTCTTTAATGGGGCAGAGGTGGGAAAAAACTCCAGGAGGAAAACCAGCAACGTGGTTCGCCACCCTTCACTTTTGTCTTTTTTAAGGCTGAAAAGTGGATTGCGGAAACTCGTCTGGCTGAATCTGGCTGAATGAATGAAGTATGCGATATAATGTATGCTAGAGGAATAGATGTATTATGTGTAAATGAGACGAAACGAAAGGAAAAGGATGCCACTACACATGGCACATATACCAAGTACTGGTCTGGTGTGGACGAAACCGAGCGAGCATACCAAGAAGTAGGTATCATCCTTTCATAAAAAAATGGCTCAATGTGTGAAATAGTATGAATGTGTATGCTCGAGAATACGAATACGAATACGAGAAATACGAATGAAATTAGGCTTAAAAAGTTGTTTTTTCTAGAGGTCTACGCTTCAGACATGTCTAAGCCAACGTATATCTGAGAGAAGTTTTGGGAGATGGTAAAAATGGTGTTATGAAATGTAAGGGAAATTAAAATATTGTCATGTTAAAAGATATTAATAGAAGGATTGGGGTGAATAGGCTTAGTATAAAAGAGGACATTGGGAACGTTTGATGATGAAAGTATAAATGAGAATGGTGAAATTTTCCTCACCGTATGTGTGGAAAAGAATATTTTTGTGACTAACACTTCCTTCCGTCATAAGAAGATTCACATGTATACATGGGAAGGAGGTGATGATAGAAGCATCATATATTTCATAATTCTGGATAATAAAATGAGAAGCGCAATGGTGATACAGGGGTTTATCGGGGGTCTAACGTAGGGAAGGATCGTTGCTTAGTTTAGTGCAAAATTAATAGTGTTTTCAGACGTGGGGTGCATCGGATATCTGTGTCTACTACTGCATTACTGCGTATAAGAACAGAGAGGATACAAGATCAAGGTATGAAAGATAATTACTTAGTTAAGTTAGTTACAGCCTATATACGGCCCTCATTTCTGAGAGGGTTTAGGGCAAGGAAGTGTCCGCCGCGCTGCCCAAATGCGTGTTGACGAACTTCACATGTCTTCGAAATATTTTTTTTCTTATTCCTCAGACATGTAGGTTTCCTCACGATGTTTTCCTTCACCGCCGAGCACGTGGTAAATCAGCGCTTAAAATTGCAATTAACAATTTCATTGGTGCCGGCGGGGATCGAACCCGGGTTACTCGCGTTCTGTTATATTTACAGCGAGCGTTAACCACTGAGCTACCACGGCTCTGTTTACTTGGAGAGAGTATAAATGATTTGGATGAATTATGTAGTTTTTATAGGATAAAAGTGACAAACGAGCACGAAGTTTACCTGGTAAGTGGTTGCTGCGGCCCATAGATATCTACATCAATCCTCGATCACGTATCAGAATGGAATCGCGTGACCACCTGTGAGGACTAAGATGGATTCCCTTTTTTCCAGTAAAAAGGGTCTTGGTTCTCTACACTCACCATACGAAATACAGCAGCGTTAAATTGCTATTTTTTGTTGGTATTCTGTGAGAGCGTGGTCCTTTCCCGGTGGAGTCAACCCATTCATGCTAAACTACATCTAATTTAGCTGCAACATGACTCTACCACGTGAAAGACGTGTATATAATTAGTTATACTTAGAGAGTGTGTGGCATAGTGTCAAGAAAGGTTTGGTGGATGCAGCTACCGAAGAATAAGGTGTTAGTAAGACAACGAAGTAAAGTGATGAGGTACGTATGAAAGTTGAGGCAAAGAAAAAAAGGAGAAGAGAGCATGGCTAGATTAAGTAGCAATCAGGGCCAGTAATTCTGGCGCTACGAATGATGATATTGAAAGAAAAAAAAGTCTTTATTCGTCTAAATAAGAGAGTTTACGTATAAGTTGTAAGAAAAAAGCAAAAGAGAACGGATGAATATTATAGAAAAATATCGGAAAACTTCCATGCTAAAATTAAAATGTTCCGCAAACTCGTTATAAGTGCCAGAGTACATTCAAAACAGACTAGAAATAATGCTAAACGAGACGAGAATAACAGTATTCTGAATCATGAAGTTTTTAGTTTAAATAGATGGAAGGATTTTGAAAGCGTGTATGAGTTAAGAGACGTTATAAATAAATGAAAAGGATATTACGAAAGAAGAGAAAATAAAATAGGGAGAAAAGTATAGATGAAATAACAAACGCAATGAAAATTGTGAAAGTAGGTAAGACAGCCGGATAAGATGGAGTATCACTCGAAATGCTAAGGGGTGGAGAGGAAGTTGTGGCAGAACTACCTTATTTCGTTTATGTAGTAGTGAAGCGGGTACCGGGATACTGGCGCAAAGCCGTGATAGTCCCAATATATAAAAGAAAATGGTCGCAGCGGGACTTTAAATACTACCGCGGTATCAGGCTGTTTAGCATTATTGAAAAATTGTATGCTTAACATACATTTTATTTTTTTTAAGTTTATTAGTTTTCCCGTAATACTAAAAAGTACTAATTGAAAGAGTTTTGAAAGAAACTGATGGAAAAATTTGGGATGTACAAGCTGGATTTAGAGAGGGAATTTAGTGTAGAGATTAAGTATTTTCTGTGCGCATGATAGCGAAGAAGTTTTTGACCAAAAACTAAAAAGTTTTTGGTGCGTTCATGGACTTGTAGGAAGCTTATTGAAGTGTAGACAGAGATGTGTTATGGAAAACAATTAATGCATTTGGTTTGAGCGCTGGGTTGATACAGGCATTAAATTCTCTTTATAGGGACACTAGTGCTTGTATTAGGATCAACGGCGTCTACTTGGACTGGTTTATCACCAGTAAAGGTGACAGACATGGATGTGTGGCTTACCCGTGGCTGTTCAAATTTTTATGGACAATTGTTTAGAAAATTCGAAAGTTGAATAATGCGGATTAATAATGGGTGAGTTAACCACCAAATGCCTTTGTACGCCGATTATCAAGACATATTTGCATCATCGGCGGCCGAGTTACAAATGGTAGTCACATTAATGAACAGGTCATTAATGTGACTACCATTTGTAATTCGGCCGCCGCCTTTAAAAGAAAGGGGAATGAAAGTAAACGCAAGTTAGACGAAAGTTATGGTTTTAGAAAAAGAAGGAAGTAAAACGATATGTGAAATAAGAAAAGTTTGTTTATTAACTCATGGGCATTTCTCAGAAATATTGAAAAATATTTTGAACACATGTGAAGTCCGTCAACACGCATTGGGGCAGCGCACACACTAACCTGCCCTGAAAGCCTCTCAGAAAAGAGAGGACCCTGTGCAGTCGGACGTATATAGGTGTAACTTTACCCTTTCATTTACAAAGGAAACGAATTATTTTGCATAATAAAGTGCTTATAACACCTTTAATTCATGCATTAATGGATTTGGAACCTAAAACACCACAACTACTTAACTTATTCCTATTTGTTAGTGGCGTGTACATAATATGTTCCCTCATAACCAAAGTATTAAAAAAAAACAAATTAATATAAAACATTAACTGTTTTAGTTACCACAGAGCCTTTAAAGTATGTACGTTGTAAAAAAATAAAAATTTTGAAGTAACATAAATTTGCAGTTAACGGGTATTCCAACGTTGAACAACTGCATTTTCGAATTCATAAAATATTTTGATTTGATGCCAACCGCAATTCAGGTGCAAGAATTTTACACATAACAGAGATATACTCGTAAGGCGTACATTAATTAAACGCTCATGCAAGCTGTCAGTTTTACAACAATGACAGTTGTGATTGACTAATAACATACCGTGTAATGCAATGATGGATGCCTGCATGAGCGCGTAATGTACGCTTAGCAGTCACCATTCGTTTTTATCAATCATGATTGATGGAATTTATTGACGCCTGCATGAGCGTGTATAATTAATTATACGCCTAAGTACCCGGATGACTAAACTTCTATTGGCATTAAAAAAGCAGCCCATAGACGTCTACATTTATCCTCAATTACACATCAAAATGCAGATGCGTTGTCAACTGTGAGGACTAAAATGGAATGTATCGTTTCCAGTAAAAAGGGTGTCCGGTTCTCTACACTCACCATACGAAACACTACAGCATTAAGCTACTATTTCACGCTGGTATTCTGTGAGAGCGTGGTTACAACTATATTACTAATATAACTGTAGCATGGCTCTACCACGTATACGATTTTATTTATTGGTGACAACATCCAGCAATAGATTTTTTTAAGGAAGCTAGGGTGACAAAACCATTACACAGTCCATGTCAGTAAGTGAATAATGTGGCTAATAGATCTACATTAATGATCGATTAAGAATCCAACTGCATATAATATGCATATAATATGACAAACATGATTTGTTACTATTAAACGTACGCCTGTTTGTACGCCTAAGTACCCAGATGACTGAACTTGTATTGGATTTAATAAAAACTTAAAATTTCTAAGGCGTACATTAAACGCTCTTGCAGGCTGTCAGTTTTACAACAATCACGGTTGTGATAGATAAATAACTTACCGTGTAATGCAGTGATTGACGCCTGCATGAGGTGTCTGTCAAAGCTTAAAGTTACAATGTAATGTTTTTTGAAGTTACAATGTACCTAATATTACTTACAAGTTAAATATATCGTTTAAGATGGCTGCAGATATATAGCATAAGAGGGGAGGATAAATGTTTCACAATTTATTCTGATTTCTGTTACAGTTCAGATCGGAGCGTAGCAGTTTAAGTAGTGCTGTTTGGCGGCTGATACAGTTAAAAGAATTCTAAGAGAGTGGACAACTTATAGACGGACGTGACAGTGGTTCCACGACACGGTCTCTGAGGCAGGAAAAGAGTCCTACCACCCAATATAATAGATGCCGCTGCCCATCTCCTGTCTTTGTTTCTTTCTGTCGCCTCTTATGAAAAACTCGTGAAGATATTGGGTAGTAGCTTTTCTTACACCGCGACACGGCAGATCCCTAAGGCTTGGGGAAATGCAAAGTATATTTACATCTAAATAAAAAAAGTATATTAAATACCGTTGTAGCGGCGCTGTTGTCGCGCCACTAGCACACCGAAACACACCGAAGCCTAAATCGCGCTATTAACATTCCGAATCATAGACAGTAATATAGAACTTCTCCGAACTATCACTCGGAGCGTTGGCCGCTCCCCGGGCAGAACACCTTGTCCGGCGGGAGATCTCCCCTTTCCTTCCACGGCCACAGTGGTGACCACCCGACGTGATCTGAACACGCAACCAAACAACCTTCGGAAACTTCAAGCTTCATCATCGTCATAGAATACCCCACCCATTCGCTCCCGAGCAGATATCGTCTGCAGTCTTCATATCCTGCAAGCCATCTAGCTTTACAAGGTTCATCGCAGCACTGGAATAATAATGCTTCCTGTTCCTTCAAGCTACTCTCTGCGCTATACAGTGTTCGGCACGGCTCTGAGCCTTACTGCTCGCCTCTGCTTCACGGCACTCTCGCAGATTACTTGCCTTCTTCTCGACTCACCGCAGACTACAAGGCAATCCACTGGCACTTGCACATTCGTCGACAACGAGACTTCACTATCGACCTCCGGTCTGAGCAGGGGGGTGATGTAGCGGCGCTATCGTCACGCCACTAGCACAACGAAACACACCGAAGCCTAAATCACGCTATTAACATTCCGAATCATAGACAGTATATATAGAACTTCTCCGAACAATCACTCGGAGCGTTGGCCGCTCCCCGGGCAGAACACCTTGCCCGGCGGGAGATCTCCCCTTTCCTTCCACGGCCACACCGTTAACACAAGTAACACACTATTCAACACATTGCCAGCACATGGTGGATTCGAATTTTAAACACACGACGTTCTGTGTTTCGCAGTCCTTATCCTTGATTATATTAATAAAAAAAAATAATGTACTACAGAGCAAATCGGTCACGGCCAATCTCAAATTGATGTGTTTTTTTTGTAGGATAGTGTGACAAACGAGCACATAGTTCACCCGATAGTAAGTGGTTGCTGCAGCCCATAGACGTCTACATTTATCCTCGATTACAAATCCAAATGCAGATGCGTTGTCAACCGTGAGGACTAAAATGGAATGTATCGTTTACAGTAAGAAGGGTCTCCGGTTCTCTACACTCACCGTACGAAACACAGCAGCATTAAGTTACTATTTCAAGCTGGTATTCTGTGAGAGCGTGGTCCTTACCCGGTAAAGTCGACCCATTCGTGCTACAACTATACTTCTAATATAACTGCAGCATGGCTCTACCACGAATAACATTTTATTTATTAGTAACAACATCCAGCAACAGATTTTTTTAAGGAAGCTAGGGTGACAAACCATTACACAGTCCATGTCAGTAAGTGAATAATGATCGATTAAGAATCCAACTGCATATAATATGATAAATATGATTTGTTACTATTAAAACTGGTTTCCGATTCGCGAGGCTAATAACATGACACAAAGCAGCATTATTCTACTATTTGCTATTCCACTCTGACATTTTTACAGCATGACCCTTATGCAGTCAATGTGACCCCATACGTGCTGCAGCCATAATATACTACGCTGTAAGTGCAACAATCCTTGCAAATGTGATAAACAATGGAGACAATGATAAATAATAAGGACGGCTCTCTGTTCCCTTACTGTTATTGACAGATAAAATAGAAACATACGTCTGGAAACGGATCAGACGAAACACTGAAAATTTTCTGAGATCTATATATTATGGCTCTTACTGATAAGTTCTTGATAGTTAAACGCACGCAAGCGAACTGATTTTGGTCTGAACCTTGTGATCATCAATCTCGTTTATGCTCACTAGGCCAACAAGGCAGTTAGGCATATAAATTTATATTGTGGCATTTATAAGAACAAATATAAGTTAAAGCTTGACTCAGAAGAACATAATAAGTTTCTGAAAATTGTTGCAGGAAACTTTTAACAAGACTAGTTCGGTATAATAAATAAATTCTCGAACAGACTTTGTTGTTGCCTTAGCTGGCATAAAGAATTTATAAAGCAAGCGAGGGTCATTTTATTGCGGGATTAGAATTAAGGAATTTCTCAGACAAATACGGTCAATAACGTTTTTGCTATTTTGTTTTTATCGTATTAAAATAATGTATGGGCATTCTCATAAGCAGGACATAGGGTTTGAATCTCAGGTTGCGAAAAAATCCGTTGTTAGGGGTTGATTGTGGTAAAGTGATAGAAAGCGCAGCTTCTGTTCTGACTTTTTTGACATTAGAGACTGGCTTGTAATTTTATGCCAGTACTTCTACTCGCCCGTTGTTTTTTTTAAGAACACCAGTAAACACACGAAGACTTCAAACCAAATTGTTAAGGTCAACAGCGTATTCGATATTCAAAAAAAATATTCGTTTAAAAGTTGGACGTAGATTTTGCTGAATTCTAAAATTTAGCTGCCCCGCCAGGTAAACTAATCGAACCAACACGACGATTGTATCTTTTTTTTTCTTCTCTTTATATTTAAAAAAAACACGTTACAATAGAAATCGTAGTGCAAGGTTTTTTGAAACGACTACAACTGCGGACTAAGTAGCTCATAGCTACAGCAGACTATGAACACCTTAGTCTTTAGTTTTAGTTGAGTGACGTATAAGGCTATTAGCATCACCAGTGGGAAGAAAGCTCAAATAATGGAATGTAATCGCTTGTAAATAAAGTGGCTATCTATCTATTGTATCAGTAAGAATTATAGGTTCTCTACATTCACCATACAAAATAGGTAACTAAGGTGATATTTTACGCAGGTATTCAATGAAAGCCTTGTTTTTTTTCCAGTCGAGTCAACGCTTTCGCGTTACAATTATAACATTGCCGGAGCATCGCTTTAACACGTAAAAGTAATAATAAATTTTATAAGATTGACGAGGATTCTTACATCACAATAAACAGTGAAAGAATCGTCGGATATTTCATGATCAATTTTTCGAACGTTATTATTAACGTTGCGAGCCTTTCAAAAGGGCTAAATTCCGCTAACGCTTCTTCACTAAGGACTAGGCTTAGACCTTTCCAACAACTGTCAGAGTCTACGAAAATAGATGTGACATACGCCTATTTCTTTACGACGGGCGACAGTTCATGTTCTTGCCGCACCAGTACTTGATAAAAACGCTTATACCTTTGTTCTCATATTTTCTTTATGAAATGTACTCGTATATTACGTAGGTACTGAAACAGAATTCACAAATGTTTACAAGACCGGTACGTCGGTGGCCCGTGTTGCTTTATGGTATACTAGAACAAATAAATTACTGTCTATACATAGATTTATTATAGAAGATCTGAATAAAATTGAAGTTTTTGTCCGTGATATCGAAATGAGTGCCTTAAATTGAGCCGAGAGAGTTATATGAAAGCTACTAAAACAATAGTAACAACTTTTTAGGGTTCCTCAGTTACACAACATTCCTTATAGTTTCGCCATGTACATTCGTTCGTCCGTCCGTCCACTATATTATTCAGAGACCCTAGGTGCTACAAATTTGTAATTTGGCATAGTTACAGATATTAGTTACGCCTACAAAACTGTAAAGTAAAATCTAAAAAAAACTTTTGGTAAATCCATATGTGCATGCCTTAAGCGCTCATGTTATACGTCAATTTATTTAAGTATTTTAAATAAACGCAAGTTTTTACCAACCTTCAAAAACCTTGTTACATTTAATTCTAATTTACCAATAATTTTATATCAAACGTTAATAAAAAAGTGTGGAAAATTAAAAAGTGTTCGATTCATGTGATCGTGAAAAATGAAAAAAAAAAACTCAATCAACAACAGAAAATATTTATTTTATTTTACTATATTACTATTATTGATTAAATTTTTTATTATTGTTAATTAAAAAATCTTTATTAAAACTTAGAAACTTCAGAATTATTTTAAAACGATCTGAAATCTACTTTAGTATTACTTTCATTTTTGGGTATTTGTACTCACGCATGAAAGCATTGACGGCTCCTTGGCACAGTAGCTTAGCAATGAGTTATAGCGCTGAGAGCCGCAGGTTCGAATTTCGCACGGAACAAGTATTTGTATGTATATATGTCTACAAGTAATTGTTCCGGGTCTGGATGTTTGTCCTTCTGCAATTTATGTATGGAAACTGCCTCCACGATGCGGGAGAAAATCCTGGTGTGGGAATAACGTTTTTTTTTTAAAATAAGAAGGCACTGTCGTTAAAACTAGTCTCTTTTACCTGACTCGTTAATAATTTCTTTTTCCCATCAACTTTATTTCGTTTTAAAAAAAGTATGATGAAATAGTCATATCTGACCAGTATCTTAATTTAGCATTCACTCAGGTCACTCCATAAAGTCCAAGACGTATAAGTATATTTATATATAAATCCTACGTTCTTTTAGGTAAACAATATATTAAAATGAAAATAAATGATTATGAAAATAATAATAATATCTTGACATGGTCAAGTATGTATCAAAGGATACAATTTATTTTTGTTTGGAGAATGGGCCCACCACAAATTTTAAGGATTCTTAATGAAATGCATATCGATTTATTGCTTATATATATAGTATGGCAATAGCATTACAATAGTAACTTTTATTAGTTTTACTGCATCTAAGCGGAGTACTGAGAAATTAACAATTAAAATATGAATCTAACAAATAACCTAAAAACAAACTGAAAGCGATTTTATAGCAGTTTTCACCGGTAGTAGTAAGCTAAAATAGTGCACTGAATAATAACTAAAGTACATATAAAACAAAGTTGTAGGTATATTCAGAATTTATAGAGTACATTAACATCGATGGAAAAAATTACTACTTCCGGCAAAATATAGTGCCTGTCTATGCACAAATGTCGTCTGACATGTATTGATTGATTGTGAGTGTACATTATAAATACCTAAAGTAATATAATTAAAGCCAAGATTTCTTAGGAATAATATTATGTCCATTTATATTTATAATATTATCAACACACGGTAAGAGAGGTGTTTTATACTGGTTGTGTTACAAAAAGCAAATTATAATGTAACTGTATTTATTACTGTATATAATCATTTCCTAAGTATTGTATTAATAGTAGTACGGAAATAGAAACAGAAACTTCTTTCTTCATTATAGATTATAAATGATACTTATTGAAAGTCACTTTTTTAATTTACCACTGCACTGGTTCGGAAGAAACCTCGTGTATCGGGAGGAACCAGCAAGAAACCCAGTGAGACATATTTTTTTAAATAACAGCTTACAATCATGTATGTTACAATTAACAACACATAACACATTAGAAATAGCTTGATAGTGATCACCTTACCCAGGAGTTATTATCATCCATAAATACCTTAATATTATAATAATCCTTTTTATGCAAACTTAGTTTAATGAAGTTTTTGAACGTAGATCATTGATTGAGATAGACAGACAGGAGTAGTGCAAGACTTTGTTTTAATATTGTTTTGTTGGGTAGTATATAGTCATACATCATAATAAAATGACTGGGTAATAACATATCAAAATTACTATGTAATATCCTGCTTATCTACGTTATTATACACCGATAAATAGTGAGGAAGGAAGAAGTTTAAAGTATTTGTGTTAGGATTACAACAACACAAGTATAACAGAATTGTATTTATTACTATCGATTCAGCCTGGCTTCCCACTGATGATTTATGGATCGCAACAACAGCGCCATTTACCGGGTCCAAATATAAATATAAACCATTCAGAAATCCATTCAAATACACACAAAAATTTCAAAGTCTATAATTGAAATAAGTAGAAACATTTTTGTATTTTAAGTAGATAGTTTTTCAATCATTATCATTTCAAGAGATGTTTTCAAAATAACTTCATGTCAATAGGTCAATTTATGAAATTCTTAGGAATTAGAAGGGCATTTTCAATGATAACAGATATGATGTGACAATTTTTTGTTTATAATTAGTTAATCGATTTAAAAAAATATATAATAAGTTCAACAATCGTTTATCTTTTACCAACGTGCTTTTTATACCATTTTTATGTTCAATATGATCGTTTGATACTATTTCATGCGACAAAACGTTGGATTCTCGATTATAGGCGGTAGTAGAACATACCTACGTGCTTTGCGATAAGGCATGCAAAAACTTTTTATTTTGGGTACCTCCCATAAAGGTGGACGATTTCTTTACTCGTCTATTCCATTGTGTGTGATATCGTTCGATAGGCCTTTCAAAAATACTAGGGGTACGGAGTAACATGTTTTCGATTCAAGGGTACGTTTTCGAAATATTGTCATGTGTCCTACTAACTAAACCGCTGTCTCCGTTAATGTAAAAAATATAAATGATAGCAGTAAATATAATAAAATTAAAAGGAAAACTATCACAGCTAAGTATAGATAACCAGTTAACGAGTAATAATCAACCAACTTATAAAGTACACTTGAATTAGTAAAAATTTCCTACTTCATGAAAAATTACCTAAAAATAGCTGAATTATAACTTTGTAATGTTATTGTAACATTTAAGAAATAAAAATTTTATGAAGAAAAGGAATAATATGCATTTTATTTTTAATTTGTGGGATAGGAAGGGAGGATATTTCTTACTTACTTACTACTTTCACTTATTTTTTAAATTGTAGTTATTGTAAACCTCATTCAAAGTATTCATACAATCATATAGCCTAATACAGTTTCATTCGTCATACACTTGGTTTATGTGGGTGACCCTCAGGATAATTTAGGGCAGTGGTGGTTTAAGGGGGAAAGTTCGTTACGATCATATATATCTTAGGGTTGCACTGTCGGGAATGTATAGATAAGTCAACTATGATCGTCTTTGTACGGACTTGGCAAATAAATGATTTGATGTAAAATGTATTATTTTTAAAACCAAAAAGTTTTTTTTAATCTTTTTTTGCATTGACAAACATTGGGATTCAGGAAAGCAGCCTTATGCGAGTCCCCATTTAAAATACGTGACCTTTTTTCTGTAATACCGGCATTCTGTCAGATTACAGATGCACTAACTCTTTGGACCCTCCCTATAAGTCTGATTTGAAAATAAGTCCTTTAATGATTTCTTATATTTACGCGAACACTACACATTGAAAATAAAACGACAGTTAAAAATAAGATTACAAGAACAATTAAAAATATCGAGCAAGTGAATGAGTTTGTAAATTTTGGATGTATGCTTGGCATAGTTAGACATGAACATGAAAAAAAGAGTGAAGGCAAAACAAAGGGTAAATTGGGCTCATTACTCTTTTATATACAAAGGAATGTGTCTAAAAAGGCACGTACGTTAATTTAAAATGTTGTTTTAATCCATAATTATTTAATAGATAATTAACGTATGGTAAAGAAAGTTTGGTTGATTTGTTAATACAAATGGAAATGCGGGCAATAAGAAATATCTTAGGGCTGCCCCTGAATAATAGGCTGAAAAATTATGCGACAAGAGAAAAGTTTGGTTACAAATAGATGCTGTGACCAGGAATAAGAGAGAGATGCTTCAGTGGTTAAGATTTCGTGTCAAAACCACTTAGAGTGTCAAAGCAAATTTATGCTGCAGTAGTGAGTACTAGAGTCAGCAAGGGTCACCTTCGACATAAGTATATCGACCAAATTATCGATATTCGATAATCGATAATCGATATTCTGGATACATTGAGAGCACCCTTAACCGATAAGTATGTATTAGTAAACATATGGATGGGGATGAAGCGAGAGTAAGTCAGTCAGATGACAGAATCGTGCTAGTTGTCACTTGCCACCACTCTGGGTTAGAGGCGTGAGGGTTTATCTTAGATTTATATTACACACAAAGGGGGACGCCCATTTTCGGCCATGGAACGCCCAACAATGTGAATTTGTTAAAAAATTATATCTTTATTTATGGTTATTAATCGCGGTATTCATTTATCCTCAAACAATGGGAATATTTTTGCACAAATTAAAAGTACCGGAAACATAATAATAAAAATTAGGTAAATCATTATGTCATTAGTTTGTGAATAAAAAAAGTGTTGCCAATCACAAAACACATTTAAAAAAATCGATTCTCTTTTTCGATCGATTATTTACGGTGTCATCATTACAGTGCTAATATAATTTTTAAATAATTATGATGTTACGATAATTAAACAAGCGAATTACTAGCTGATTTCTAATGAATTCTTTAGAGAGTAACAAATGCTACGGCACAATTTAACTGTTAATCTTAACCGATCTTCTTTGAAAACAGATAAGAACTGTTATTCTTATCTGTTTTTAAAGAAGATCGGTTAAGTTATTCTTATCTGTTTATAACAACACATTTAAAATAGAATCATGTTACGATAACGAAACAAGTTAGTTTCCAGCTGATTTACCATGAATCCTTTAACCTTTTGAGCGCCAAAGTCGCCTATACTTGACCAACACCTGCGGGCCCTGAGCGCCAACGATGACTATAGTTGACAAAAAACCCGGCTCAGAAAAATATGAAATATAGATATTGGAAAATTATTACAGGTATTTTAATTCTACACTCCTCAAAATAGGAATAACCCAGCAACATGTGAGTATAAAAAACAAGTCTTCTAGAGCCACAAGTACTAAGAAACATTGAACTAATAAAAATGGATTTTTATTTAAGCAAATACTATGTCCAGCACGCCAAAGTCGTCTATGGTTGACCGCTAGTGTCAAACGCGGGAGGCATAGATTTCTTGAAAACTATCCAAAATTCAGCTCAATGGTGTTTTTTTTTCTATTATTATTGATATTTGAATAAAATGAAAGGTTATAAACACAAAACTATAATTAGCTACATGAATAAAAAAATGTTATCAGATTATCTTCGCATAATAAATCTAATATCTCAACTCTAGCGCATCTTTAGCGCGTCATCGAAAATCAGTTCACTGGGCACCGTGATCAAGGATAGACGACACCCTGATGACGTCATAAGTGATTACCGAGAAAAGTAGAGCAATGCAACATGAACGATTCCTCAGAACTCATTCGGATTTTGGAAAGCGTCGATGATGATGAATTTTGATTTTTGATTGATGAATTGAATTTTTGATTGATTGGTGAACAAATATGTTTATTTATTCCATGACCAAGATTTTAGTATTATAAGGCTGATTTACTTAGTGCGAATAATTATATACAATTGTTGATTAATGAATAATTATGTACCTTTTTTAATAATAATACAAAATTACAATTAATGTTTTTTTTACTTAGGGTGTGAAGAGCAATTTTTCATTTTGTGTTGTGCCATTTTCTTTCTCAGTCTCAAAATCATCTAGCAGCATCAGCATCATATCAAATCCCCATTGTCATAAGAGTATAAGACTTTTCTTCTGTGCGTCACTTGGCCTACGCCTTCCCCGACACATAAAATATTATGAATCGATGTCTGTATATTTCGGTTAGATCGATTTTGAAATCGATACACAACATTCTAAGAATGTTTCAAAAGGGAAGGTCAGCTACGCCGTTGTCGTCCAGTCGCGACAGTGTCGTCATTAGAATGGAGAGTAGTGCTAATGTTTACTACTATTTTATTGTTATTGTTTGTTTTTTATTTATGTTTATATGTACAAAGTACATATATAAAAAGAGTGGAAGACGGCACAAGATTAAATAAAACATACAGTTTATTAAGAGTCATTTATAGCATAAAAAACCAACAAAAACAAGTTATTTCACGTTATCGATATATCAACTCTTGGCAACACTATTTTGTTTTGGCGCTTTGGCGTACAGGACACGGTAATGCGTTTTTGGCGTGGCGCTTAAAAGGTTAAAGCTTAACAAAACGCAACTGCACAATTTTTATCAGTTTCAAGACAAAAACAACGGTTGTTATCGGCTTGGTTGAAAACGTTAACAACCGCCTTCACATCTGTAGTTATGATAATTAAATAAGCGATTTAATAGCTGATTTACAATGAATTCTATGCAGTATAAAATAACGCTACTGCACAATATAACTGTTATTCTTATCTTTTCTTAACAATACATTTAAAATGAAATCATGTTACGATAATTAAACAAGTGAATTTCTAGCTGATATACCATGAATTTTTTAGAGCTTCATAAAACACTACTGCACAATTAACTGTTCTTAAAAATACACTTAAAATAGAATTTAAATAAAAAAGGAAGATACATTTTAAAAAGCGAGCAGAAGTTAAAACACCTCCAAGATTATTCTCTTTTTATGAAATTATTAATCGAATAATAATCGAATCGCTATGGATATTATGATGTTATGATAATTAAACAAGCAAATTACTAGCTGATTTACTATGAATTCTTTAGAGTACAATAAAATGCTACTGCACAATTTAACAGTTATTGTTATCTGTTTTAACAATACATTTAAAATGGAATCATGTTATGATAATTAAACAAGTGAATTTTTAGCTGATTTACCATGAACTGTTTAGAGCATAACAATACGCTACTCCACATTTTAACTGTTCTTAAAAATACGTTTAAAACATAATTTAAAAAAATAAAAGAAAATATATTTTAAAAAAGCGTGTAGAACTGAAAGCGAAACTCAAATATTATTATTTTTTTCATTAAATTACTAATCGAATACAAATCGATATCGTTTCGTTGTATTTATGTTAGTTATGTGGCAACATCAAATCTGACAGCTATAGGAAATATGTCATGCGAAATGAAATCACAATTCAACAAGTAAAAAGGTACTAGTGAATTCACAACTAAATAGTTGCCATTGTGTTATTTTGTTTGTTATTTTTCAAATAAATTCTCAAGAACTCATACGGAGTGAGATTGTCGATCACATTATAGTGTGACAACAGTTAAAAGTAAGTGTTCAACAGTTTTTAATTTATTAATTCTAGTGCTGATATTTGATAGTGATGAATGTATTAAATGATGAAGTTGTTTTATTTTTTAACATATGCACAAGCTATACCTGACAAACAAAATAGCTTATTTGTAACACGGCGATAAGATTAGCTAGCTAACACCAGATAGTTACGAAATGGACAATTTTTATCAAATACCAAGAAATAAGACAGTCGATTTTTAATTGTTTTTGGACTACTGGTAGGCAGTCAGTCCTTAATTATTAAATAATATAGGGTATTAAGTTTTAAGTAACATTTACCTATATTTGAGTTTAAAGTAAACAAATCTATTTTATTTTGTTCACTTTGTCTTATTTTTTTTATTTAATATTATTTCAGTTGCCATCGTCATCGCGTGAGTGTCATGATTGCGAAGGATTGATAAAGCAGCAACACGTTAAACTTTAGAACGGGAACCATCTGAATCATCTAGTCCATCCTTGTAGCAATCTAAAGTGAGTAATGTATTGAACCTAGAACAAAAAAGCTTAGATCATACATCATACAATATACTGCTGCCTAATTTTGTAAGAGCACCACTCACACAAAATCAATGTTTTTTCCTGGTTGTAACAATTCCAATCAACTCACTGTTCCATCAGCATTGCGGGTATGTATTTTTATGAATACAATTACTATGTACCTCCAGAATGTAGAATCAGTAACTACCATTTAAATAGTAACTCTTGGTATTTACTTTTAGAATTAATATATAACCATATTAAAACATTTAGTGTAGCACAAATTATAGATTTTTCTACATTATTGTAAGATAATATTTACCATCATATAGACTTTAAAAATATTTACAATATGCCCGAATATACTGTACATTATTATCTACGCTTATCAAAGGCACAATGCCAATAAATTCTGTCTGAAGTGCCCAAAATGTCAAGTAAACATAGTGGATGCTTTGCACTTGCTGTATATTTGATAAAAGTAAGAACAGGAGATAGTGATGAATGCATATAGGCATTATTGCAAGTACCAAGAAACAAATTAGAGCGGTTCATGAATATGGCCCAAGAAATATTAAATCAGGATGTTGTTCCTATGAATTTTATCCATCGTTACCACTCTCTGTGCCAAATTCTATTCAGTAATTATGATATTATATCTGAGGCAAATAATTTCTTAGCTTTCCTAGATGTTTTTGTTATCCAAAATCCTAACAACATCATAGGTCACACTGTGTATAGAAAAAAGACCCATACAAACTGATATTTAAGCGGTGAATCTCACCATAATCCTTCACAGTTAGTTACCATGAGCAAATCTTTGTTACAGAGAGCATATGGGATCTGTGAGAACAAGCACCTGGCCGCGGAGCTTCAGCACGTCAAGCAGGTTCTGTACAAAATCAAGCTTCGGGTCCCACGTCTTCGTCACAGTGACCGAGTGAAGCCGACCGCAGTTGAGCGTGTGCCTGCTGTACTACCGTATGTCAAGGGTGTCACCCCAACCAGATAGACATACATCAGATTTGATAGACCACAAATCCTCGTTAAAGAACATTAATTCCTACCAAGGATGGTATGTGAAGCTACTGAAATTAAAAAAACATCCTAATTTCAGTAGAGAAGGCGGTTGGGTACTGCCACCTGCTTGGGACACTATAATTAATAAAATTAAAACAAACCCCAAGCATACCACTGCAAGACTTAAAGATAGAGTAAGTTCAATCTGCGTAGATTGGACTATAAAAATAATAATAAAAAGCTGAAGGTACTCCATGTCCCAATACTGACATTGGGATGGCAGTCACCTCAGTACCCCGTGACCATGGGTGCTATAAAGCACCTGAAACTTCAGGAATTAATAATAATAGTATAATAATAATATAGCCATTTATTTCCGAACTTTGGGGTTACATAATATTTGTGTTTGAGTTCCTATTGTAATACTAGTTAAAGTAAGTCCCTCTGTTCGGTGTGCCTTTTTGGCATAGGCCTCCAAAAGAAAAATCACGCGTCGGGAATTAAAAGTTAAAGAAATTAAAAGCAATAAAATTGGTAAAAGTAGTCGTTAAAAAGCTGTAATTGTGAAAATAAAAAGCTTTATATCATAAAAATCCCGACTTTTTTAAACCAATTCCTTAACCATTTCATTATTTTAATTGCATATTATCATTTCCATATGCTTTTATATGTGGGCACCCATGGCCGAAGTGTCTATGAACAGTGGGCATCCCCCTTTGTGTACACCTGTTAGTAAGCAAATGTTTACGTTCATTATCACCGTCAACTATTGTGGATTAGGAATAAAAGTGCCGACGCCTTGTTAGCTTTAGGCTTATTTTATTCATAAAACTAAAGGGAAAAACGAATACACACAGCCTATCTTATGATAACTGGCTGCAGTTTACAGTAATTATGCTGTTTTACCCTAGTATTATATGAGGGAATAAGCTTTCGTAAGAGAGTAAGCTTTCTCAAGTCATGCCAAACCAATCGAGCTGCACTTAATATATACAGGCTGCTGCATGTCTTTATCACATAATTATATTATAAAAAATAACACCATGCACTAAAAATTAAATAAATAGAATATAAAAACGAGCTTGTGGTGGCGGAACCGAATCCATCACCCATTTCATCCCGTAGGAGTCGCAATTATAGGTAATGTAAGAAAGACCTCATGGCTTCCGATGGATGGCTATATAGCTATATTGGCAGACATGAATAGTCTAAACCGATGCAGCACAACATACAACAGGAAAGAACAATATCCAACAGTTTTAACACGTGTGTAGCCGTACTGCAGCTACATTATGGTTGTAGCATGAATGGGTCGACTCAACCGGGGAAAGACCACGCTCTCACAGAATACCAGCGTAAAATAGCTGTTCTCTGCCGCTGTGTTTCGTATGATGAGTGTAGAGAACCGGAGACCCTTTTTACAGGAAACGAGGCATTCCATCTTAGTCCTCAGGGGTGGCAACGCATCTGCATTTTGATTCCTACTGATAAATATAGTCTATGGGCCACAGCATCTACTTAATATCAGATGGACTGAGTGCTCGTTTGTCACCCTACTTCTATAAAAAAGTCAGAGTTTAGCGGGAGATAAATTGTACGAAAACACAAAAAAAGTGCACTAAGAAATGCCATATGTCATAATTTGTCCTGATATTAAAATTAAAATAATAAATGTTTATTTCAATTACACAATGTTTTAACAAACATGATTTGGAGAACACTTTTTAAGAAAGGAGATGCTTGTGTTAGCTGATTCCGCTCTTCCACTTAACATTATACAGAATATGCAAATGATATCAAAAATAAAAGAAATAAAAAACAAAATAAAAGCACAAAATACAAAAAGGATATGAAGCGCACATAAATGATGTTGTGTGTGTGGTGTGTGGTGTGTGTGTGTGTGTGTGTGTGTGTGTGTGTGTGTGTGTGTGTGTGTGTGTGTGTGTGTGTGTGTGTGTGTGCGTGTGTGTGTGTGTGTGTGTGTATGTGTGCGTGTGTACGTGTGTGTGTGCACACCGCATTGTGTATGTGAGTTGAATTAGTTTCCATGTGTGTAGATGTAAGTTTTAGTTTTAAGTTTAGGTTAGCCCTGCGACAATATAAGCCAGGCACTGCTTCTTCCACTAACAGGGACATGTCGTGGTTTTTGTGCTATTGGATTTGGCTTTGTCAGGATTGCAGTCAGATTTTGGGAATATTAGTCTATGAAAAAAAAATTCAGGATTTTTGGAAATCAGGTTATTATTTGTCAGGGTATTTCAATATTCCATTTGGTAACCCTATGCAATTCATTATTCTTATTATTTTCATCAAATAATGGCACAAAGGTTTATAGCAGTTTTATAGCTTCATATTATAAAGCTAATGGTTATTCATTCAAAATTAATTATCTTCCCGGTCATTTGGCGCAAAATCAGGCTGGTTTTTTTTGCCTTATTAATTTGAGTTTGCTTTTTCTTTAAGTGGCAGTTTCAGTGATTTATGCTGTCATCACTATTAAATGGGAGTTAATAGACAAAAAATCCATAAAAATTGATTCTGGAATTTTCTTGAATAAGATTCGGGTTAAGTATATATATATTTTTTAAAGAAATGTGATCGTGAAAATATATATTACAAATTCTATTCTCCTAACTTTATTTTTTAGGGATTGATGATGATAGTAATCGTGAAGCTTCTTTACTTTATTTATTAATTTACTTAGATTATAACATAAACACCAATAAGGGCTTAAGCTAAAGTAATTTGTTGTCATGAACAAAAAAAAAAAAAAAAAACACAAACAAATTGAAACCTTAAGCTTAACTTAAATCAAATTATTATTTACGGATTTTATCGCGTTTAATTACAACTTAATTTCTTTTTACAATCCCGACGTTTCGGGTGCTTTACAGCATCCATGGTCAGGGGGGGCTGAGATGTTTGACGTCCCAATGTCATAGTTAGTCCGGCTACCTTCAGTTTTTGATTATTAATTTTTGTTCCGATTTACGCAAAACGAGCTTGTAGTATCATGAAGTCTTGCAGTGGTATGCTTGGGTTTGGGTTTAATTTTGTTAATTATAGGATCCCAAGCAGATGGCAGCACCCATCCTTTTTAGGTAGGAATCGGTGTTCTTTTGCGAGCATTTGTGGTTTATCAAATCTAATGTAATGGTGGGGAAGATCTTTAACATGTTCGCAGACTGCAGACTTCCTGAATGACTTACATTCTGCGAAAAAGATTATATTAGATTTGAATAGCATAGCATTAAGCTTAACTTAAGTACAAAAAAACTTACTAAGTTGCTGCCGTCTGTTGGTAGTGTGCCCAGAAGACTGGCTGAGTTGTCTTGCTGTATTGCGAGGCTAATCCGCTGAACAAAATATCTTCTAGCTTTTGGGTCACCAGAGACATTGACAAGGTGAAATGAGATATCCCTGTACAAATGTCTTGCTTCAGGAGCCCACGACCCCAGCGTTTCAAAACAAATATGCATCCCTCTCCAAGGGCTACATATTTGCGTCGCTTGTTAGACTCAGCAACAGCTGCAGCGGCGCCTGCCTTCTGTGCCGTCGCTGCAAGATATGATGGCGCTAATGTGTCAACACAAGTTGCATCCCATATTAAGGAGCGCCCATTTTTCCATGTAATGAGCGTCATTCTGTCAGGCCTCTTGCCATCGTCTCGCAATATACTGCTTGGCTCTAAAATTGCAGGTACGTTTGCACTGGTTAAGGCCCGTCGAATGACGTCATTAATGGCTGCATGGCGAGGGATGCGACCAGACCTCCACTGGCATGCCAGGCCGTGGTGGCCAAAAATGTCGACCTCTTTACCACAGCGGCAGCGATGGAGCCCATTGGTTTTTAAACCTAATCTCAGACTGATAGAAAGGGAGAAAGTAGTAATGTCCAAGAGTGTTCCGATATTCGATTAGGGCAGCGCATTCTACCAATAGCCTCACTCCTTCTCCACATATGCTAGAAGACGAGCTCGCTCTGTAGGGTTTTCGCAGTTTTCTAATAGGTTTCTTTGAACCTGGATACTGAGCGGCTCATCGCAATGCCTGTGCGAAGCTGAGTTTGACTTGGTCTTATTGATCCAGGGTTCCTTGGCCGCAGCCAAGCACGAGACGTCTACATCATCGAGTGATGGGTTAGTAACTATTCCAATGAGGTTTGTCGTGCTGACTGAAGACAAGAGAGCCGAAAGTGCTACGCTGAAAACTCTTCGGATGCCTAGACCACCAAGTCTAATGAGAATTGTGAACCCCGGAAGTTTCATTTAATATATACATGCTTTGTTTCATGTGGTGAGTGTAGAGAACGGGGTACCCTTTTTATTGGAAACGAGGCATTCTATCTTGGTCCCCAATGGTGACAACATACATACATACATACATAAACACTCACGCCTGTCACCCAGAGGGGTAGGCAGAGACTACAGACTTCCATTTGGCACGATCCTGACACACCTCTCTCGCCTCCTTCACATCCATACACCTCCGCATACATGCTCGTCGGTTAAGGGTACTCCTAATTTGGCCCGTTTTCAATAAATCGCCAATTTGGTCGATAAATTTTCGCCTAGGACGTCCCTTTCCGACTCTGCCATTCACTTCTGCAACATAAATTTTCTTTGTCACTCTTTCCTCATTCATTCTTTCCACATGACCAAACCACCGAAGCATTCCTTTCTTAATCCTGGTCACAACATCATCTTGCAAACCACACTCTTCTCTTATTACACAATTTCTTACCCTGTCATTAAGATTCAGCCCTAACATACTCCTTAACGACCGCATTTCTACTGCGTTCATTCTACTCTCGTGCTTCTTCTGCCACACCCAACTTTCACTACCATATGTTAAAGTAGGGACCAACACAGCATTGTGAATTGCCATACGTGCCTTTTTGGTGACAACGCATCTGCATTTTAATTCTTAGTTGAGAAAAAATGTCTATGAACCACAGCATCTACCAATCTTCAGGTGAAATGTCCCTCGTTCGTCACCATATTCGATATAAAATAATATAATATAAACCCTATATATAAAAAATAAGATATATTAATATAATTAATTCAAATATTAAAATTATATTAAAAAATTATGTTAAATTATGTCGAACTAAGTTGCGGTTAGTGAATCCCATATAATTTATAAATTAGGTAAATGTACGCGGTTTAACTGAGAGCTGCAACTTAACCTACTTTCGCGTATATTACTCGATACATATAATATATGGAATACAATCTGAAACTATTTTTTTATTTCTTCTTTCTATGTGCGGCCCGAAAAGTCCACACGACTAATTTTCCAGTGGTAAGAATAAAAAATATCATATGTTTTAATATTTTATTAATTTTTTAATTTGGCACAAAAAACGCCTTGACTGATTTTGTACAAAATTTTATGAAGTCTAAGTTACATAATGAAACTGGTCCCTTGTCAATATCACTCTTTGTTCTCGAGATAAACGAGGCGAAAATTGAATCCGAACATACATACATACGTACATGTGCACACCCGGACTTCCATCCATTTTAAAAACCATACTATTCGACTCTAAAGACCTTGAAACGTGGAGATATGTTAAAATTTCCAATTAATAAAATTGGACCCATTACATTATTACCCCTTCCCACTGGGAAGTTAGAAACGTGCAAGCTGAGGTAAATATTTACCCAGATAATATTTATTGGGTGAGGTCTACATTATCTGTCTCAGATCAACAAAGTAAGATAGACGGTGGGCTGCGTAGATTTCGAGCGACGCTACAAACATTCTTAACTTATTGTAAGAACACGTGCGGGAGACGGACATCAGCATCTTTCTGATAACTCCTCACAATTATAAAAATAAACAGTGGTAGCCAAGTGGCAACTATGGCGAAATCCCCCTATGAAACAAACTATATGGGCAGGCCTATAATCAGCAGTGGACTTTAAAGGGCGGTTAAAAAAAGATGTATTCGTGAGGGAGTCTCAAGAAGTATATCGTGGTTTCAGCGTCATTAGAAATGTTAGTAGTTTGCAATTATGATGAATTGGAAATAAACCCTTAAAAATGCTGTGTGTTGCTCATCAATACACATAATAAGGAAAAGGCTAACCTCTTATCTATGTTTGCCAAAAAAGAGCGTTTGAACAGCTGTGTTCCATCTAAAGGGTATATTTTGAATAGAAAATATGTCTAATTTGCGTATAGAAAAGGAATGCAATAATTGGCCAATTGATCGTCAGTCAAATGGCAATATTTGTGTCTTTAAGACAAGAGTAAAAAGGTTTTTATTAAGCTAAAAGCAGTGTGCTTTGCCATATTGGGCTAACTCACCACCTAATAGCAGGCACTGGGTTTTATGAATTAAGAAAGTATTGGTAACATATATTTTTTAATTAAAAAAAATCCAGAGCTACGAAAAATTCTAAAAACGTTAAGAAATATATTCTTATGTCTTTCCATTGATAACGTCTCTTTTGTTTCTAGCTGTTAAGCTTTCACACTTACGAGACTTTAGTTATAAAAGTAAACTGCTCTCGACATTCCATTTTTGGACAATTAAGGCCATGTCTTTACTTAAATGTGATCACGATTACTGTTCTCTAAGATTTTAACCAAAGACCACTAACAACAACTGAATATTGTAGACATTAATAAATATGGTTATAAATAAAATCATATATACAAATAGAGCATAGAACATCGGAAGTTATTAAGTGTGTTTAGAACATTCCTCTTCTTCAACGTTAGTCTGCAAAAGTTTATTTCTGGACATCGGCCTTTTCCAGTTTAAAAAAGTATTTGCCCTTGCAGGCAGATTTTCAATTGCAGTACCGTTTTCGAATAGGATTAAGAAATACATGTTATTCAAAAGTGATTTCGATGTTACACTTATGACGTAAGATTGGAAGTAGGTTTCGGCGTCACTCAATAGAAACAAAGATACTACACAGCTTAGCTCGAAAATCAACAATTTGTTTCCAAGTAACAATTTTTTTGTTCATTTTACATTTGAACCCATTTTTGCCAACTTCAAATGTACGCACGTTTTATGCAGTGCTATATTACGTAAAAGGATGAAATCACATCGCAAAGAAAGGTTCTCGATCGGCTGTTGTTAAGTGAAGTGGAGGACAGTTACTAATAGGTGGAGTGATGGCACAGGATCATGCATTGAGGTATTCCTTGGATGAGGCCTATGGTAAGTAGTGGACTTGTGAAGGGGTGTAATGGTGTTATTTTTTCTTTCTTCTTTTTCGTAATATACATGGGTATAAAAAGCAGAAAAATTTGGTTAGTTAAAGCAGAATGTATGATATCATATTCTGAGTATAGGCATACCCCTGAAAGTTCCTCATAGGAATATATTTGCCCTTGTTATCACGGTTGGCAATCGGGTTGACAAGCACAACTTTTTATTTTATTTTTGTTGTTATTAGGAAAACGCTACCGCCTTTTCCCTGGTTTGTTTCCCTCTGTCGCTTTTTATGACGCCTACGGGACGATATGAGGTATTGGATGTACTTACACCGCCACTGACCGCATGAGTTATAGTAGTATGCATGGGTATGGATTTATTTTTTTAAACATAGGATCCCCAGCCATCTTCCCTATTAAAATTTGTATGTTATTTAATTTTAATAGCTTCGCGAAACATCCCTGTTAGGAATCGGTGTTCTTTTGCGAGGATTTGTGTTTCATTAAAATTGATTTAATGGCAGGACGATCTTGAATATGTTTACAGACTACAGACATCTTGGAGGGTCGAAGCTCCACGTTAGCTATATGTTCTTTCACGCGGAATTTTATCGATTTTTCTGAATAATTTAGTTTGAAGCCAAACTTCAAATGACGCCAAATTTCTTAGTACTCTATCTGGCTGTTATAACACCCAATGAAAATTATTTGATTTTTTTTTCTATTGTTTTTGGCACTTGTAATCGTCTTTTTTGAACATCGATGTAACATAACTACGTTTGTGCTTGTGAATAATAAATAACTATCTGGGCTTGGCATGCATTGTAACGTTCGTGGTCGAATGAATGGAGTAGGAGCGCATAGAAAATGAACAAATGTACTTTTATTTGTTAGAAACTTTCGCGGACGCAATAGCATTTATTTTTACACATTTTTTATTTAAATTTATTACAGGAGACTAAGCATAGATCCCTTTCATAGCCTGCCACCTTATAAGGGGGATATTTAACACAGTTGTAACTATGCAGGCTGGTTGGCTACTAAAGTTTTTGTTATTTTAAGTTGTTATCGGAAAGATTTTGCTGTTTCATTTCCCTCTTTCAAACCTAACGATACCCATGAGGTGTTATGAGATAGCGGATTCTCTAATTCAGCCAACACACTGAAAACTTTAATACTTATATAAAAATATTTTGTAATATTCGAGTTTCGAATTTGTAAGGACTAAAATAATGCTTTTCGTTCTTTCATCCTATGTTTATACCAGCTCACTTATCCTTTACCATGTAGTGGCGATGTAAGTATATCCATAGTACCCTATATCATCCCGTGGGTGTCGTAAGATGGGACAGAAGGAAACAAATCAGGCGTGAGCAGCAACGTCTTCCTAATAACGAATAAAACCAAAAAACGTACAAGAAATGTCAAGTATGAACAGATTTTACGACAGGCCGGTTAAAGGGAATATTATCGCTTTCGCAAATCCATGTGTTCAGCAAACATGTATTGATGACTTATATACACAACAAACAGAAAATACAACTAAACTGATTTCAAATGAAAATAGGTATTTATATTTTTTTACAATAGCATTTACGTAGGTGAGTAGTTTCAGTTTTGTATTTTACTCTAGGTACCCTAGGTATGTTTATTTCACATTCACCATCGTTTTCTGTAAAACTATGTATTGAATTTTTGAAAGCCCCCATATAAAATCTTTATTATTACCTTATTTTATAAATGCCTTACTTGCATTAAATCTTTATTATCATTATCACAAATGACATCTTTATACTGGTTGATTTTTTCACCATCATAAAAAAATAGGGTGTAACAGGTGTACAGAATAGGAGCTTAATTTACTGGTGTTTAACATTTTATTTTTATTTTAAATTAGCATATTATGAAATTGATCTATCAATATATGCTGTAGCTAAAGGTAGCCAGGTACAAAACTCAGTATAGGCTCTGAAGCAGCTTGTCGCATATTTAGATTCCCCATACATGAATGATACCACTCCGTAGTATTTTAATGTAAATAATATTTTTGATAGAATCAAAAACCTACCGAAAACTACACTCTTGGCTTTTTTGGAGCTGTGCCAAGTTGACTCTTTTGCACTTACTCTATTATATCACGAATCACCTGATTATTATGTCTGGAAAAGTTATAAATTTCAAAGGAGAAAGTAAGGACAGCCCGTGTTTTGCGAGAGTGAAAAAAGACAAGGTATTTGGTCGAGTCTATATTTTTCACACTGTTAGTAACCCTGAGTGCTATTATTTGCGTCTTCTTTTACATGAGCTTTGCGGCCCTAGATCGTTTACTGCTCTGAAAACTATATCTGGGTATAACTATAAACTACACTCGACGTTTCAAGCGACATGCAACACACATGGTTTGCTAGAGGAGGATGTGTATTGTAGGGATCTGTGGGATAAGCGATAGCCTTGAAAAATATATTAAAAGATAATTGGGAAGAGAATGTGATAATATATCATTGGTTCAAGGAAAACTATTTAAAAAAATGTTTTATTAATATTAAGGATATTGTTATATATATGTGGACTTAGGAAAATTCTTCATTAAGTCACTCTTCTCATAAATTTTGAGAACTATTCGCTATCATGATAGGTTTTTTCCAATTGGTAGATCCAAAAAATCTGTGGGATAAGCACCGCGATGGCCTTTAAAAATATATTAAGTTGTCCATAAATCTCAATTACTGCGAAATTACTTTGTGTAATATACCAAAACAAAGCGAAATGGCAGATGTGCCACGAAAAGCTAAATTAACAGTTTGGGTATCTGAGTCTACTATAGCACATAAAAATCTGAAAAGGCTCTAGATAAAACACTTCAAGATTTAAGGAATTGCAATAGACTTATGGGTGGAATTACAGTTATATTGACCGGGGATTTTAGACAAACATTGCCTGTCATACCACGCGAAACACTTATATACGAAGTCCAACCCTACTTAAAATCTACATTTTTACGGGCTAAAGTGAAAATATGAGATATAAAGTATTAATATGCGTGTTTATTTACGACAAGATTCAAAAGCGGAAGAATTTTCAAAATCATTACTTGACAATGGAGATTGAAAGATTTACTAATAAAAAGAGTAAAATATTTCAACAGTTTAACTGATAAAATATACCCCGACATCATAGATATAGATAATAATAATAGGGTATGGCTAAGGGAAAGAGCAAATCCTATCCCAAAAATTAAAAAAAACCAATGGCATTAACTTACATTTACTAGCAAAATTGCCCGGTGCTAAAATGAAATACGAATCGGTGGACTCTGTGTTAGAAGTCGTTGATGCTGTACATTATCCTGTAGAGTTGCTCCATTCTCTCGAACCATTTGGAATTTTATCTCGTATTTTGTACCAGAAAGTAGTTGTGCCGATTATTTTGCTACGGTCTCTAAACCCACCTAAATTGTGTAGTAGACTTCAAATAAAAAACTTTACATAAACACGTAACTGAGGAATGCATTTTCACTGGTGTGAATCATGGAGAATGTGTTTTTATACAGCGAATCCTTGCGCCTTCAATTTGCGGTGAAATTATGTCAGCCATAACTATTTATATAGGTGCAGGGACATACGTCAAAAGTAGCTTTCATAGGTGGTAACGGTTTCTTCTATCACGGTCAGTTGAAGATATGTGGCCTGTTCTAGAGTTAGTTTGCCTGATAGTTTATGTATACTTCAGCCTGAAATATAACTAAAAATGTGGTGTATAGAGAGGTTTAACAAAGACAACAACATCTATTTTCTTGTCTTTCTAATAGATGTCTCAAAAAAAGCAGCTTAGTGTGATAGACATTTTCTGTTGACTGAAATTGATTATTTGTATTTTACTGTACCTTGCGCTCAGTGGTGAACGCTAAAAACTTATGGAAACTCGCATGTCTGTAGAATTTAACTTCGAGGACATGTAAATTCCGTCAACACGCAAAGGAGTAACGTTACGGACTATTTACTACATAATCCTTTCAGAAGAAGTGAGTGTAGAGCTTCAGGACTTATATAGAATGCAAATTTATCGCCGCCGTTACTGCCTATGAGAATCTATCGATGAACTTACTTCTCTGCCATAGAGGGCCTCATAGCCCATATTTGCCCTATATTAGCCATATTTGCCTCCGTTGGCAAGCAGTTTGTTAAACGCAGTTTTTATTTTTTAGTCGTTATTGTGAAGAAGCTGCTGTTCATCTCCTGATTTGTTTCCCTCTATCGCCACTTACGACACCCACGGGCGATATGGGGTAGTGGATATATTTACAACGCGACTACGCGGTGATGAATGCAATTTTACTAATTAACTTTTCTCTTTTTTTTGATCAGGCCGCAAAATTCCACTGCTAGACATCATTTTCTCAAGTTGTAAGTGGTGTAGCAGACGTCTCACACCATTGATGTTAATCCCGGTTTAGATGTTTACGTCTGGGGTAATTCTGCTTGTACCACCATCTCTGGAGAGCTATTAGAGATCTTTCTGAGGTTTTCGATAATTGCCTACTTGAAAAATTTTATATTTACAAATCTGTCGGCATGTTAGTGCCCCTGTAAAGACGAGCCAACCAAACCAAAAAGAAACACTTTACTTAGGTTTGGATTTTACTAAATGAACGAATGCTCCAGATATGATTTCAACAGTGAATTTAATAAACACGTAAAGTTTCAACTGCATAGCTCTTATACTTCAGATATTATTGACATCTAAAAAAAAAAGATTTCGTTACTGACTCACTCACTGATGTTCATGAAAATTCTTAGGGTACTCCTTGAAGTCCTAGTAAGCTGAAATTTGGTATGTAAGCTAGTACTAGTATACAAACCACAAAAAATCAAAAACTTGGAACATTATCCCCCAACCACTTAAACTAGGGAATGGAATTTTGTATAAGACTTCCGCAAATTTTGATGCTAGAGGTCTGAAAATTGATATAGCGTATCCTTGTTGTTAGCAGAGTGGGGTTATTGGCTACGAAACGGCTGGGCTGTTATGTGGAGGGTACGGTGGTACCGCGGCGGTGGCCGCGCTTTCTGTGGTGACCGCCGGCGCGCACCAGTATCGGCGCTCACGCGCCAACTTCTCTTGTTATACGGCATATTGGAGATATGCTCGCACATGATTACGAGACTCACTGATTTGCTGATAGCTTTGGGCAACTATGTAACAAAGCCCTTCTATTTTTGACATCCAATTTTAATATCTTGTAATCATTGAAGTAATATGTACTTACGTACTAGAACAGCTATCTCAAACAAAAAATGTGCGCTACTCTGTGTCGCGCAATTGGTTTTCTTATCATAGAATAAACATAGGTAGAATGACCCGTAGGTAATAGCAGATTGTATTGTTAAATAGGTAAATTATATCGAAAACAATATTTAAATTTTGTCATTTATTTTGTATATTATATTTGCTTATTTAAAATAATATATATTATACAAAAAATATTGTAAAAGGTATCTATGTCAAATATAAAAAAAACATACTGAATGTATGTTTGACAAAACTTATTAACATAACATTTAAATTACAAATATATTTATTTAAATTAGAATAAGAGTCGTTCATTAAATGCTGGGCACGCGAGAGTTAAAAATGGACGAATTTATTCCACTTTGACTTTGATGTGGAAACCTAAAAATAAAATGAAAGAATAATAAGCAGATTTAAACGTGAAAAATTTAGCCTAATTATAATAACTTATACATGTTTCGTATTCGTCTTATACTTAAGTACCCACAGAAATGTCGCGTCTGAACATATTAATTTCATAATCTATATTCCTTGACACGAGATGGCGTCTTAGGAGTAATTTGTTTTATTATTAATCTATAATGCTTTTTTTATGATTAAGTATCTTATTAACCGATGAAAAGTAATTCCTTGGTTTTTACTGACATTACTTGAATTATTTGTGCAATATCTAAGTACTCACGACAGCATATTTTTATAAAGAGATTTTTTTTAAATCAACACAACACGTGACAACACTACAAGCGCCTAGCGACTGATTAAAGTGAGTGAAAGTTGAGTGGAAAAGAGTAGCTGAATGCAGTGTCGCCTCTAGTACGTATTACATAATAGCTCAGTGATTGTAATACACTATTTTAATATTAGGTATCCAATTTGACAATAAAATTTTGCTTAATCTAATTGACATGTAACCTCTTTGACATCTAATCTATTTGGCATTTGTTTTTAATTTTTAATTTTTATGATCTTTCAACACGTAATATTTAATTTATTCGACCTTTTTTGCATGTAACTTGTATTATTATTACTCATTACCTAAAACTCGCTAACATCGCACAATAATTATACAATAGTTCTATTGAAAAAAAAAAAACAAAAAGACAATACAAATGAAAATAAAAAGAGAATCCTGTATGAGAATGCGTGAGGAAACCAGTTTGTCGGAGAAAAAAATATATTGAAGACATGTGAAGTTCGCCAACACGCATTGAGACAACGCGGCGAACACTTTCTTGCCCTAAAACCCTCTCAGAAATTGAGGAGGCCTGGGCTCAACAGTGGGACGTATATAGGCTGTAATTTTAACTTTAACTTTTAACAAGTCTTGCTGAACATGGTTTATTCCTATTTTATCAGATAATTATCACTTTTCGCCCTGACATTTTCAACAACATTCCAATTCATAAATGTCATGTTCAAACTACTACGTGGATCGTGAGTGCGAATTTAAGTAGAAGCCAATATTTGTGTAAACATATTTTTTAAATTGTAGGCAAACAGTAATCACCGTCGCCCATGAACATCTGCTATGCCAGAGAATTGCAGGTGCGTTTTTGGCCTTTTAGGAAGAAGTAGGCTCTTTTAGTAAAGGTCCTTAAGTCGTCGTCGTCTTCCAGAAAAAACTTTAGCGATAGCAAATATCACAGTCTGGTTGGCATGGTAGAAAATTCCGCGTAAAACCAAGGTGGCTTAGCACCAAGCATAGTTAGATTTTTGGTCCATTCGAAGTGTGATCGTCCTCGGGTCTCTGACACATCTTCATCGTCTTTTTTATCAAACTGCAAACGTTCACTGCTTGACTGCCTCTACCGTTGGAAGAATTCCAAAATTGACACGATCCTAAATTTACCTGTTTGCTCCGAGCTACGAGTTTGTATGTAGTTGCAATGATTTTCGCGGGCTTAAACAAAATAATTTTTTTTTATTATATAAATTTGACATTAAAATAGAACCGATTTTAATACTAGTCAAATTATTTTTAATTAACAATAACACTTGTTTATATTTACATAGACATTAAGAGGTATACACTTTTATTATTTTTTGTAGGTATTTGTAATGTTTGGATTATTGTAGTTAAGACGTGGGATATCTGTATCAAGTAAAATTTATATTGACTTTTCGTTCAATTACAAATTTATAAAATGCCACATTGTTTCTCTCTTTATATACTTGTTTTTTTTTTACAAATGACAGGTTTTGGTTACAAATGACAGGCATTACGTTTAATTTTCTGGAACCTGAATCTATCGGAGACCTAAATCCTAGGACCCATTGGTTAGGACATAAAACAGCACAGCGCTTCTGCATTTTACGGTGCCGTTGCGACAACACTACAATCATAAAGTACTTTTTATTATTTTCAGATTGTACAGAGATTCCATTTAAACTATAAAATGGTATTTATGTTACAGTTATTTATTCAACTTATTTTACACAACAGTAAATTATCAATTTATATTTAATTTGCTTCAAACAGCATATACAAACGCGTAAGCCTACATTTACATTTTTACATTACATTACATTACAACTCTTTCTGTACAACTGTGCTTACTCCTCGAACGGGAACGAAGAACTTCTGATACTAACTTCAGAAATGCATCGTTTATTTCTTCAGAAAGTTATAAATTTATTAACGTATAAAATAATTATACAGTATTTAGATTTTAAACAATGTACACTTTGTTTAAAATGTTAATCGTGTAGTGGCGGTGTTAGAACATTCACTACCACATATTATCATCCCGTGGTTGTCCTAAGATGCAACAGAGGGAACCAGTTTTTAAACCAGAGTTTAACAGTGGTAGAGCCACGCGGCAGCTTTGCTGTTGCACGTATGGGCGGGCTCAAACCGGGGTGGTACCACGACCTCACAGAATACCGGCGTGAAGTGGAAGCTCTGCTTCCGCGTTTCGTCTGGTGAGTGCAGGTGGCCGGAGGACCCAAATCCCCCCCCCCATCAACATGGTAGCGGAATTAAATAACGATCGACTACCCCAGGAGGGTACCAGCACCCCTGGAGAATCCCTCGCTGAGCATCCACGACCATGTTTCTCCACTTCTGAGCGTGGGTGCTCAGGCTGGGCGCCCCACGTATTCTGGGGGGGGGGCAAAATTCCGCTCAAGACTACAACTGCTCGGGGCAAACGGAGCAACAAGACCAAGGCGACCCCTGCCACGCTGTCCGTGAATTTCTGCAATATCAGGGGACTTCACTCTAACCTAAACGCCGTCCACTACCATCTCGAGACGGCGAGGCCGGCTCTGCTCTTTCTGACCGAGACGCAGGTGTCCTCTCCGGCTGATGTCTCGTATCTCTCCTACACGGGGTACAAACTGGAACACTCCTTTGTGCCTCGGGCTGGTGTTTGCGTTTACGTCAAATAGGACATCTGCTCTCGACGCCTCGGCAGACTTGAAGGTTCGGACCTGTCCATCCTTTGGCTACGCGTAGACAGCGACGACCATCCGCGCGTCTACGGGTGCCTCTATAAGTCCCATAGCGGTAATGCCGAAACAGACCGACTATTCGACCACGTCCAAATGGCTGCAGATTCGTTGCTACAGCAGATCCCCTCCGCAGAGATCGTGATCCTCGGCGACTTTAACGCCCATCACGCCGAATGGCTTGGTTCACGTTTAACCAATCACGCGGGGGAGATCTGTTCATGATTTTGCCTTGGCATATGATCTGACACAACTGGTTACTTCGCCTACGCGGATTCCAGATGTGGAGGATCATGCACCTTCCCTGTTGGACCTTCTGCTGACCTCTCACCCGGACGGATATCAGATTTCCGTCGACGCCCCTTTAGGCTCCTCGGACCATTGTCTGGTCCGGAGTGTGGTGCCACTCACGCTGAAATCGCGGTTGCATTCTGCAGGCTGCCGCCGTGTTTGGCACTATAGGTCAGCCGATTGGGATGGGATGCGGTCTTTCTTTGCATCCTACCCTTGGGGCGGGTTTGCTTCTCGCCGGATGATTCCAACGTTGTTGCGGATTCTGTTGCTGATGTGGTACTTCAGGGTATGGAACTTTTTATTCCTTCCTCTGTGGTGCCCATTGGAGGCAAGTCTCAGCCATGGTTTGGTCGCTCCTGTAAAATAGCATCATGCTATAAGCAGGAGTGCTACCAAGCCTGGGCTGATGCATCAGCGTCCCGGGATGTAAACACCAGCGCTCTAAAAAAGAAGTATAATTCCGCCTCTAGGTCCTTCAAAAGAGTCATTGCCAAGGCAAAGTCAGAGCACATAGGCAGAATTGGCGAGAAACTAGTTCGCCTTCCTTCTGGAACCCGTGCATTCTGGTCTCTCGCCAAGGCTGTCCAGGGGAATTTCTGTCAGCCATCTCTTCCATCTTTGGACGACTCACTAGCCCATACCGAAAAGGGAAAGCCGATCTTCTAGGCTCTTTCTTTGCGTCTAACTCGACTCTCGATGACGGGGGGAGTACTCCGCCGACCATCCCACGGTGTGAGTGCTCCATGCCGGAAGTGCACTTCACACAGCGCTCGGTTCGCAAAGCACTCCTCTCCCTGGACATCCACAAGTCGAGTGGGCCTGACGGAATCCCCCCAATTGTGCTGAGGACGTGTGCTGCAGAGTTGGCACCGGTTTTAACGCGTCTTTTCCGGTACTCCTACTCCCTAGGCGTAGTCCCAAAATCATGGAAGACGGCTTACGTCCACCCGATCCCTAAAAAAGGCGACCGCTCTGACCCGTCCAACTACCGGCCAATCGCCATCACCTCCTTGTTCTCCAAAACAATGGAATCCATTGTAAACTGCCAGCTCCTGAGGTACCTTGAGATCACCAGCTGATTAGTGACCGCCAATACGGTTTTCACCGTGGTCGGTCAGCTGGTGATCTTCTGGTCTACCTAACTCACAGATGGGCGGAGGCAGTAGAGTTCAAGGCGGAGGCATTGGCCGTTAGTTTGGATATTGGAAGGCCTTCGAAAAGCATTCTTTCAAGCTCCTTCCTATGGGCTTCCCGAGAAATTGTGCGATTGGATCACCAGCTTTCTTGCAGATCGGAGCATCAAGTTCGTTGTAGACGGTGCAAGCTCCGACTGCAAGCCTATTAATGCTGGTGATCCACAGGGCTGCGTGCTATCGCCAACGCTGTTTCTTCTGCATATCAATGACATGTTGCATACCCGTAACATTCATTGCTATGCAGATGACAGCACTGGTGATGCTCTTTACACCGGCCGAGCCAATATTTCTCGGGGAAACGTCTCCGAGTGCCGGGACAAACTTGTGTCTGAAGTCGAGTCTCTGCTGGACAGAGTCTCGGATTGGGGGGCGACTAAATCTAGTCCAGTTTAACCCCCAGAAGACACAAGTTTGCGCGTTAACCGCTAAAAAGAACCCCTTTGTCGTATCCCCTCAGTTTCCACTCCCGTGGTCACTTGGAAGGGAAGGCCAAATTGGCCTCTAAAAAAGCTTGGCGTGCTCAGCAGAGCGGGACAGTATTTCATGCCGGCACACCGCCTGCAACTTTACAAGGCGCAGGTTCGGCCGCACATGGAATACTGTTCCCATCTCTGGGCTGGGGCTCCCCAGTACCAGCTTCTTCCACGTGACCGCATCCAGCGCAGAGCGGCTCGAATCGTCGACGACCGAGTGCTTTCCGATCGGCTCGATTCACTGGCGCTGCGAAGAGATGTTGCATCTCTTTGCGTATTTTATCGCATCTATCACGGGGAGTGCTCTGAGGAATTGTTCGGATTAATCCCAGCCGCCAAATTTCGTGAACGCACTACACGTCAAACGTCCCGATACCATCCACACCATCTGGATGCTTGGCGGTCCACCTCTGTACGTTTCACAAGGAGTTTTCTTCCACGTACAACCTCTCTGTGGAATAGTTTACCACCGGCGATTTTTCCGGACCGATACGACCTGGGGACCTTCAAGAAAAGAGCTTACTCCTTTCTAAAGGGCCGGCAACGCACCCGCAATTCCCCTGGTGTTGCGGTTGATCATGGGCGGCGGTAGTCACTTAACATCAGGTGAGCCGCATGCTCGTTTGCCCCTTCTTCTATAAAAAAAAAACAAATAATAATAACTAACAACCCACCTTCAAAGTTGCATCTATGACAGTATCAAGCAATCTGGGGTAACGTATGTCCAGCTGTGGACTTTTGAATGGTTGTAACGGTAACAGCGTAAAATATATGATAGTATAGCGTCGACACCAGTGGTAAAATTCGAATTGTGAATGTAAGGGTCTGACATTAGGTGCGAGCGACGCTTTCCAGTTTGTTTAACAGAGGTCGATGTTAGTTTCCCTTGAACTATATTCAGTGTAGTTTATGGCTTAAAACTCATATAACTTCGTTCTAACTCATAATGTACTATCACACAACATCATAAAATCTACTGTTTTGTTTTGAGAATTATATAATAATTTCACAATGTTACCTTCTCTGTTGATTTTAACTTAATTATTGAAAATATACAATTTTATGTAATGTTGCTACGCGTAAATAGTCAAGTACATATTTGCATCTTTTCGCAACGAGAGAGGAGTAGGTCTTTGGTTGGGGTTTCATGATCTCCTCTTAGCAATTCTGCCTGAAACTAGACAGCTTTGTGTGTTCCAGTTCGAATGGAATGGAGAGGCAGAATAATAAAAGTCACGGGTTTCACACGTCACTTTTTAGTGTAAAGTTGTCTGCAGGTATCCATGGGCTACACTAGTCACTAAGTACAGCACGCCTTGTTACATTAAATATTTTGTTGACGGCTGTTTGTTCTTCGAGCTATATGGCCAGCCCATTGCCACTTCAGCTTATTAATCCGTTGAGCTATGTCGGTTACTCTGAATCTACTGCAGATATTCTCGTTTTTAAGTCTATCATGAAGTGAAACCCAGAACATAACCCTCTATATAGCTTACTGAAGACCATGGGCTTCTCTTACGGCCAGCAGTGAAGGATCACATCTCAGATCCAAAAGTAGAATTGACGCAACTTTAATACAGCTCGTGAGAAGAGATCAACAGAAAAGAAGTGATCGACCGAAACATAGGCTTCATAGTCTTTTCCCGAGATCTGTATGCCAGAAATAGCCAAGTGCCGAAGGTGGAAACGGTATGTGGTAGCATTGCTTCCAGGACACCTGATATTTTATGTAAGATTATGGTATAGAGGTGAAAGGTTCTACGGGCAACTGTACACGTCAACGTTAGAGCCACACGCAAGTGTGAGTAGCAATCCAAGTGCAAGTCTTATCCGAAACGACAATTTTAATGATATCCCGGACATCAGTCTAAACGAGATGAGAATGGCTCTCCATAACCTTAAAACGGCAAGGCCCCAGGCGAGGATGGGACTACAACGCAGGTTCTGAAAGTGAGTGGAAAAGCTTAACTTGAAGATGCGATAACGAATGTATAAGAAAACTTTTCGAGTGGCAGCTTCGTATCTGTAAGCTAAGTGGAGGGCGGCTCCCAATAAATTGTGTGAAGGCCTGGTAAGGCGTGCAAGAAGTCAATGGATGTAGGTGGCTCAGGACCGCGCTTTGTGGCATTCCTTTAGGGAGGTTTTTTTATAAGATAGAGTGACAAACGAGCACACAGTCCACCTGATGGTAAGTGGTGGCTGTGGTCCATGGACATCTATCCTGAATTACAAATCAAAATGCAGATGCGTTGTCATCCGTGAGGACTAAGATGGAATGCGTAGCTTCCAGTAAAAGAGGGTCTTCGGTTCTCTACACTCACCATACGAAACACAGCAGCATTAAGCTACTATTTGACGCTGGTATTCAGTGAGAGCGTGGTCCTTCCCCGGTCGAGCCAGCCCATTCGCGCTACAACTGTACTACTAATATAACTGTTGCATGGCTCTACCACGTATAAAATGACGTCCATTTTATAATTGAACTCTGATGGCTTGTAATGATGATGACGATGATCATTTATTTAATATTTAACAAGACTGGAGATAATATATTCACGGCTATGTTTTTCTTTCCAGTCGTTTCCTATGCTAATAAAGATATTTTCATGGTCGATTTCAATCTTTATAACACGTGAACATTTTAGAAGATATAATGTCTCCTTGGCGTAACCGATTACAAATCCTTACTATAACATGGTTCGTTAATTTTGATTGCGAATTTCGACAGAATAAAAACCATATAATAAGAAAAGGTTTTATATTGGATGCCTACTCTGGGTTTTCTAAAGGAAAAATACATATATTCAAAAAATACGTGTGGCACTCGATGACTGCCGCGGTGAATGCATGGCTCTACCACGTATAAAATGACGTCCTTTTTATAATTGAACTCTGATGGCTTGTAATGATGATGACGATGATCATTTATTTAATATTTAACAAGACTGGAGATAATATATTCACGGCTATGTTTTTCTTTCCAGTCGTTTCCTATGCAAATAAAGATATTTTCATGGTCGATTTCAATCTTTATAACACGTGAACATTTTAGAAGATATAATGTCTCCTTGGCGTAACCGATTACAAATCCTTACTATAACATGGTTCGTTAATTTTGATTGCGAATTTCGACAGAATAAAAACCATATAATAAGAAAAGGTTTAATATTGGATGCCTACTCTGGGTTTTCTAAAGGAAAAATACATATATTCAAAAAATACGTGTGGCACTCGGTGACTGCCGCGGTAAAAGCCATTACATAGCATTTTTTGTCAAATTATGCAATTATACTTATTTATTTATTTTATTTATGCAGTTAAGTCTTTGATATTAAATCAGTTACACTTTTTGAGCGTGGTGACCGATAAGAAAACAATTTTTTTTTCTCTTATTGAATAAATGAGAAGTTAATATTGTTTAAAATAAAAAATAGCGATAGCACTCGCAGTAAATTTCTCAGTACGCGAGCAAATCGGGTCCAATCCCCGCCGACACCAAATAAATTGTTAATTGCAATTTTAAGTGCTGATTTACCACATACTCGGCGGTGAATGAAAACATCGTGAAGAAACCTTCATGTCTGAGAAATAAGAAAAAAATATTTCGAAGATATATGAATTTTGCCAACACTCATTGGGGCATTGCGGCGGACAATTCCTTGCCCTAAAACCCTCTTAAAAATGAGCGGAGACCTGTGCCCAGGAGTGGTTCGTGTATCCGTACGTATATATAGGCCGTTGTGTCATAACTGGTGTGTGTTCGCGAATCCTTAGTTATGATATAAATAAAAAAACACATTGCAGTGATTTAATACATTTCTTGTACATTACTTTATAAAATAATTTATTACACAAATTTCATCTCATCAATTATTTTTTAAAATAATGAATTTGAACTCAAGTAATTTGTGTGTTGTGTTTTTTGAAAGAGAGAAAATAAAACTACAGTTAAAAATAAGATTAGAAGAACAATTGGTCGAGCTACTGAATGAGTTTGTAAATTTTATAGATAGACATGAACATGGAAAAAAGAGTGAAGGCAAAACAAAGGGTAAATTGGGCTAATTACTCTTTTGTAGAAGAAAGAATGTGTCTAAAAGGCACGTACGATAATTTAAAATGTTGTTTTGATCCATAATTATATATGCACGACGCAAAAGACGAAATACATGCTTAGTATAACCAGCGCTGGTTGAGCAACCCAGAGCGGTGGGCGGAGCCACGGGGGTCGCGACCGGCGCGGTTCGACAACTAGCGAGGGTGCACACAACAACACAGAAAAACAGCCGTAGTCTTAATTATTGCATTTATTTTTGTTAAACATGTAAAACTTATATTCAATAATAAAAAAGGAATGATGTTGTAACTATGCAATAACTCTCCCAATAAAGACACCGAATACATAGCGAGAGTTGGCATGGATTTTAAAATGTAAATTGTCCTCTTATATCTAATTTACCTTTTTTGCATATCACCTTTATTGTATATTACCTTTCTTACATATTACTATTCTTATAAATTACTTTTCTTGTAAAAAAGGTAATTATAACATCAACAAGGCACGTTATCTTGACGCGGCCGCGGAGCAAATGAGGCTACGCGCACCGCGCTACGACGTTTTATATTTATAGTGCTGAGGTGCGGGGCAGGGTTCTCAGCCAAAAAATTGTCAAATACAAAGTTTAAATCTTTTAATATGTAAAATAATTATTGTGTACATAATGTAGAAAGAATGAATGCGGAAAGACTGACAAAGCAAATATATGTTGCAGAAGTGATTGGAAGAGTCGGAAAGGGACGTGCTAGGCGGAAGTTTGTCGACTAAATTGGCGATATACTAAAAATGGTACAAATTAAGAGTACCCTTAACCGACGAGCAAGCTAGTATATGGATGTGGAAGAGGCGAGAAAGGTATGTCAGGATCGTGCTAAATGGAAGTCTGTAGTCTCTGCCTACCCCTCTGGGTGACAGGCGTGAGTGTTTATGTATGTATGTATGTACATAATAATGTAATAAGTAGATGTAAGAATATTACACAATTTAAATCTATTTATTAGTTTATAAGAGTTTTTACCGAATAAAGAAAGGCGCGGGGGTGAGGCAAGGGTCCGCTGGCCTGCAGCGGCCGAATCATATAAAAGACGGGCCGGCCGACCCTATCCAGTCGCTCTCCAGCCGCCGAAAAGGCAACAACAAGAAGAAAAAGTACAAGTTCCTCCTCACCGCCGCTTGCCTCCTATTTAAGCAAGACCAACGCGTTTTCTTAAATAGGAGGCAAGCGTAGAGGCCAACGGCGTTACGGCGATCTGTAACAATAATGGTCCTTCGAAGAGCCGAATTAAGAAGCAAACCACAAGAACGAAAAAAATATTATTTTGAAGAAAAATGGTGATTACGCGTAGTAACAACGGAGAATCATCGAAGCGTCGCAAGGATGAACAGATAACCCAGGAGGGGAAAATAACCCAGGAAGAGGCCTCCGGGGGCGACTCGGCCGCTAGTGGCTCATCAAACACCACTAGCGAAACCACAACGGTCAGCGATACAACCTCTACCTCTGCGACCGATAAAACGACTGCAACGGAAGAAACCCAGCAAGAGAGTGATCAAAGATCGCAGCTCACATTAAAGCCGGGCGAGACTAGGTCACGCCGCTCCGTAGTCTCACGCAAGAGACTCCTCGCGGAGCTAGAGGCAAAAGAGCGGTTAGCCGAACTCAAGCTCGAGCAGGCCCGATTGCAAGCAAGAACGAAATTGCAAGAAATACACGTGCAGCGACTACAAGCAGAAGCCGGATTAACCGAGGACGAAGAGGAAGAAATAGAAGACGATTTAGCATCAGTGCGCATTAGTACATGGTTGCAAAAAAACCTACATCGCAACCCACGCCGCAACCCGCGCCGCAACTTGCACCACAACCCACGTCACACTTCGCATCGCAACCCGCTCCGCAGTTCGCCCCTCAACCCGCTCCGCAGTTTGCATTACAACCCGCGCCGCAACCCACGTCGTACTTCGCGTCGCAACCAGCACCGCAGATCGCACCACCCGTACTTCAACAGTATGCACCGCAATACGTTCCACAACATGCCGCGCCGCAGAAAGAAGACTATGGACAGGCACAGCAACAAATCGACGTCGTTACCTTAGCCGCTGCTCTATCACAAGCAGTACGAAGCACAAGGGAGCCGCCGAAATATTTGCAAGAGCTGCCCACATTCAATGGTAGCAGCAAAGAATGGCTCAGCTTCAAAACAACGTACGAAGAATCTTCAAAGTACTTCACGATGAATGAAAACATAGCGAAAATACGCCGAAGCTTAAAAGGGATAGCAAAAGAGGCCGCAGGCTGTCTACTTATAAGCCAATCAGACCCCAGAATAATAATAGAAGCTTTGGAAAGGAGATTCGGACGACCAGAAGCATTAATTCACTTAGAAATAGAGAAGCTGAAGCTGCAGAACAAAGTTACGGACAATCCCAGAGAGCTATGCATATTCGCCAATTGCATAGCAAACGTAGTGGGCACCGTAGAAGCACTCAAGAAAGCACACTATCTGCATAGTCCTGAAATGACGCGAGTTATCACAGATAAACTCACGCCCATATTAAGAAGCAAATGGTACGACTATGCAGCCAGGAAGAAAGAAGATATCCCAGAGCTTAAGAAAATATCAATCTTCTTAAACGAAGAAGCGGATAAATGCAGCGCGTATGCCTTGCCAAAATTCATCACGGAGGACAACGAACCGAGAGAGCGAAGGCCAAGAAAATTAGAACGTACCTTCGCCACAAGCAAGGAACACTATGAAGAACGTTGCCCTCAATGCAAACAAGAACACAAACTGCCCGATTGCAAGTCATACGCCGCTCTGTCCACAAATGACAGATGGGAAATAGCGAAGAAGTATAATATCTGCTATCGCTGTCTGCGAGACAAACATCTCCGATTGCTGTGTAAAGCTCAACCGTGCGGAAAAGGCGGATGCATGATGAAACACCATAAGTTGCTGCATCACGACAGAACAGCAGAAACTGAAAAAGAACCCGCTATGGAAACCGCAACATCGGCAAGGGAGGTCATCACAACGACTCGACCATACAAACACCGCCGCGCCTACCTAAAGATTGCGCCCGTAACAATAAAGGGGCCGCTAAGCTGCGTAGAAACATACGCATTATTGGATGAAGGAAGCACGGTCACCTTAGTCGATGCCTCGATCGCTGACGTCATCGGCGCCGACGGCCCAGCCCACGCAATGTGGATACAAGGGGTTGGCTCGGAGGTGAAACATGAGAAGAGCAAGATCGTCAGCCTTAAAATAAGAGGAAAGTACGCGCAAGAGGAACACAACATAGAAGCAGCGCGTACGGTAGAGCGGTTGGATTTCGCGCCAGAATCCGTGAATGAAAATCACTTGGAGAATTGCCAACATCTGGTGGAATCAAAGAGGATATCACCTACGAACGCGCCTCACCGAAAATACTAAACGGGCAAGATAACTGGCACCTCATAGTGTCTAGAAAACTGCGCGTCGGTCGTCGAGATAAACCAGTCGCCTCATACACCAACCTGGGCTGGGTTCTGCATGGCTGTCATAGCTCATTGACGTTGACGGTCACCTTCTGCGGCAGACTACATCAAAGGGAAGAGGCACAGCCAATAGAAGAAGAAATAAAGAAGTACTTCAAATTAGAATCACTGTGCATCGAGCCAAGAAGACCGAAAGAAGATCCCGAGCAGCGAGCTATACAAATATTGAGGGAGACCAGCCGGAGGTCGGCGGACGGCAGATTCGAGACAGGGTTGCTGTGGAAACAAAAGGATTTCCAAATACCAAATAATTACAAAGACGCGGAAAGACGTCTGCACACTTTAGAGAAGAGGCTCGACCAAGACAGCAATCTCAAGCTACAGTACGAAGAACGCATACAGAACCTATTCAACTCGCGTAACCCTCAACGAGCGCTATCCTAGTAAAGAGACAATGGTGACACTGCTCGCCGAGGTCGAAAATACGGTCAACTCAAGACCTCTCACACACGTCTCAGTCGACCCAGGAGACCCAGAAGCCATCACGCCGAATCACATCATCATCGGTCCCAACTCACACGTACCTGCGCCGTGACACTTCAGCGAGAGCGATGTGACGGCCCGCCAGCAGTGGAAACGAGCTCAAGCCCTAGCCGACGTGTTTTGGCGAAGATGGGTGAAGGAATACCTGCCCCTACTACCTACCTACTACCACCGCCTACTGACACCGGCGGGAGCCCAGCAGCATAGGCGTATCGCCGAAGATTGGAGACCTGGTTATCATTTGTGACTCCAATCTACCACGCAACATCTGGCCCAGGGGAAAAATAAACAACGTATATCCTGGCGTCGACGGAGAGGTACGAGTAGTGGACGTAACCACTAGTAGTGGGCATGTACTACGAAGACCCACCAAGAAGATCGTCGTGCTACCAGAGGGATCGCAGCGTGGCCACGGCGGGAGAATATGCACGACGCAAACGACGAAATACATGCTTAGTATAACCAGCGCTGGTTGAGCAACCCAGAGCGGTGGGCGGAGCCACGGGGTCGCGACCGGCGCGGTTCGACAACTAGCGAGGGTGCACACAACAACACAGAAAAACAGCCGTAGTTTTAATTATTGCATTTATTTTTGTTAAACATGTATAACTTATATTCAATAATAAAAAGGAATGATGTTGTAACTATGCAATAACTCTCCCAATAAAGGCACCGAATATATAGCGAGAGTTGGCATGGATTTTAAAATGTAAATTGTACTCTTATATCTAATTTACCTTTGTTGCATATCACCTTTATTTTATATTACCTTTCTTACATATTACCATTCTTATAAATTACTTTTATTGTAAAAAAAGATAATTATAAAATCAACAAGGCATGTTATCGTGACGCGGCCGCGGAGCAAATAAGGCTACGCGCAACGCGCCACGACGTTTTATATTTATAGTGCTGAGGTGCGGGGCGGGGTTCTCAGCCAAAAAATTGTCAAATACAAAGTTTAAATCTTTTAATATGTGAAATAATTATTGTGTACATAATAATGTAATAAGTAGATGTAAGAATATTACACATTTAAATCTGTTTATTAGTTTATAACCATATATATATATATATATATATATATATATATATATATATATATATATATATATATATATATATAGTTTACCGAATAAAGAAAGGCGCGGGGGTGAGGCAAGGGTCCGCTGGCCAGCAGCGGCCGAATCATATAAAAGACGGGCCGGCCGGTAGCGTCGGCACACATTCCGCCTGTGGCATCGCTTCCGAGCGGTTGCATCCAGGTAGTCCGCGCTTTCGTTCCTGTACGGTAGTGCTCCCCGCTCTCGCGCCCCCGCTGTCCCTCTCGCGCTGTACAGCGCCGACGCAGTGCTCAGTCCGCCGGCGGCACCGCTCTCGGACGGTCGCCTCCTGGTGGTCCGCGCTCCCGTACAGTACGGTAGTGCTGTCGCGCTCTCACGCGGAACAGCGTCGAGGTTGCCGGTGAGTCACTTTTTCGCTACAGCTCTTGCCCCCCTGTCTTCGGGCAGGGAGGTCTGACTGACTTCCGCTTTTCATTTTCATTTTTCATTTTCACTTGTCATTTCATTTCATTTTCATTATCATTTTTCAATTTTTTTTTTACTGTCTCCTTTATTTTCTGTGTTCTTGTTATTCTTGTATTACGTGTATAGTGTGTCGTAGTACGTCTCGCGATCTAGTCCCTGTTCTACCGAGAGCAGGGACCCGTCCTCATCTTTATTTATACATAGCTCAGCTTGCTTACTGACCCAAAATGGCCACACCCAGTTTCACTGAGTCCCTCGCCGCCCTCATTAACCAATTCGGGTTAAATGGCAATGAGACGGTCCTCGCCGCCATCGCCACCATCGCCGCCCAGGCTTCCCTCCCTGCCCCTCAGGCACACCATCCGCCGCCGGTAATCGCATCTTACCTCGAAACGAGGAACTCTTTTGCCCCGCTCGAATCTGCCCCCCCTAGAAATGGAGTACGCATGCTCCGAGTCCTCGGCGCCGTCCTCCCGGAAGAGGCGCGCCACTACCTCAGGCTCCGGTTCATCGGAGTCCTCTGACTCCGACGGAACCGGGGAGTCCAACTTCATCACAGTCACCTCCAAGCGCAACGGAAAGCGCGCCGCGATAAAACGCACCCCCCACTTCAGCGGCCCCTGCCGCTCCTTCAACCTCCGCAGCCCTCGACGCTGCCCCCGTCCCACTGATGTCACTAGACATCCCCACACCATCCAAACCAGCCTCTCGTTGTGCTCCAGTACTAGCGAAGAAGCAAGTCCCGCCCCCTGTCTTCCTAAGAGACAAGGAAAAAATTCACCCAATTATCCAAAACCTGCTACGACGCAGGTATCAAGTTTGATCATGCCATCAACCTCGGGGAGGCGATCAAAATCATCCCTGCCTCGATCGAGGACTCGACCGTCAGATCACCCGGCTATTCACAGCCGAAAGGGTCTCATACCACACGTACGCTCTCCCTGAAGAGCGTAAAGTTAGGGCCGTCATCAGAGGCGTCCCATTCGAATTCTCTAACGAGGAAATCCTCGAGGACCTTAAGTCCCAAGGTTTCCCCGTAGAAGCAGTGCACAAAATGCACAATAGAACGGGCAAGAGATACAACCTTGCCCTAGTAATCCTGTCAAACGTGCCGGAGGCTAAAGCCATCTTCCGGCAGGTGCGCACAGTGTGCGGCCTGTCAAGGGTGAAGGTAGAGCCCCCCACATAGGCCCGGCTTCCCGGCGCAGTGCCACCGCTGCCAACTTTATGGTAACGCGGTGGCCAACTGCTCCGCCCCACCCAGGTGCGTGAAGTGCCTGGAACCTCACAACACAAAAGAGTGTCCCCGGCCCAAAGACGCCGAATCCCCGCCCGCCTGTGTCCTGTGCAACCAGACAGGACACCCGGCGAACTACAAGGGTTGCCCACGCGCACCTCAACCTCGCCCCAGTAGGAAAGCTCCATCGCCGGTGAATGACCGATCTTTTCCGGCCCTCCAACAATGGCCCCGTCAGGGCCCTTCTCAGCCTATCCAGGGCTTCCCTCGACCCTCTCAGGGTCCCCATCGGGCCCCCCCCAGGGTCCCCCTAGGCCCCCCTCAGGGTCCCCCTAGGCCCCCTCAGGGCATAATTCGGCCCCCCTCCGGGCTTCTCCAAGCCAATGCAGCCTCCAGTCTTTCCCTGGGGGCCCAAAAAGCAGATCCACCGCGGACAACCTCGTACGCTCATGAAGCAGAGCCCACAATCGACGACTACAACACGCTATATTCCGCTATTAGGAATATCGATGTCAGGGAAATAACAGTAGTATCACGCAAACTGCGCGCGGCCAAGTCCCCCCAAGAACGTCTCCTCGTTCTTGCGGAACAATAACCTTTTGTTAGCGTTGTAAGTTAGGTTAACTTAATTAACTTAACTTCAATGACTGAGCGAATTAACCTACCTAGACCTCACGGTCGTATCAAACCTAAGGGTTTATCGCTTGTATCATTTAATATTCGCGGCTTGCGAAATAACCTCCCAGAGCTCAAGCTCTTTCTTCGGAATCGTGAAGTCGATTTCCTCCTCCTACAGGAAACTAATCTCAAAGCTAAGGACACTAGAGGCCTTTCTATTAAAAACTTCTCTCTTCTTCGTAACGACAGACCCGACCGCCGAGGCGGCGGAACGGCCATCTATTACAAGAAGACACTTCATTGCTCGCCCATTTCTACTCCGCAGCTTACCAACATGGAAGCCACGGTATGCAGGCTAGCTATGACTGGACATCAGTCCATCCTCATAGCCTCCTGTTACATCCCTTCAGGAACCTATCCCCTCAAAAAGGATTTTAAGGTCATTTTATCTTTAGGCAATTCAGTCATTATGTTTGGAGATTTTAACTCCAAGCATACTGAATGGACATGCCGCACTACGTCCCCTAGTGGCAAGATACTGCTCGATATCACGCAGTCTCTTGATATTACCGTCCATAGTCCTCTCGGTATTACTCACTTTCCCGATAACACCGATCACGCCCCCGATGTGTTAGATTTTGGGTTACTCCAAGGAGTTTCTCTCAACCTCGGAGCAATCGAGACACTAGACGATCTAGGATCAGATCACCGACCGGTCTCCCTCATTCTTGGCCATCAGCCACCTCCCCCAACACACACGAAAACCTTCACTAACTGGAAGGGATTCAAGGAGTCCCTAGCTAAAGCTTTGGACTCACAGGACCGACCATCTCCCTACCGTCGGACTTAGATAGTCCCGAAAAAATCGACACCGCGGTCGACTCACTCTCCTTCCTTATTAAATCCTCCCTTAAGCAGAACGAAATGGTCGTCCCGGTTGCTAACAATAGTGGGCTTCCCCTACATATTAGCAACCTATTAAAGGCCAAAAAAGCTGCTTTCCGGAGAGCAGCAAAATATCCCACCCCCGAATGTAGGCGCGCGGCCAATCGTCTTCAACGAGAACTCCGTTTCCGCCTCTCTGTATTTCGAGACCTCGAAAAGAGTAAGCTCATGGAGAATATCTCTCCATCTCACACAGCGTGCTATCAGATGGCTAGAGCCCTCCGCATAGACGCTATCACCCACACTCCCCCCTCTCCCCCCGTCCCGACGGCACGGTTGTCTTCGAGGACAAGGAAAAGGCTGAGTGCTTTGCAGATAGCATTGCCGATGCTCTCCCAGTTCTCAACCCGTCGACCCCTCACACGTCCAGGCAGTGGAGGATGAGGTCCGCCGCCGGAACTCACCCCCCACCGCCTCCGAACCTATCTCTGTGTCCAATGATGAGATTTCATCCCTCATCAAAGGACTTAAGCCTAAAAAGGCTCCGGGCGCGGATGGCATCTCCAACCAAGCCCTAAAACACTTTCCCGAGCAGGTGTTAACCTTTTTATCTATTATCTTCAACGCCTGCTTCAACCTTAGTTATTTTCCCACTACGTGGAAAGAGGCTACTGTGATTGGAATTCCCAAGCCAGGCAAGCCTCTCAACCTCCCCCTTCAGCCATCGCCCCATTAGCCTCCTCAAGGCAATGGGCAAGCTCTTCGAAAGTCATCCAAATTCGTATGAGGCGCTATCTGTTTCCCACAGACGGCGACCCTCTTATCATTCCCCATCAATTCGGCTTCCGAGCCAAACACTCATGTCCCCAACAAGTTCACCGCATTGTGGAATATATCCTCAGCAGTTTCTATCCTCGTCGTCATAAGACCATCGCGGTCTTTTTCGATATAGCCAAAGCTTTCGATAGAGTCTGGCACACAGGCCTCATCTACAAGCTCTATAAAATAGGTCTCCCCGATCGTCTAGTTCGTCTCGTGGCCTCCTATTTAAAACATCGTACCTTTCGTTTCAGACACGAAGGCACGCTTTCTTCACAGCGAACTATCAAGGCTGGTGTCCCTCAGGGCTCAGTACTTGCTCCTCTGCTGTACACATCCTGTTCACCAACGACATTCCCATCCCGTCGAAAGGTGTTCAACTCTCCCTCTTTGCAGATGACACTGCCATCTACTGCAAAGGTGTCTCACTACCCCTTATACGGAACAAGATACAAAAGTCAGTTGATGACCTAGGAGCTTGGTTCAAAAAATGGCGCATCGATGTGAACCCGGAGAAGAGCTCCGCCGTCCACTTCGATTATAAACGACGCCGTCTCAAAAACACTCCACCAATACGTATGCTAGGGACCCCTGTCCCCTGGCATACGTCCGCCAAATATTTAGGTGTCACTCTAGACACAGGGCTCACTTTCAAGCCCCACGTCAAAAGAGTAACCCGTCACGCACGGTTTTATCTGAGTAGGCTCAACAGTATGTTGGGCCGACACAGTAAAATGTCCCTTCGAAACAAGCGTACCCTCTACAAGGTATGTATACGACCAGTCATGTCCTACGCGGGCCCCGTCTTTGCCCACGCAAACCCTAACATTTTAAATGAACTCCAAATAGTTCAGAACCTCTTCTGTCGTCTAGCTGCGAACGCACCGTGGTACGTCCGCAATGCCGACCTTCATCGGGACTTAGAGCTCCCAACAATTCAACAATTTCTTAAAAAACTCTCTGAGAACTTCTTCAAAGCCTCAGAGTCGCACCCAAACCATTTAATTCGTGAGGCAGCTTCTTATGCAGCCCCACCCCCCCTCTCGCTATCGTGTCCGCAGGCCGAGAAACTCTCTCTCGGACCCGCCTAATAAACTTTCAAACGACCTGAACTGTCTCCTGGCGGCTCAGGCCAACTCTAATTAAATAAAATTATTGTAAAATCTAACATTAATTTGCCTTCGTAGGCACTCCCTCAGCGGCACTTAGCCGCCTGCGCCCTCTTTTCCCAAAAGAGGGTCGCTCATGATAAGGCACAATAGAGCTTAATCAGCCGGTTGCCTGTCCCCAAAGGCGGTTTTTAGAGGGTATCACTTAGGGTCCCCGGTAGGACAGTGAGCCCCTCATAACCACGATAGACCGGCTATCGTGGTATGCGTAATGCATTTTCCGCCTCCCTACGTATAGGGTAGCCCTTTAATTGCTTCGGGCGCAAAAAAAAAAAAAAAAAAAAGTAGGGTCGGCAATCGCTCTCCAGCCACCGAAAAAGCAACAACAAGAAGAAAAAGTACAACTTGCCTCCTATTTAAGCAAGACCAACGCGTTTTATTCATTTTTCGAACGGCGTTACGGCAATCCGTAACATTATATAACATAATTAATGTATGGTAATGAAAGTTAAAGTTGGAGCCGTGGTAACTCAGATGATTAACGGTCGCTGTAAATATAAAAGAACGCGAGTAACCCGGGTTCGATCTCCGCCGGCACTAATAAAATTATAAATTGCAATTTTAAGTACTGATTTACCACGTGCTCGGCGGTGAAAGAAAACATCGTGAGGAAACCTGCATGTATGAAGAATAAAAAAATATTTCGAAGACGTGAAGTTTGCCCACACGCATTGGGGCTGTGCGGCGGACACTTCCTTGTCCTAAAACCCTCTCAGCGCCCTCAGAGTCCTGTGCCCAGCAAGTTGGACGTATATAGGCTGTAACTTTACTTTTTTAATGAAGGTTGGGTTGATTTGTTAATGCAATGGAAACGCGGGAAATAAGAAATATCTTAGGGCTGCCTCTGAATAATAGGCTGAGAAATTATGCGATAAGAGAAAAGTGTGTTTAAAAATAGATGCTGTGACCAGGAATAAGAGAGAGATGCTACAGTGGTTAAGATTTCGTGTCAAAACCACTTAGAGTGTCAAAGTAATTATGCTGCAGTAGTGAGTGGTAGAGTCAGCAGGGGTCGCCTCTGACATAAGTTTATCGACCAAATTAGCGATATTCTAGATAAATTGAAAGCACCCCTAACCGATTAGTATGTATGCGTAAATATACGGATGGGGATGAAGCGAGTTTAAGAGTCAGTTAGATGACAGAATCGTGTCTTTTTTATCTGCCTACTACTCCGAGTTACAGGCGTGAGAGTTTATGTTAGATTTATGTTACATACACAATTCTATACACCTGTTAGTAAGCAAATGTTTACGTTCAGTAAAACCGTCATCTATTGTGGATTAGGAATAAAAGTGCAGATGCCTTGTTAGCTTGAGGTTTACTTTCTTAATAAAACTAAAATTACAAACGAATACACGCAGCCTACGTAATGGTATCTGGCTGCAGCTTACAGGAATCATGCTATTTTACGTTAGTATCATATGAGCGAATAAACTTTCGTGAGAGAATAAGCTTTCTCAAGTCACACCGAGCCAATCGAGCTGCACTTAACACTACAGTGCACGCACCCCTTTTTTTTACATGGATGCTCGCATACTCTACCCTGGTAGAAAACAATATTGTAAATATTTAAAAAAGCGGGTGGTTTTAAAATGATAAATCTGCATAATATTGGTTCTTTATTTATAATTGCACACAGTTATTGCAAAAATCTGAGTTTTAATAGCATATACACTTACGAAAAATTTAAGAGATCAACAAAATATTCAACATTTTTCGCATGTTTGAGATCAGCTCAAAAAAAAAACTTCTAATAATAGATGACTGTCTTATTGGTCGCCATCCTCGCATTCGATACAGACCACAACTTGGTGATCAGGACAAATGCACCTGGCACGTCGTTTACACCACTTTATCGTGGACCGATTTCGAGCTCGAGAATACAGGCAACATTTGCCTACTCTTCCCATTCTTTGAGGTTCACTGCGAGGCTCCTCATCTGTATGCCCCAGAAGCCATTTTGTTTTATTTTTTAATTCTCTGGGGAGGTTTTCAAATGTCGATCTTCTTGCCATGAGGCGTTTTACCAGCTAGTACGGAAAATCGTAGAGGAAATTGCGTCTCACAATCTTTTCCTGGCCTTTATTTAGTTGATGGATAATCAAGGCATTTATTCCAGCTATATTCAAATAATTGAAAACAAGTGTTAGCTGCCATCGTCGGGAGTTTCGCAAAACGCTGTACTGCTTACACATTTTGTCGAGAATATCCACGCCATACTTAGTACGGTTATAACAAGTGATTATTTCCGGTTTACGGTCATCATTGGTTTCTGGATCTATAGCATCGTCGTAGTGCATTGTAGAAAGTAATGCGACAGATTTGTTTTGCAAGTAACAAGGATATCGAAAACACTCGCATCAAAAAATAGATCGAAACAAGATAATGGCGTTTCAGCGTTTCTTGAGCACCCCTTTGGACCTGGAGGTCTAAACCGGATGTTTTGTGATCTTACCCGTGTTGCTGCAGCACATGTTTTACTCCACCCATGTTCCATTTCTGGATACAAAAACATCGTCTCGTGTATTGTTCTGAGCGAGTTCAGAAAGAGGCATACCATCTTCAGACGATGACGCATGGTTTTCGTTTACGGCTTCCTGTACCAGGTCTTCCTATTCCATTGGTTGTACTCCTTCTTCCCTATCATCAGATTCACTTTGAATCACTTATTCATCATCTTGTTCTTCATGCAACCACTGGCTCAAGCGAGATTCTAAGTGTGGATCCATTTATTTCGCTGAAACAAAGTAATAATAATTATTAAATACACACTAACATGCTGAACTGCAAACAGTATAGTTATTGTTCCATTGTCAAAAAATAAACATTCATATTTAATACATTGTAAAGTAAAAAAGTCACAAAATAATAAATTTACTTACATTCAGTTTTATTACGTCAATACTCGCACGTACTACAATGGTAGAAGCTGAACTTTGACACCTAATTACGGAAAAATGCGCTTACGCTGCAGGTGTGCGCCGTACTAATCCTTTCCGTGATTTTGTCGACGAGGCTTAACAAGGAGCGCGGGGGCTCAGGAGTAAAAATGAATGAATGGCGCCAAAATGAGTGAGTGTGTTCTACCATAGTAGAGCGCGCGTGCACTCTAGTGTTAATGTATACGGCTGCTGCGTGGCTTTGTCACATAATTATATTATAAAAAATAACACCATGCATTACTAATATCGAATCCATCACTCATTTCATCCCGTAGGAGTCGCAACTATAGGTAATGCAAGAAAGACCTTATGGCTTCCGATATATGGCCCATATAACTATATTGGCAGACATGAATAGTCTAAATCGATGCAAGGCAGCGGCATCAAAGATGCAAGACTTCTGTCGTCAATCCACTTGCCAAGTGTGGCGTTAGTGGCATATCGTCACTACAACAGGAAAGAACCATATCCAACAGTTTTAACACGTGGTGTAGCCATGCTGCAGCTATATTATGGTTGTAGCATGAATGGGTCGGCCGGGGAAAGACCACGCTCTCACAGAATACCAGCGTAAAATAGCACCTCTATGCCGGTGTATTTCGTATGGTGAGTGTAGAAAACCGGAAGCCCTTTTTACAGGAAACAATGCATTCCATCTTAGTCCTCAGGGGTGGCAACGCATCTGCACTTTGATCCCTGATTGACGATTAATGTAGATGTCTATGAGCCACAGCATCCACGTAACATCAGGTAGACTGTGTGCTCGTTCTTCACCCTTATTCTATAAAAAAGTCAGACTTTAGCGGGAGATAAATTGTACGAAAACACAAAAAAGTGCATTAATGGTACACTAGTCGCTTATTCTTCCATACAAACGTAGTCCGGCGATAACTCCACTGTTTGATGGTGTACGTTCAAAATAAAAAAAATGATTTCAATTGGTCTCATCATTATCTAGCCCTGTATGGAAACATAAAAGTAAAAAAAAAGAGTATATTTAAAAGTTATAAGCGTCGAAAATTCCGAATTTCAACACTATTTTTAACACATCATTGGGCGGAAATAAATACCATAAGAAGAACGAAAATTGCAAAACAGTTACCATACAGGGATAGATTAGTTGTTCAAAAATGCAAATAATTTTATTTTAAACAGATACATTCAATAGATTTTTCGTGACATCCAGACTACCAAAAGGTCTGTTTATAAAATTTCGCGCGCCCGTTTTTGTTATAAAACATCTTGCCTTTCGCTACAAATTATTTCCCCGATCAGAGGGACGGACGGAGGGGGGACGCAGCGCGCACTCACACATACTCACTAGGTTAGCTGCTGCTATCTATTTTAGGTTGTAATTCTACATCTTTATTTAGAAAAATTGCTTCCTTTTTTTGTTCGTGTCCATTGCTGAAGCCGGTATGAATATAGCTGCTAAAATGTTCCCATAAGTTTGTTGAAGCACATTTAGTTAAAATTGAAAACAAGTTGGTACATAATAATGAACTTTCGATACAGATAGTACATTACGTACTTAACTACTTTAATTTGCTAACTAACGAAAACATCTCATAGATAAGCACGATTATCGAAAATCTTAAAATTATCTATTAATTGAATTAGAATAGGTAATTTTTAGATTTTCGATAATCGTGCTTACGTTTAGGAATCTCATATCCTAATATACCTATTGTTGAAATTAAAGGATTTTCTACTAGAAAAAGAAACGTGTATTTTTGGCTTTTTTGATCGATAGTAATATGTATAGGTATTTAAATCTTGTAATCTCGGAAGCTCGGAAGTCCGATTCGCACTTGGCAAAATATTTGTTTATATTTAACCTTACCTCAGACATACTCATAGTTTTTTATATATAATTTACTATACTACTATATAAGCTATTACTAAAAAAATAGTAGTAGCTTTGCTATGGTATTATAGTATTTTTTCCTAGTATTTTGGATTAGATTTAATTTATTACAGAGCCGTGGTAGCTCAGTGGTTAACGCTCGCTTGTAAATATAACAGAACGCGAGTAACCCGGGTTCGATCCCCGCCGGCACCAATGAAATTGTTAATTGCAATTTTAAGTGCTGATTTACCACGTGCTCGGCGGTGAAGGAAAACATCGTGAGGAAACCTGCATGTCTGAGGAATAAGAAAAATATATTTCGAAGACATGTAAAGTTCGCCCACACGCATTTGGGCAGCGCGGCGGACACTTCCTTGCCCTAAACCTTCTCAGAAATGAGGGGAGGCCTGAGCCCAGCAGTGGGACGTATATAGGCTGTAACTTTACTTTACTTTACTTTTATTACAGAATAACCTACCTTAGATATTGGGTTATGAATACAGATAAGTACACATAGGATTTAGTTTCTAAGTTATACCTACATATTTATAGCCTTCGTTATGAATAGCATAAACAGGCCAAGCCCCGACCAAGTAACGAATTTCTTTCTACAATCGCGCCTTTTATTTGTTTGGACTGATCACCTGACTCGTTCAGTGATGCCATTCCCATACAGTGTTTAGTTTTCAACTAGCGTTATCTATCATAAAATAAATAAAAATTTTATTCACATTTCGCTAATTGTGTCTGTACTGTGAATTTGATTTACAATCGATCTCTAAATTGTAGTTTTCTTCTAATTACTTACCTTGCCTAGACGTGTTCTTTGGACTTCTGTAAGAAAGTCTATGCTGTTAGTATTCCGTTTATATACGTTACTATTTTGATAGACGTTTGTGCTTGTCCCTGCAGTGACACAATGCCTGTTGTTAATAACTTTCTAAGTACTAAGAGAATATTTCAAACCGCTATTGAACACAAACAATCAATAAAGAATTTACAAACTAACATTTTTTTTATTTAATTAACCTATATAAAAGCCACACTCACATCAAAATCGCGCTGTTGAAAAAGCAGTTATCCTGACACTGGCTGACATATACTTCAGGGTCGGGGAGTTGCCTGCGGGCTATTATAGGTAACTAGCTATGGAAAGTAAATACCTATTTAGAATATATAGTACCTACAGTAATATTTGCATAACCTACAGTAAAATACAAAAACATACAGAAAACATAATCATGTTACACTTTTTTGTGTTTGTTTTAGAAATTGTTATATTTTTTTCAAAAAAAAGTTTTTTATGTTACCGTTTTTAGTTTAGAGTTATGTCCCTTTAGTGGGTACAGGCGTGATATTATATTGTGTGATTGCGTAAAGAATGCATAGATAGGCGATAGCAGCAATCGCGGTTGATTTGCTGTCATTTATTGAAGAGTGCCCCCGATTTCTCCAAGATCCCATCATCAGATCCTGATCTGATCATCATCGATTACCGTGGGATTATCTGGAAAATATACCCAAATCGGTTCAGGCATATTCGAGAAATCGGGGGACAGAACATACATAAACAAAAACCAACGAATTGAGAACCACCTCCTTTTTTCGAAGTCGGTTAAAAAGTAGGTAAAAACAAATCAATGGAATTATTATATAATAACAACATCTACTTAAGTTCACATAAGAACTTTCATCATAACAACTAAGTACATAAATTGGGTTCATAATAATTACGTTTCACACAGCAGATTCTAAGTTACAATAACACCAATTTGCTTTCTCTCTCCTTTCTCTTTTTAAAATACGTTATCCCCGATTTTCTCCAGTATCGTGGAGGCAGTTTACAAATATAAATTGCATAAGAACAAACATCCAGACCCGGAACAACTATTTGTAGTTCATACAAAATATTTGTTCCGTGGGGGATTCGAACCCGCGACACTCAGCGCAGCTACTCATTGCTAAGCTATTGCGGCACGAAGCTCACAATTGCCGTTTGAGTTTATGTTATTATTCTAAAATGAATCGCATAGGTACCTAGGTACGCGATGATGCCGTCGCGCATTGCGTCACTCGAGTGCGTATGTGTGTGCGCACTAGCTTCTTACTGCTCATCACAGCGTCTATCCCTTTCGCACGAGATGTCGGCTGAGATAGCATGCGTTTTTGCCCCGCCCACCACTTAGTTCGTGCCATCGACTAGGGCAACCTTAAGATATGCCATATATCACAATTTGTACTGACGTATCGGGACTTTTGTGCTATTTGATTTGGCTTTGTCAGGATTGCAGTCAGATTTTGGGAATATTAGAATATGAAAAAAACTTTCAGGATTTTTGGAAATCAGGTTATTATTTGTCAGGGTTTTTCAGTTTTCCATCCTTTAACCCTATGCAATACATTATTCTTATTATTTTCCTCTAAAAATGGCACAAAGTTGTATAACAGTTTCATAGCTTCATATTATAAAGCTAATGGTTATTCATTCAAAATTAATTAACTTCCCGGCCATTTAGCGCAAAATCTGGCTGCTTTTCGGCATTTTGCCTTATTAATTTGAGTTTGCTGGTACTTTAAGTGGCTGTTTCAGTGATTTATGCTATGTCGTCACTGTTAAATGGGAGTTAATTGTAAAAAAATCCATAAAAATAGGATCTGGAATATTCTTGAATAAAATTCGGTTTAAGTATATAATTTTTTTATAGAACTGTGATCGTGAAAATATATATATTACAAATTTTACTCTCCCAATCTTTATTTTTTATGGATTGATGACGATAATAATCACGAAGCTTTTATGTGACTTTATTTCATTTATTAATTTAATTATATTATAGCATAAACACCAATAAGAGCTTAAGCTAAAGTAACTTGTTATCATGAACATCATTATAACATCCCCTCCCACTTATTCTCGACTGTACATGGGCCTCCCTTAAGACATCCCATAAAACCTGAACCTGAGTTTAAGTTGAGTATAACATATATTATACATAGTAGAGCCACACACACACACACATACACACACACACACACACACACACACACACACACACACACACACACACAAAATGATTTGACCTTTTTTCCCCATTGTTTTTGGCTCTTGTAATCATGTTTTTTGTACATGGATGTAACTAAACAACGTCTGTGCTTGTGAATAATAAATACCTATCTGCGCTTGGCATGTATTGTAACGTTCGTGGTCGTTAAAATGGAGTAGGAGCGCATAGAAAACGAACAAATGTTCCGTTTTTTTGTTAGAAACTTTCGCGGACGCAATAGTATTTATTTTTACACATTTTTTATTTAAATTTATTACAGCCTATCAGGAGACTAAGCATAGATCCCTTTCATAGCCACCTCCACAACCTCATAAAGGGGATGTTTACCACAGTACCCTATATCATCCCATGGGTGTCGTAAGATGGGACAGAAGGAAACGAATCAGGCGTGAGCAACAACGTCTTCCTAATAACGAATAAAACCAAAAAAAGTACAAGAAATGTCAAGTACGAAAAGATTTTACGATATGCCGGTTTGGCAAATCTGTGTGTTCAGCAAATATGTATTGATGACTTATATTAAAACAAATTTCAAATGAAAATAGGTATTTATATTTTTTTACAATAGCATTTACGTAGGTAAGTAGTTTCAGTTTTGTATTTTACTCTAGGTACCCTAGGTATGTTTATTTCACATTCACCATCGTTTTCTGTAAAACTATGGATTGAATTTTGAAAGCCCCCATATAAAATCTTTATTATTACCTTATTTTATAAATACCTTACTTGCATTAAATCTTTATTATCATTATCACAAATGACATCTTTATACTGGTTGATTTTTTCACCATCATAAAAAAATAGGGTGTAACAGGTGTACAGAATAGGAGCCTAATTTACTGGTGTTTAACATTTTATTTTTATTTTAAATTAGCATATTATGAAATTGATCTATCAATATATGCTGTAGCCAGGTATAAAACTCTGTATAGGCTCTGAAGCAGCTTGTCGCATATTTACATTCCCCATACATGAAGGATTCCCCTCAGTAGTATTTTAATGTAAATAACGTTATTGATAGAATCAAGTACCTACCGAAAACAACACTCTTGGCTTTTTTGGAGCTGTGCCAAATTAACTCTTTTGCACGGACTCTTTTATATCACGAATCATCTGCTTATTATATCTGTAATAGTTAGCAATTTCAAAAGAGATATTAAGGACAGCCCGTGTTTGGTTTTGCGAGAGTGAAAAAAGACAAGGTATTTGGTCGAGTCTATAATTTTCACCCCGTTAGTAACCCTAAGTGCTTTTATTTGCGTCTTCTTTTACATGAGGTTCGCAGCTCTACATCGTTTACTACTCTGAAAACTATATCTAGGTAGTACACTCGACATTTCAAGCGACATGCAACACAAATGGTTTGCTAGAGGAGGATGGGTATTGTAGGGATCTGTGGAATAAGCGATAGCCTTGAAAAATATATTAAAAGGTAATTGCGAAGAGAATGGGATAATATATCATTGGTTGGTGTATCGACTCTCGATGACAGGGGGAGTACGCCGCTGACCATCACGCGGTGTGAGTGCTCCATGCTGGAAGTGCAGTTCACACAGCGCTCGGTTCGCAAAGCACTCCTCTCCCTGGACATCCACAAGTCAATTGGGCCTGACGGAATCACCCCAGTTGTGTTGAGGACGTATGCGCCAGAGTTGGCACCGGTTTAACGCGTCTTTTCCGGTACTCCTACTCCCTAGGCGTAGTCCCAAAATCATGGAAGACGGCTTTCGTCCACGCTATCCCTAAAAAAGTCGACCGCTCAGACCCGTCCAACTACAGGCCTATCGCCATCACCTCTTTGTTCTCAAAAATCAATGGAGTCCATTGTAAATTTCCAGCTCATGAGGTACCTTGAGGATCACCAGCTGATTAGTGACCGCCAATACGGTTTTCGCCGTGGTCGGTCAGCTAGTGATCTTCTGGTCTACCTAACTCACAGATGGATGGAGGCAGTATAGTCCAAGGGGGAGGCATTGGCCGTCAGTTTGGACATTGCGAAGGTCTTCGATCGGGTTTGGCACGAAGCGCTTTTTTCGAAGCTCCCTTCCTATGGGCTTCCTGAGAAATTGTGCGATTGGATCACCAGCTTTCTTGTAGATCGGAGCATCAAGGTCGTTGTAGATATAGGTGCAAGCTCCGATTGCAAGCCTATTAATGCTGATGTTCCACAAGGCTGCGTGATATCGCCAACGCTGTTTCTTCTGCATATCAATGATATGTTGCAAACCCGTAACATTCATTGCTATGCAGATGACAGCCCTAGTGATTCTCTTTACACCGGCCTAACCTAAATTTCTCGGGAAAACGTCTCCGAGTGCCGGGACAAACTTGTGTCTGAAGTCGAGTCTTTGCTGAACAGTCTCGGATTGGGGGCGACTAAATCTAGTCCAGTTTAATCCCCAGAAGACACAAGTTTGCACGTTAACCGCTAAAAAGAACCCCTTTGTCGTATCTCCTCAGTTTCAAGGCACTCCCCTTGTTGCCTCAGCCAGTATCGGAATCCTCGGGGTCGACATATCGAGTGACGTGCAGTTTCGTGGTCACTTGGAAGAGAAGGCCAAATTGGCCTCTAAAAAGCTTGGCGTGTTCAGCAGAGCGGGACAGTATTTCATGCCGACACACCGCTTGCAACTTTACAAGGCGCAGGTTCGGCCGCACATGGAATACTGTTCCCATCTCTGGGCTGGGGCTCACCAGTACAAGCTCTTTCCACTTGACCGCATCCTGCGCAGAGCGGCTCGAATCAACGATGACCGAGTGCTTACCGATCGGCCCGATTCACTGGCACTGCGAAGAGATGTTGCATCTCTTTGCATTTTCTTTCGCGTATACCATGGAGAGTGCTTTGAGGAATTGTTGGGATTAATCCCGGCCGCCAAATTTCCTGAACGCACTAAGCGGCAAGCGTCTCGATACCACCCACACCATCTGGATGCTTGGCGGTCCACCACTGTACGTCTCAAAAGGAGTTTTCTTCCGCGTACAACCTCTCTGTAGAAAAGTTTACCACCGGCGATTTTTCCGGACCGATACGACCTGGGAACCTTCAAGAAAAGAGCGTACTCCTTTCTAAAGGGCCGGCAACGCACCTGCCATTCCCCTGGTGTTGTGGTTGATCATGGGCGGCGGTACTCACTTAACATCAGTTGAGCCGCATGCTCGTTTGTCCCCTCTTCTATAAAAATAAAGTAAAATTTATAATGACTTTTCGCTCAATTACAAATTTATAAAATGCCACATTGTTTCTTTCATTGTATACTAGTTTTTGGTTACAAATGGCAGGCATTACGTTCATTTTTCTGGAGCTTGAATCTATCGGGACGTAAATCCTAGGACTGAATTGGCTAAGACATAAAACAACACACCGCTTCCGCATTTTACGACGCCGTTGCGACAACACTACAATCATAGTGTACTTTTTATTAATTTCTGACTTTACACAGATTCCATTAAAACTATAAATTTGTATTTATGTTACAGTTATTTATACAACTTATTTTACACGACAGTAAATTATTAATTTAGATTTAATTTGCTACAAACAGCGTATACAAACGCGTAAACCTATATTTCCAGCATTTCCAGCCAGCAAGAACTTTTGGTACTAACTTCAGAAATGCATCTTTTATTTCTTCAGAAAGTTTTATATTTATTACCGTATTATATATTTATTACCGTAATTACAGTATTTAGATTTTAAACAAAGTACACTTAGGTAATCACGGGACGTGGTTGTCCTAAGAGGCATCAGAGGGAAAAAAAATAATAATAACTAACAACCCGCCTGCAAAGAGTGGCAACTATGACATTATCAAGCAATCTGAGGTGACGTATGTCCAGCTGTGGACTTTTGAATGATTGTAAGGGTAACTGAATAAAATATAAGATAGTATAGCGTCGATAAATGGTTAAATTCGAATTGTGAATGGCATTAGTTGCGAGCGACGCTTTCCAGTCTGATTAATAGAAGTTGATGCTAGTTTTCCCAGAACTATATTCAGTGTATTTTATGGCTTAAACACTCCTATAACTTCGTTCTAACTCATAATGTACTATCACTCAACATCATAACTTCTGCTGTTTTGTTTTAAGAATTATATGATAATTTCACAATGTTACCTTCTGTGTTGATTTTAACTTAATTATTGAAAGTATATAATTTTATGTAATGTTACTACGCGTAAATAGTCAAGTACATATTTGCATCTTTTCGCAACGAGTAAGGAGTAGGTCTTTGGTTGGGGTTTCATGACCTCCTCTTAGCAATACTGCCTGAAACTAGACAGCTTTGTGTGTTCCAGTTCGAATGGAATAGAGAGGCAGAATAATAAAAGTAACGGGTGTCAGACACGTCACTTTTTAGTGTGAAGTTGTCTGCAGGTATCCATGGGCTACACTAGTCACTATGTATAACACGCCTTGTTACATCAGATATTTTGTTGACGGCTGTTTGTTCTTCGAGCTATACGGCCGGCCCATTGCCACTTCCGCTTATTAATCCGTTGAGCTATGTCGGTTACTCTGATTCTAATGCAGATATTCTCGTTTTTAAGTCTATCACGAAGTGAAACCTAGAACGTAACCCTCTATATAGCTTACTGAAGAACATGGGCTTCTCATACGGCCAGCAGTGAAGGATCATGTCTCAGATCCAAAAGTAGAATTGACGCAACTTTAATACAGCTCGTGAGAAGAGATCAGCAGAAAAGAAGTGATCGACCGAAACATAGGCTTCAAAGTCTTTTCCCGTGATCTGTATGCCAGAAATAACCAACTGCCGAAGCTGGAAACGGTATGTGGTAGCATTGCTTCCGGGAAACCTGAGATTTTAGGTAAGATTATGGTATAGAGGTGAAAGGTTCTACGGAAAACTGTACACGTCAACGTTAGAGCTACACACAAGTGTGAGTAACGATCCAAGTGCAAGTCTTATCCGAAACGATAATTTCAATGATATCCCAGATATCAGTCTAAACGAGATGAGAATGGCTCTCCATCACCTTAAAAACGGCAAGGCCCCAGGCGAGGATGGGACTACAACGCAGGTTCTGAAAGTGAGTGGAAAAGCTTAACTTGAAGATCCGATAACGAATGTATAAGAAAAGTTTTCGAGTGGCAGCTTCGTATCGGTAAGCTAAGTGGAGGGCGGCTCCCAATAAATTGATTGAAGACCTGGTAAGAAGTGCAGGATGTCAATGGATGCAGGTGGCTCAGGACCGCGTTGTGTGGTATTTCTTTAGGGAGGTCCATGTTTGATAATAGAATTCTGATGGCTTGTAATGATTATGACGATGATCATATATTTAATATTTATCAAGACTGGAGATAGTACATTCACGGCTATGTTTTTCTTTCCAGTCATTTCCTATGCTAATAAAGATATTTTTGCGGTCGTTTTGAGTTTTTATAACACGTGAATACTTTAGAAAATATAATGTCTCCTAAGAGTAACCGATTACAAATCCTTACTGTAACATGGTTCGTTGATTTTGATTGCGAATAGTCACAGAATAAAAACCATATAATAAGAAAAGGAAAATGATTTATATTGGATGCATACTCAGGGTTTTCTAAAGGAAAAATACATAAAGTCAAAAATATATGTAAGTAAAATTATACGTCGTAAAGGCATGCTGCAGCTATATTGCATTATCACAGATCAAAACAGAACAGCGAAGCACCAAGCTTCCACGGAATACCGGTGTGAAGTAGTAGAATCATGCTATGGTGTATTGTATGGTCAGTGACGAGAATTAAATACCCGTAAAAAACTGGTATAGAGCCGTTCTATATCAATAGAACTTAGGGATGACAACACCATTGTATTGGGTTCTTAATTGATGACCTACAGGCACAGCATCCACAGTGTGTCCACTTGTAACCCCTACTTCTATAAAAAATTTATCAAAATTTGTTATCATCTTAGAATTTTGTGTATGCGAGATATATAACCGTCCGATTGCCACAGGAGTTTCTTGATCTACAGTCAAATTAACAGTCATATCAATTATTTTTACTTTATAAAGAAGATTCAAGGAATAAGCGTGCTATACATGATACTACAGAAAGAAGGACTGTATGATAATTTTTATTGTTAGTTTTAATTTTATAGCTTTTGTATTAATATCGTATGGGTATTTGTAATTACATCTCAGAAGAAACAAGAAGTCTTATAGTTTAGAAAACGTCATAAATATAAAATATATAAAAGGTAATCCTTACACTACTGAGTAATAAAATTTCAAGCTTACCATAAACAGCTTGACTGATGGTAACAGCTAATGTATTGCAAAAGTTTAAGCAAAAAATATTAAGCTACCAGTAACTCTCAAAATATTGCGTTATATTTTTACGTGACTAATAAATGAAGGTAAAGGAAATCTTAAAAACGTCTACGTAAGGATAAAATGTTTCAAACATTTTTAAACGCCCTTTGCGGAACCACTCGGGTATAATTAATTGTATGTCGCTGCGTCATTTATCGCACGCTACTTTGCACTTAATTGCATAGCAAATACCACAAGAATGTTTCGGTTTCAGAATAATAAGGCTCATCACACACTACACGTTTACCTCTTACTTTCTATTTTTGTACATTAACTACACAAAAGAACCGAATCATTTTACATATATCCACTAAAAAAGTCCAAGTAACTGACACACGTATTGGTAAAGCGGAATCTTTGACAATACTCTAACTTCCCGGCCAATGTAGATGTAAAATAAAACCACATACAATTTGCTACTAATAATTTATTCAAAGGAGACAATTTATGTTTGTATGGAGAATGGGCCCACCACATATTTAAAGGATTCTTAATAATATGCATGTCGATTTATTTTTTATAAACTATAAACTACAATAGTATTCTTTTTACTGCATCTAAACAGAGTAGAGAGAAATTAAAAAATTAAAATATGAATCTACCAATAACCTAAAAAACAACTTTAAGCGATTTTCTAGTAGTTTTCATAGGTATTATAAGTTAAAACAGTACACTTTGAATAATTATAATACTAAAAAAAAAAAAAAAAAAAAAATATATATATATATATATATATGGTATAGCATCTATATTTATTAATTAAATAATTTAAGATCGATAGACAATCTTTTCACTATTTTTGGCAAAATATAGAGCCTGTCTGTGCATAAATGTCGTATGGATTCTATTTTGACATGTATTGATTGATTACGAGTGTACATTCCAAATACCATTAAAGTAATATGAATAAAACCTAGAAGACTAAGGGATAATACGCTCAATTATATTTATAATATTACCAACACACTATAAGAAATATGTTTTAAACTGGCTGTATTACAAATAACAAAATATAACGTAACTCCATTAATTATTGTATATCATAATTTCTAAAGTATTCTATTAATACTAGTACAGAAAAACAAACATTTTATTAATATAGATTATAAATTAAACTTATTGAAAGTCACTTTTTTTAATTTACCACTGCACTGTGTGCAGGCCCAATATTATTATTAATAATTAAATTCAATATAAAGGGGCGTCAAAAATAGTCTTAAAAGATATATAATAAACAATAAAATTACATTAATAACCATAAAGTTAATATAAATACATTTCAGACATTAGACCAATAAAATAGTAAATTAAAAGCAAAATATTGCTTTCCGTAAGAAATAAATTTATTAAAAACTTGGGAAAATATTTAAAATAAGATAAATAATAGAAATATAAGTCGAAAATATTATAAAAATAAAGATAAAATTGTCTAAGTCTTGGAAGGAGTTCATGTATAAAAGAAATTTCCTAAGTTGTGGAAGGAGTTTACGTATAAAAGAAAAGTTTCCTAAGTTATAGAAGGTGTTCATGTATAGATGTCTTGTATAGAGGAGCTGCCGGAGATACATACCTGCAGTTGTACATATAGATGGGGTGGTCGGGAGCCCGACTGCCCGAAGTACTACACAATGACTAGTCCTATATTAGGGACTTATTATATTAAACTCAATTATACAAAAGCAATACTAAAGAAGGTCTCCATGATGTATTTGCTATACAATAGTAGGGTCGTGGGTTCGAACCCTATATATTAATGACTTATGAAAGTAAGGTATATGATACAAAAGCAATACTATAGAAGGTCTCTATGATTAATATGAATTACAATAGTAGGGTCGTGGGTTTGAACCCTATATATTAATGACTTATAAAAGTAAGGTCATGATACAAAAGCAATACTATAGAAGGTCTCTATGATTAATATGCTTTACAATAGTAGGGTCGTGGGTTCGAACCCTATATATTAATTACTTATGAAAGTAAGGTCTATGATACAAAAGCAATACTATAGAAGGTCTCTATGATTAATATGAATTACAATAGTAGGGTCGTGGGTTTGAACCCTATATATTAATGACTTATAAAAGTAAGGTCATGGTACAAAAGCAATACTATAGAAGGTCTCTATGATTAATATGCTTTACAATAGTAGGATCGTGGGTTCGAACCCTATATATTAATGACTTATGAAAGTAAGGTCTATGATACAAAAGCAATACTATAGAAGTTCTCCATGATGAATTTGCATTACAAAAGTAGGGTTGTGGGTTCGAATCCTATATATGAATGACTTATGAAAGTAAGATCTACGATACAAAATCAATATTATAGGAGGTCTCCTTGATGCATAAGCATTGTATGGAGTGGTCGGGTGATCGACTGCTCCTAGTACTATAGCAAAATGACCTTATTAGGGACTTGAAAAGGAATATGATGGTGACGTGTATGCTGCTTCACGAGCAATTGGTCCGAGGTAAACTTGTACTCGCTAACCGATGTGTGTCCTAGACATATCATCTTAGTGCTGGTGGTAAGCGGGTTTGTTGTAGCAATACGGCTTTCCCGTGGACATCGCACACCCATACCGTTTGTGGGCGACGTCGTAGCGCATAGCGATGCGTCGTCTATCTTTCGGATTGGGGTGATCAGTGTGTTTGGTAGCACTTTTAAGTGTAACAGGCATACTCAACTTCATGTCAAAGTGCATTAGCGCTATGATATGTGGAGTTTTGTCCAATGGCGTCTTAGTAGCGTGATACTATGATACGTTGGTGCAGTTTTATATAAACACAATCTTAGTGCCGGTGGTAAGCGGGTTTGTTGTAGCAATACGGCTTTTCGTGGACATCGCACACCCATACCGTTAGTGGGCGGCGTAGTAGCGCATAGCGATGCGTCGTCTATATTTCGGATTGGGATAATGTTTGGTAGCACTTTTAAGTGTAACAGGCATACTCAACTTCATATCTTAGTGCATTAGCGCTATGATACGTGGAGTTATGTTCATTGGCGTCTTAGTATCGTACTACTATAATACGTTGGTGATATTTTTTATATAACGACAATAAAAACTTTGTTACCAAAATTGATAGGGGTCATGTGGGTGTGTTGTGAGGGGGCGCCATCCGTATAATAGTTGCATTGATGCTTACTGCTACTTGCGGTATTGCGTCTTGTGATGGATCTGCGGGTGTGCTGCGCCTGATTAGACGCATTCTTGTGGTTCTGGACGATGGAGGTAAACAAATAACATCTTAGTGCCGGTGGTAAGCGGGTTTGTTGTAGCAATACGGCTTTCCCGTGGAAATCGCACACCCATACCGTTTGTGGGCGGCGTAGTACCGCATAGCGATCGTCGTCTATATTTCGGATTGGGATGATGAGTGTGTTTGGTAGCACTTTTTAGTGTAACAAGCATACGCAACTTCATGTCTTAGTGTATTAGCGCTATGATACGTGGAGTTTTCTTCATTGGCGTCTTAGTAACGTGCTACTATGATACGTTGGTGATATTTTTTATATAACAACAATACAAAGCTTGTTACCAAAGTCGATAGGGATCATGTGGGTGTGTTGTGAGGGGGCGCCATCCGTATGATAGTTGCATTGATGCTTACTGCTACTTGCGGTATTGCGTCTTGTGATAGATCTGCGGGTGTGCTCGCCTGATTCGACGCATTCTTGTGGTTCTGGTCGATGGAAGTATGCAGGTGGTGATGTCTGCTGGGATGTATGGGGGACCTTGGAATGGTGTAAGCGCGGCGATAGTCGTATTGATGCTTGTTGCGTTCTGCAGCGTTGCGTCTCTGCGAGGTTGTTTGGTAGGCTGCTATTCTCAATGGCGCTCTCTGCGTCTTGGTTTGATTCACACCTAAGTTGCTTTGCCCAAGTCGGGTCCCTTCATTACGGGGCTGCAGACTGTCTTCCCTCCATGATGTTTTATATAATAATATAATAATATATCGCTGTAACTTTCCCACCTTTGAATGATTGAAGACAACTTGTTGGTGGGTGAATCAAACATGATCGAAAATGAATTTACTCAACGTCAGTGATACAAACTCTTTCTGATGGCGAATTATTACTCTTATCTTATAACTACCTTTTGGCTATATCTGCCGTTGTATTGGTTGGTGGAGCATATGTGTCGACCTCATGCGGGTGGTAGCTGGCGGAAGGATCTGAGGAGACTCTCAAGGCTGCGGCCGAAAGCCGCACAACGTGGGACCCCATTCCCTTGAGGTGAGCGGTAGACTCATGACACGCTCTGCGGCTAGTAGCCGTGCTGATCATGCAATCGGTGGTGATGCCATACACTTACATCACGTCTGCAGGAGCGGCGGTCTGGCAGGTGGTGGCGCTCACGGAGGGTTTACGGCCAGTGTGCCTATTTGCCTAAATCGTGTGACGAACATTCACTGTGGCTGGATTCGTTCGTATTCTGTATGGCGTTTACACGTATTGACATGCGCGACTTCGGTCGATGTTTGTGCTTACGCACTAACAAGGGGCCAAGCCTCTTTTACTGGTTCGCCAGTTATTTTGCTGTGAACTACGGTCCTGTTCCAGAATTAGCCAGGTCAGAATTAGACCAAGATAAAATATCTTATTTATCTTGGTCACACACATATATATATATATATAATTTTTATCTAAAAGGGGTAAATTAATTATATCTAATATATTTATTATTATGAGAGAGGGGGGAAGCGTTACAACTGGTACGGGACAAACCTCTTGGTAGGAATCAGCAAGAAAATCAGTGATACAATTTTTATTAAATAACAGCTTACATTCATATATGTAACAATTAATAACATAGAACAAATTAAAAATAGCTTGGTAACGATCCCAGATGTTATTATCATTCATAAAATCCTTAATTTTATAATAACCCTTTATATACAAACTTAGTTTAATAAAGTGTTTTGAACTCTGATGACTGATTGAGATAAACAAACAGGAGCGGTGTCAAGACTCTGTTTTAATTATTTGGTTGATTAGTAAGTACTTATACTCACCAAGGCTGTTCAAGGAAACTTCTGCCAGCCATCTGCATCTCTCCCATATCTGCATTAAGAAGACGACTTAATGGCCCATGCCGCAAAGGACAAAACCAACCTACTGGGTTCTCTTTGCGTCCAACTCGACTCTTATGACAGATGGAACACACCGTAGACCATAACATAACATAATCACTCACGCCTGTCATCCATAGGGTTAGGCAGGACTATAGACTTCCATTTAGAACGATCCTGACACACCTTTCTCGCCTCTTTGACATCCATATGCCTACGCATACATGCTCGACGGTTAAGGGTGCTCCTCCGTAGACCATCCCGCAGTTTATTGCTCCACGCAGGATGTGCTGTTTACCAAACGCTCGGTGCGTAGAGCACTGCTCTTCCTGGTCATCACAAGTCAAGTGGGCCTAATGGCGTCCCTCCTAGTGTGGTGAAAACGTGTGCTCCGGAGTTGGCACTGGTTTTCACGCGTGTTTTCCAGTACTTTCACTCCCTAGGTGTAGTTTCGAAATCATGAAAGACAGTCTTCGTGCACCCGAACCCTAAAAGAGGTAACTGCTCTGATCCGTCCAACAATATAGGCCTATCGCCATCACCTAATTATTGTTTAAAATAATGGAATCCATTATTAACAGCCAGCTCATGCAGTACCTTGAGGATCACCAGCTGGTTAGTGATCGTTAGTACGGTTTCCGTCACGGTCGCTCAGCTGATGATCTCCTGGGTTACCTAAGTCATAAATGGGCGAAGGCAGTAGAGTCCAACGGGAAGGCGTTGGCCATTAGTTTGGACATAGCAAAGGCCTTCGATCAGGTTTGGCACAAAGCGCTTTTTACGAAGCTTCCTAGGAAATTGTGCAATTGGAACACCAGTTTTCTTGCTAATCGGAGCATCAAGTTCGTAGTTGACGGTGCATGATCCGATTACAAGCCTGTAAATGCTGATGTTCCACAAGGCTGCGTGCTATCACCAACGCTGTTTATTCTGCATATTAATGACATGTTACAAACCGGTAACATTCATTGCTATGCAGACGACAGCACAGGTCATGCTTTATACACCGGCTATGCCAATATTTCTCGGGAAAACGCCATCGAGTACCGGGATAAACTTATGTCTTAAGTCGAGACTTTGTTGAATAAAATCTCGGACTAAGGGCGACTAAATCTAGTCCAGTTTAACCCCAAGAAGACACAAGTTTGCCCGTTAACCGCTAAAAAGAACCCCTTTGTCGTATCTCCTCAGTTTCAAGGCACTCTCCTTGTTGCCTCAGCCAGTATCGGAATCCTTGGCATCGACACATCGAGTGACGTGTATTTTTGTGGTCACTTAGAAGAGAAGGCCAAATTGCCCTTTAAAAGGCTTGGCGTGTTCAGCAGAGCGGGATAGTATTTCATGCCGTCTTATCGCCTGCAACTTTACAAATCGCAGGTTTGGCCGCACATTGAATACTGTACCCATCTCTGGGCCGGGGCTCCTCAGTTCCAGATCCTTCCATTTGATCGTATCCAGCGCAGAGCTTCATTAAACGCCTATATTGGAACCAATCGGCGAATGTACGTATAGAGGGCAAATTAACAGATGACTCGCAAATCTTACGTAGAGTACGGCAGGCATGTATTCTCTCGCCAATTCTTTTCAACATTTAGTCAGAGATGATTTTCCTTGAAACTTTGGATCAAATAGATGTAGGTATCACAGTGAAAGGTCAGATTATCAACAATATCCGTTATGACGATGACACTGTACTTATTGCATCTACAATGGAAGAACTTCAGATCCTTACAGATAAAATTCAATCTGATAGTTCAGCGTATGGCTTCAGTATCAACACCCGGAAAACCAAATATATGACAGTTTGTAAAACACCACCTGCTAACCCTTCTCTACTATGTATCGGACAGCCTCTACAAAAAGTTAGCAAATACTTACTAGCAAATTTGGTATGCTGGGTTGATGATACGTGAAACCACAGTCTTGAAATAAGGTGCCGCATAGAACAAGCCCGTAATGCTTTCATTAAGCTTAAGTGATTTTTGTGCAATAAAAAGCTTAACATACCGATACGAGTACGATTAGCACGCTGTTGGGTTTTTTTTCATTATTTTGTATGGCGTTGAAGCATGGACCCTCACAGAATCGAGCTGTAAGAAGATTGAAGCCTTCGAAATGTGGGTATACAGGAGAATGTTAAGGATATCCTGGAGAGAAAAAATAAACAACGTAACAGTGCTAAGTCACATAAAGAAAAAACCAGAAGTTGTATATTTAGTAAAGAAAAAAAGCTTGAATATCTCGGCCACATAATGAGAAACCAAAAATACATTGATTAAAACTACTTTTACGGATTTTATCGCGTTTATTTTACTATTATTTTTAATTCCCGACGTTTCGGGCGCTTTTCAGCACCCATGGTCACGGGGGACTGAGATGACTGACGTCCCGATGTCATAGTTAAACCCGGAGTACCTTCAGCTTTTTTAATTATTCTTTATGGTTCGATCTATACAAAATGAACTGACTATGTCCTGAGGTCTTGCAGTGGCATGCTTGGGTTTAGTTTTAATTTTATTGATTATAAGATCTCAAGCAGGTGGTAGTACCCAGCCTCCTTCTCTATTGAAATTAGGATGTTTTTTAATTTCAATAGCCTCACGTATCATCCTTGGTAGGAATCGGTGTTCTTTCGCGAGGATTTGTGGTCTATCAAATCTGATGTAATGGTTGGGGCCGTCTAGGATATGATCGCAAACTACAGACTTCCCGGAACGTTGATGCTTCACATCAGCTATATGTTCTTTTACGCGGGTTCTAATTGATCTTTTTGTTTGTCCTATATAAGAGAGACCACATTCACAATCAAGCTTGTACACTCCTGCATCTTGTAGAGGAATATGACACTTGACTGATGGTAGGAACTGACTAATCTTCTTCGGCGGCTTGTAGAATGTTCTAATAGAAGCTCGCTTCAAGATGTAGCCAATCTTGTTTGTGACACCTCTGATATATGGTAGTACAGCAGGCACACGCTCGACTGTGGCCGGCTTCACTCGGTCACTGTGACGTAGGCGCGGGACCCGAAGCTTGTTGTCGTGCAGAACTTGCTTGACGTGCTGAAGCTCGGCGGCCAGGTGTTTGCTGTCACAGATCCCTCGTGCTCTCTGTAACAAAGATTTGCCCACGGTAGCTAACTGTGAGGGATGGTGGTGTGATTCACCGTTTAAATATCGGTTTTTATGGGTCTTTTTCCTACACAAAGTGTGACCAATGGTGTTGTTAGGATTTCGGATGACTAACACATCTAGGAAAGGTAAGGAATTATTTGCCTCCATAATAAATTGAATTTTAGAATTTATGGAATTAAGATGTTCTAAAAATGCAGTTACTTTGTCTGATGGTAAAATTGTGAAAGTGTCGTCTACGTACCGCTTGTAGATCCTTGGTGTAACAGGTGCAGTAAGGAGGGCTTTCTCCTCAAAGTATTCCATGAATATATCGGCGACAATGGGAGATACAGGTGAGCCCATCGCAACACCATCTACTTGCTTGTAAAACTCTTCCTTCCACAATAGATAGCCAGATGTAAGGCAATATCTGAGTAATACTGCATATTCTGCTGGCATATTATTTTCCTAGTTATAATTGAGATGCAGTCTTCAACAGAAAGGCATGTAAATAGAGACTGAACATCAAAACTGACCATGGTTTCATTGTCAGTAAGGCGTAGGTCTTTTATCTCACTGACAAAATTGTATGAATCCTTAGTGTGTGCTCTTATGTGTCCTCTGAGTGGTGATAATATTTTAGCTAAGTATTGAGCCAAACTGTAAGTTGGCGAATCAATCTGACTCACTATTGGACGTAATGGAGCGTTCTGTTTTTATATTTTTGGTAACCCATACAACTTCGGTGGTTTGGCACATGAAGGTATTATCTTATTAACGTCCAGATTCAATTTCTCGGAGTATTTCTTAATTAGATCGCTAGTTGTTTTAAGCGTATTAGTTGTAGGGTCTGTTTTGACCTTTCAGTATGTAGTTTCATCCGACAAAAGTTGTTGTATTTTAAAATTGTAATCTGACGTATCCATTATAACCATAGCATTGCCCTTATCTGCGCGGAGAATCGTAAGCTCTGGTCTGGTGTGTAAGTTTTTCAACGCGTTAAATTCTTTTTTGGGAAGATTTAATTTCGGCGCTGAACTTCAACGTAAAATAGACAAAATGTCTTGACGTATGGCCTCTAAATCTTCATTATCAATGTTATTTTTATACAGACAGTCCTCGACACTACAGATAATGTCCTCATACGGCATTTTTCGCGGTGTTATTGCGAAATTTATACCTTTTTTTAAAACTTTTATTGTGGCGTCGTTCAGTGTTTGTTTTGATGAATTGTAGACAGCGCGTTGTTTACGATTCGTGCCTGTGGTCAATGATTTCGCATGTTGGACATTTGATTTAGTTGTTAATTTATGGTATTTATCAATATGTTTATTTTTGCATTCATTGTATTTAGTTGTTTCGCGTTTATCTAAAGTTTCCATGCAATTTTTATAATCAAATGCCGATAAAACTGTCTTTAATTCACTGGACGACTTGTATATGGTTTTGCTTATGAAATATAGATCGGTACGTTTTTGCTGAATCACCGTTATTAACAACTTTTTACTAGCCTGATTTAAGATCTTAGCGCTTCCTCGAATGTCTTTTTTAGTGGATATCTTGACACACGTAGGAATGGGATTATGATCTCTGCATCTCTTCAAGAAATTTAAAGCTGCGCGCTTTGGTCTTTAGATCTTCTAATCGGCGTATTTTATTTGCTATTTGCAGTAATCCTATAATCCTATAATCAATAAAATTAAAACTAAACCCAAGCATGCCACTGCAAGACCTCAGGACATAGTCAGTTCATTTTGTATAGATCGGACCATAAACAATAATTAAAAAAGCTGAAGGTACTCCGGGTTTAACAATGACATCGGGACGTCAGTCATCTCACCATGACCATGGGTGCTGGAAAGCGCCCGAAACGTCGGGAATTAAAAATAATAGTAAAATAAACGCGATAAAATCCGTAAAAGTAGTTTTAATCAATGCGTAGTGTTCGCGTAAATATAAGAAATCATTATGTGAACCAGTACGGACTGGAAACACACTACTATAAAACATTATTATTCAAACTTTATATTGACTTCCAAAAAAATTAATTACTACATTTTTTATGCATAAATATATGCACCATCTAATTGTTTATCTACTATGGCTCACCAAATAATCCATTTGGTATTAAGCAACTTGCTGAATAAGATAAGATACCTTTTGTTCATAAGTGCAGTTAAATGAATTTTGCCTCTTTTAGGTCAATGAAGCTGCATCAAACAGATAAGCTATATAGATAAATTAAGCAGAGAGGCTCGAGTTACAAAATTCCACTCGAGTCACATCGTATGTAATCCTACGGTCAATTCAATGGGTGTTTACAATTTAGTGATGAACTCGGCTTACTAATTAAAGCAATTTATTTATATGTTAAACAATAACAAAACAAATTTATATTACGTAATATGTGTATTATTTAATATCAATTTCTGTTATACATAATATAAATTCATTAAGTATAATTTGTGACAGTTAAATTATCAATAACATAAATACCTACGTCATAACGTTGGAGTTATATTATTTCCTGAAGTTTGGTGATAGATACACAAACCAAAAATATATAACTAAGTTTACTAATAATAATTGTGTTGAATGGAAGAACCGATATAAAAATAATTTGTGACAAATTGACACACCTTCGTTCAGCTAATTTGAATAGCGTAACTCGAGTTCAATTCGAGTTACCCGAACTTCAACTCGAATTCGGTTTTCTTCTGAGTTATACAATTATTTTTTAAATATTACATTACCAGAACATTCATTCTAGTAATGTAATATTTAAAATTATCAACAAATCAACAAATATCAAAACAACTCCTTTTTTACATTTCTTGATTCCATTTAGATTAAAAAATATTTTTAATTTATTTATAATAATAAATTGGTATCTTTTTTGTGTAATACTATTGAGGGTCGTTAAAATTTCTAGTGGTCCTAAAAATGGTTGTCTCCTTCAATTAATAAAATGTTATGCACGTATCTATGGATTTTTTGAAGTAAGGTTATTTTTATGCATTTGTATACTGTTTCTAATAAGGGTTTTATATTTATTATTTATTGTATAATGAAAATTCTTTTGAGCTCCACAAACTTGGACTCTTATTTGATTTTCAATATCTAAATGTACAAAACTAAACAAAGCAGCAACTAAAAAACAGTCTTAAAGTTTCGCAATATTTTTCCTTCAACAGCGCAATCGCAAGTGTGTAATGAACCTTACATAATATGAGCATATTATACGACGGGTTAATGTGGCGTCGCGATAAGCTTAAACGAAATGGGACCTGGTTCATATGTATTTTTCTGGATGCGGAACAAAATGAACGATCATTAACTATAAGAAGAGGTAATTATACTACACAAAACATGTTTTTACTTTGACTTCCGGTGAAAACTTTTTTTCTTTACTTTTAATAGTTTCGTTATAAACTATTTAATAGTTTCGTTTTTTTTTCGCAGATATTTATGCTTCTGCTTAAATTTTCAGTATTAAGTATTTACGTTTTAACTCCACACTTAAATTTAGGGAAATTCAAATAGATTTTGAGAACAACATACAATAGAATGAACTATACATAAGAATTTTTTTTAAGTTTACTATAATTATACATAGGAAAAACAACGAAAAATAGGATACCTGTGGATATTGTTTTGCCGTTTCTTCTCCGATCATAGACCTCATTTTGAAACGGTACTGAATTTTAAAACATGTTGACGCTTGTTAAAGGAAACAATAACTTTTGCGTCAAAAAATAAGAAGTTTGCATTTCAGTATCAACACGCAAGTATGTATTAAGTAAAGCTGTAGCCTAATTGGAATAAGGATTTTCAGTCACTATTTCCATCACTTTTGCGATGTTAACTTCAATTGCAGACGTTAGATAGATAGATAGAAAATTCTTTACTGCACTCAAACAAAACAATTTGGTACAAAGGCGGACTTAATGCCGAAAAGGCATTCTCTGCCAGCTAACCTTTTGTAGTGTGGTGAGAGCTATGGGTAGAGCCGCGAGAGAAAGAAAAACTAACTTATTTATTCATACCATTCAAAACGCATTATATAATAATATATATATGTTAGTTTATACATATATACACTTATACACATACATACATATATATATATACATGCATACATATATATTTAAATAAAATATATACTAAACCAAAAAGCATACAATATAGTATACGAAATTATAATAAACATAATCAATAAAATTAATAAAGTAATTTTAAATAATATGCCTCAAGCTTACGTTTAAATGTATTTATTGACGTTGATGTCATCATATCTCGACCGCTTTGTACCACTCATAAGTACGTGTTTTTGATAAAGTCAATTCACCGTAAGCCTTCTGTAACATTTTCAATGATTCCGAACACGAAATTCCATTGGCAATGTAAAATTTAGGAGTAACTTTTTGTTCGATGTTTTTGTCCATTGTGAAATTCGAAATACACACTAGATATGATATAACTTAAAAGAGCACCGAGTTGAATCTAAATAACAGATGTAACTCAAACTCTGCGCCAAAATAGAAAACATTACATTGGCACAAGGCAATGTTACAAAAACAAAAAAATTGAAGTTGGAACCATAAACAAATCATCCATTTTCGATATTTCTTTGACTGAACGTATGTCGTGAATTCGACTTTAAAATATCCAAATGGTGGTATCCAAAAATATAAATTTAATGAAATTTTTTAGACATCTTTCTTAATTTAGTAATTATTCAAGTTGCAATTCAAGGATGATTAAGCCAAGTTAAGCTCTTAACGACGCTAATTACCTATAAATTGAGCTCGTTAAGAACTGAAAGGTATTTAAGAATCGATTTGATTCTCGGAATGGTAATAAGAAATGATGGTGAAAATTGAAATTCGCTTTACATCGTTTATATGTTACGATTTCAATATTAATTTATAAATTCGGGTTTGATATTAATATTTTTAATATATATGCTATCTGTATGTACTCTTGTTACAAATTTCACAACATGCTTTAGCGTCACACTATGAAGTTTCAGAAGCAGTGGATAACCAAGCTCGTGGTATATCATGGCATCAAAACACGCATAATATGCACATCAAACTATAAACGACAATAATAACACAGGAACCTGCTTGCAGTCAAATGCTCGCGAAAAAGTTAACGCACATATCTGTCTTCGCCAATAGAAGACTTTATATCCATATCGAATTACGTAAAACATAAAGACACTTGAATCAGTGATGGAGGGAACGTTATATGTGTCGGAGTTATCACAGTCCTATATAAAAATGATCCCGTTTGTCATCCCTGATGATTAAAATTGCCTCGTTTTCGCTCTAGTGTGCGTAGCGGAAACCTCGTACGATATAGTGTCGATGATACTCGCCTTAATCGTATACTTACACCAGGAATCAAAGCGAGAAAAATAGTAAATTCAGCGGTACCTAAGCAAGATTTAGGTCTACGACCTAAACCGTAATTATAAGAGGGGGCGTGGTATTCCTTTGAAATAAAATGCGACATGAGCCGCGATAGTTCAGATGGTTAGCGCTCGCTATAAATTTCACAATACGCGAGCAAACCGGGTTCGATCCCTGCCGGCACCAATGAGTTAATTGCAATTTTAAGTGCTGATTTACCACGTGCTCGGCTGTGAAGGAAAACATCGTGAGGAAACCTGCATGTCTGAGAAATAAGAAAAAAATATTTCGAAGACATGTGAAGTTCGCCAAATCGCATTGGGGCAGCGCGGCGGTCTATTCCTTGCCCTAAAACCCTCTCCGAAATGATAGGAGGCCTGTTCCCAGCAGTGGGACGTATATAGGCTGTAATTTTACTTTACTTTACTTTTAAAATGCGACATAGACGCACTGTCAAATATTACTCTAACTTTAATGCGTTTCTCAGATGTGTTATATGAATAAACTGTAGCGGTAGGCAACATTACGAAATAACTAAAATTATCGCAAACGGACATGGTCAATGTACGTTATTAGCGGGCGGCGATTGCGGTCTGCTGTCAGCCGCGCCGGCAACGTGCCCAATTTCTCTCCGCGGCAGATTTGATGTTGTGTACGGCTATAGCCGTGGACGCGGTAAACGCGCCGACGGGGACGTCGGCGGCGGCGGGGACTGCAGGTTAGGCGGCGTGTGTGATCTAGCTCCGTAACTCACAGCTAGCACCGGCAATGCGCTCGTGGGTTCAGTAATGGGTGAATCTAAGTGTAATTTTGTATGGTGCATGCATTATTTGCATATTAGTTGCAAATATTATAGCAGTTAAAATATCTACACGACTTAACGGAATGGAATCCCATACAGCTAATGCATAATATCTAACTTTGAACAAAGTCATTACGAGCTGCGGGTTTTAAATTATTAAAGGATTCACATTTGTGCAATTGGTGACCCGATTCCCTTTTACAAAACAACCATTTTGGTGAGTTAGTATTATTGCCACACAAGACCATCGTCTGAAAGAAATGCCTATTTATTTTTTTGGCGGAGCGGTAAATTTGTGATAATTTTGAGGCATTTTATAACTTACACTACTAGAACTAAGAACATGTAACAAAATAATCTTACTCCTTTCCTTAACGGAAATAAAGAAGATATTGAAGATATACATTCTTTTGATAGCTTACTTACTGGCGTTCGTTTTTAATTTCTTCTCAAAAAGGCTTACTGTTTCATTGTCTAATTTCAACAATGCTATGTGGTTTATGGTAAAATTGCCTAAATCCTTAATGTTAAGCCGTTTAAGCGCCGCTTGCGCTGACGCAAATTGTTCGACAAATGTATAACACGAATTTAAAGTAGTAATTTAACAGTGATTCATTAACTATTTCCTCCCGTAATAACCGTAACAGCACCTTTGCATCACCATTTTGGTCCGTCGAGCCGAATTTCCCTTTATATATATTTCTAACACTAATTCACTTACTTAAAAGTTTACGCCTATGTGTAACATCGGATGCCACATGTCATTGACATGTTGTGAAATTTATCCAGCCCCTCGTAAATGTGAAGTGTTCATATAAATTATATTTAGAAAACTATTGTCAAGAAAAGACCAGTAGCCGCACGCAAGAGAGCTAAGCTGTCGGGTTAGTCACCGATCATTCCCTCCTGTAATTACAATAACAGCACCTTCGCATTACCATATTGGTCCTTCAAGCCGGACTCATACCTATTAAATATTTTATGCTTTCTGAAGCTGTTAGCCGTACTACTGACGTGATGGGAATGATGATCCTGCCGCATGGCTTCCACCTCCAGTGCATGGGCCAAGGCGTAATTAAACGTTTCCTTGTGCTCAAGCCTCACAGCAGCTCTGACTTCAAGGTCGCGGATGTTTTCAATAAATATCTGGACCAGGTTCCCTTCAATGAGCGCAGGTACAGACCGGTATGCTTTTTAAACCAGCTTCACCATCTCAAGGGCCCATTGCTGCAGGTTTTCGTTGATGCATTTGCATGCGATCTTTAAGCTGTGCACGAAAGACGTATTCTAGGTGAGCGTAACCATATATCCCATCCAATGCTGCTGCTCGTAAGTCATTTCCTTACCGAGAGCTTCCAGAATAATTAAGGGCTGGTCACGCAAGCCTAGTGTGAGGGCAGTACACCCATCTTGTCGTTCTTAGGTAAAATCGGCATGATCTTATTCCACTTCTGATACCAATAGATAGGGTTAGTAACAATAAAAACTGCCGATTGAATAACCATAATTGACACTTTAATTATCGAACCCCATTTACAACTTAAAACAAACTAATAATAAGACATTTTATTTCGCAGTTATATCGAAGAAGTATTTATTTTAAATCGCCAATTTAACACTGTCCTTATCGCGGTCCTTACCGGGCTCATATGGGAACTCCTCTACTAAAACATCTAGAATGTTTGAGTACATACCGGTCCCGACTGTCTAGGTGTAGAACGTTGTAGTATGGAATTTCCAATAAAGCTCTTCTAGTCCTGCTACTCGATACTCTCCTTTCTAAAGGGCCGGCAACGCACTTGTAATTCCCCTGGTGTTGCGGTTAATCATGGGCGGCGGTAGTCACTTAACATCAGGTGAGAAGCATGCTCGTTTGCCCCCTCTTCTATAAAAATACTAGATGGCACTAGTGGGTACTTGCATTGTCCCAGGTATTAATTATGGCATGCAAAATTACCTTAAAAATATTTAAATACGAGTGCTAATAAAATAACTAGAAGTTCTTATCAGAAAAATACTCCTGCTCATCTCCAGCTTCAGTTTCCAATAAATTTATAAAAAAACTAGTGTAGCCAACCCACCCATTATATCCCTATAGACCATTGACCATATATTGTAGAGGCCTACTTTCAGCGTTCACTAGACTTTGATAGATTTTAGTAATGAATATGAAGATGCCGTGTAGTGGCGGTTGAGAATATCCACTACCCCATATCTTCCCGTGGGTGTCGTAAGAGGGAACGGAGGGAGACAGGCAGGAGATGGGCAGCAGCATCTTTCTGATAACAGCAATAATATAATAAAAAACTGCGGTTGACAACCCGCTCGCCAAGCGTGGCAACTATAGCAAATATCCCTCCTTGAGTAACGACGCAAACAAACGGCCCCCAGTCCCCAGCGGCCCCGGCGGCCCGGGCGGCCCCGGCGGCCCCGGCGGCCCCGCTATTCCTGGCTACGGTGGCAAACATGGTAACGGCGGGGCAGGGGGTGCTAAGAATCTCCGGTGGAGGTTCGGTTGCCACCTACGACGACTTGACCTGCAACATATAACGCACGCACCTTGAGGACTGACGAGAAGATACTAGAGTTGGAAGAAGAAGTAGACAAGTTGCGCTGGCATATTATTGGGTTATCCGAGGTCCGAAAAGAGGGGAAGGACACGGTAATCCTCGAGTCCGGCAACTTGTTCTATCACCGGGAGGGCGACCATCTATCCCAAGGAGGTGTCGGATTTATCGTCCACAAGTCTTTCGTCAACAACGTTGTAAATATTGGGAGTTTGTCGACGAGGGTCGCGTACCTGATATTCAGAATCATCAAACGGTATTCGCTGAAGGTCATGCAGGTTTACGCACCAACCTCGGCACATCCCGATGAGAAGTTGAAGTGATTTCCTCCAAAACCCACTACACGGTGTTGATGGGAGACTTCAACGCAAAACTAGGCACAAGAGAAAGCGGTGAGCTGAAGTTATGGAAATTTGGAGTAGGGCAACGGAACCGTAGGGGCCAGCAGCTGGTCGTATTCATGGAGAAGAAGGGACTCTTTATGATGAACTCTTTTTTCCAGAAGCAACCCCCCAGGAAGTGGACCTGGTCGAGCCCCGACGGTTCGACAAAAAATGAGATTGACTTCATTATGACGACCAGACGCCAACTGTTCAGTGATGTCTCAGTGATCGCAAGGGTGAAAACTAGCAGCGATCACCGAATGGTTAGAGGCACACTGAACCTAAATGTTAAGTTGGAGAGGTCACGTATAATGAAGTCAACGCTCCGTCCCCCTCGTGCTCTAATCCCGAAACCTTTCAGCTCGAGTTACATAACCGCTTTCAGTGCCTCGAAGATTGCAATGCAGTGGACGATATGAATGACAAGCTCGTGGAAACTGTCCAGGCGGTCGGAGTTAAGTTCTGCAAGACCGACCGCAGAAGAACACAAAAGCTCTCCGATCACACTCTTAATCTCATGGCTGTTAGACGGGAGATGAGGCTGCAATCGTCAAAAAATTTGACAGCATACAGGCAACTGAACAGACAGATCTCCAAATGCATGCAGCGAGACTTATGCAAATTTAATACTGATCGTATTGAAGAAGCAATTGAGCGGAACCAGGGCTCCAAAGTCTTTGCCAGAGATCTGTCTGCCATTAAGAGCCAACTGTCAAAGCTGAAGACTGAGTGTGGCAGAATCGTTTCCGGGACACCTGAGATTCTGAGTTAGATTGAGAGGTTCTATGGGCAGCTGTACACATCATCGTTGGAGCCACACACAAGTGTGAGTAACAATCCAAGAGCGGGTCTTAAAGTAAAGTAAAAGTCAAGTTACTGTCTATATACGTCCCACTGCTGGGCACAGGCCTCCCCTCATTTATGTGGGGATTTTAGGGCAAGGAAGTGTCCGCCGAGCTGCCCCAATGCGTGTTGGCGAATTTCACATGTCTTCGAAATATTTGTTTTCTTATTCCTCAGACATGCAGGTTTCCTCACGATGTTTTCCTTCACCGCCGAGCACGTGGTAAATCAGCACTTAAAATTGCAATTAACAATTTCATTGGTGTCGGCGGGGCTCGAACCCGGGTTACTCGCGTTCTGTTATTTTTACAGCGAGCGTTAACCATCTGAGCTACCACGGCTCTAGAGCGGGTCTTATCCGACACTATTCCGATGATATCCCAGACGTTAGTCTGAGTGAGATTAGAATGGCTCTCCAGCACCTTAATAAAGGCAAGTCCCCGGACGAGGATGGAATTACAGCGGAGCTACTGAAAGCGAGTGGAAAACTGGTACTTGAGAACTCCTTAAGAGGCTCTTTAATTCCGCCTTCCATGGTGGCACTACTCGGAAGGCGTGGAGCAGAAGTGCGGTGGTCTTGTTCTTCAAGAAAGGTGACAACGCCCTCTTGAAGAACTACAGACCGATATCCATTCTGAGCCGCGTCTACGTGTAGTTTTCGAGAGTCATTACGAATCGTCGCGCATGCAGACTCGGCGACTTTCAGCCTCCCGAACAAGCTAGTTTCCGAAAAGGCTTTAGTACCATAGACTACATACATACCCTTCGGCAAATTGTACAGAAGTCCGAAGAGTACAATCTGCCACTTTGCCTGGCGTATGTGGACTATGAGAAAGCCTTTGATTCCGTCGAAATTTGAGCGGTGCTACAGTCTCTTCAGCGGTGAAAAATTGATTGTCGGTATATCGAAGTGCTGAAGTGTTTGTACAGTAGGGCTACGATGGCTATCCCAGTACAGAACCAGAGTACGAAACCTATCCAACTGCAGAGAGGTGTAAGACAGGGTGACGTTATTTCCCCGAAATTCTTCACCGCTGCATTGGAAGACGTTTTCAAGCTACTGGACTGGAAAAAATACGGTATTAACATCAATGGCGAGTACATCACTCACCTTCGATTTGACGACGATATAGTCCTTATGGCAGAATCGCTGGAGGACCTAAGCACTGTTCTCAATGACCTCAATGATGTCTCCCAATGGATAGGTCTTAAGATGAACATAGACAAAACAAAGATCATGTTTATTGTCCATGTCACAACTATGCCGGTAGTTGTTGGGAGCACTAATCTCGAAGTTGTTGACGAGTACGTTTACCTGGGACAAATAGTCCGGCTAGGTAAGTCCAAATTCGACCGAGAGATCAATCGACTGATCCAACTCAGTTGGGCAGCGTTCGGGAAATTACGACACATCTTCTCGTTAGGTATACATCAAAACCTGAAAACTAAGTTGTACAACCAGTGCGTGTTGCCAGTGATGACATATGGAACTGAGACATGGTCCTTCACTGCTGGCCGTATGAGGACGCTCAAAGACGCTCAGCGAGCTATGGAGAGGGCTATGCTTGGAGTTTCTCTGCGTGATAAACTTAGAAATGAGGATATCCGCAGTAGAACCAGACTGACTGACATAGCCCAACGGATTAGTAAGCTGAAGTGGCAATGAGATGGCCATATAGCTCGAAGAACCGACAACCGTTGGGGAAAAAAGGTTCTCGAGTGGCAGCCTCGTACCGGTAGTCGAAGTGTAGGGCGACCCCCCACTAGATGGAGTGACGATCTGGTAAGACATGCAGGAAGTCGAACGATGCAGGTGGCTCAGGACCGTGCTTTGTGGGATACCTTGGGGGAGGCCTATGTTCAGCAGTGGACTTACAAAGGGCTGTAATGATGATGATGATGATGAAGATGATAATTATTATAAAAAATAATTTCTGATGTCTGATGACATAATGATTTCTTATATTTACGCATATACTTAACGTTATATAGATCATTAGTGCTGTAAGGCATCCGGAATTTCGGGAAATAAAATAAGTAATATGAACGCGATAAAATTAGTAAATAATTGAAATTAATTTCATTAAATAACCTTGATTTTCTCAAGCGTGCAGATTTCCTCGTGAAGTTTTCCTGCATTCCTTGCCTTTCCTGTTTTTACCCCCGAGGACATAGATAGAATGCCTCGTCACCGGTAAAAGTGAATCCGCTTCTGTAAATTCACTATACGAAACTTAGCAGCACTAATTTGCTATTTTTTACTGATATTCTTTGAGATCTTGATACTTCCCCTTTCGAACCGATCCGATAATAGAACCGATAAATAAAAAAAAAGGAAAAACGAAGTACGGCGGCAAATTTATTAGTAATTCCTTACGTCAAGGAAAATTAAAATTGTTCTACTTATACTAATGAAGGGAAAGGGATTAGATTGTTATTATTTTTTTAACGTGCCGTGTGAGCTTTTATGTTCGTATTCATGTTACGTCGTCATTTGAGTCAAGATGAAATCTAACTAGTCGTGAGCATGTCAGAAACGGTGCTATTCAACAAGTCATTGCTGAGGCCCTACATACCAGCCAAAACGTGATATCAAGGTTGTGGTCTCGTTATCGCAGTACCATATAGTCGCGTAGTATCATATAGTCGCGAGCGTTTGTACTGAGCGGACGTGTCTCCTGTCGTTCTAATTTAATCTGAAGTGACAACAATCAAAAATAAATCTTTAAGTAATCAACGTAAAGACGATAACCTTGTGCATTCATTAAGGAACTTATGCCTGTTATTATTTGTGTGAACAGTTTAGCAGTGTTTCTCAGTCAGTGAATCCCCACGCCTCACCGCCTCAAGTAAAGGGCACGGGCTCTTAAATTTTTTGTCCCACTTGACGTTCGATATAACTGCATCACAGGCCTCATAATACTGGTTTGCGATACATAATTAACCCGCAAAAAATCGCCGCCTGCGGTCTTGTTAGTTCCCACGCAAAGTTGGTCTTGTTAGTTCCCAGCCCGATAATGCAAAATGCGATACCGAGGTTACACAGCAACGTAATAGTACCCTCCAAAGATCAAAAAGAAAACAACCAGAAGACGCAGTGAAATCCGAATTAAATAATTTTAGGAAAGAGATAATGTCCTTTCTTACTGAATTCAAAACTTCGCAAGAGGAGAATATTAAAAAAATACATGATGAAGTATCGTCATTAAAGAAACAACTATTTAATCTAAAATATATTTCAGATATTCTTTCTCAGGACCAAGTAACTATTAAGGATACTTTAACTTATATAACTCAGCTCAACAGGCTACGGCAAACACAATTACCGAAATGAAAACCTCCTTGGAATTCTCATCTAAGCGCATCGATACCCTACAGGAACTTGTAAATTGTTCAGAAGAAAAACTTAACATACAAAGTCGTGAAATTACCGAAATGCAAGTGATATTAGACAGGCTTTCCTTCAAAAACCAAAGACAAGAGCAGTGGGCACGTCAGTTAAATGTAGAATCAGAAATTAAAAATTAAAATCTAACAAATATAGTATTAAGCATAGCAGAAAAAGTAGGTGTTGTGATGAGCGCCGGCGATATAGAAAGCTGCACAAGAGTACAATCGAAAGATCCAGCTAAAGGTCGACCCCGTAATATTATTATAAAAATGTCCTTCCGTATTCATAAGGATAATCTCATTGCTGGCGTCAAAAAACATCACGGAATCACTACTGGAGATCTTGGGCACGGCGGTGAACTCAAGAAAATATTTGTTAACGAGCATTTAACTCTAGATAACAAGAGGTTATATAAAAAGTGTCGAGAAATAGCTACTGAGCTAGGCTATAGGTACTGGTATCTGGATAAAAACTGCAAAATATGTGTTCGTCGAAACGATACGTCACCACAAATTATTGTAAATTCAGAATTGGACTTAAAAAAGTTGAAATAAAGTATACAATAATAGTTAGTATAGACTTACTTAGCAAGTTTTATTATATTGTAAGGAAACATTATGAAAACATCTTATATTATTGTCATAAAGGTACGTTATTTTATTCTAAAATATTGTATAAAAAGCACACACACATTAAATACTATTACACATCACAACATAAATACTATTACACATCACAACATAAACACTATTATACAATTTACAAATTGAAACCATAATCAATTACAAAAAGCAGTCGATTTACATTATACATCACAAAATTACCTTGTATTCTTTCTATCTATTAATACACATAATATATACGCATCCACAAATCATTCACCAGTCAACTGTACCTGTTATTATCAATTGTAAACTGTACCTATTATTATCAATTGCTCAAGCAAATGATATGTTTTTCTATTTAATTAAACTATTTATCTGTCATAATCATTACCAGCTAATACAAATTGTATTAGTATGTATTAGGTTTGGGTACATGTTTATGTTTAAGTATGTATATGCATGTGTGTATATACATTGTGTACATTTATATAAATGCATTAGTGAGTTAACTATGTTTAAAATCTAATATTTATTTTATTTACTATATGTTAAAATAATAAGGCAAAATGATAATTTACACAATAGGTAAGATACCAATATCTGTCTATTATTAAAATGCACGGGGATTGCGTACAAAACTTCATACGCTTTATTTAGAAATATTAAATAGTGATTATGACATCATTATTTTACAGGAACCTGGTTTCACGATGGTATCTTGAATCATCAGGTGGAGGTGTGGCAATCATAATTCATCGTACACTTAGTGCGACTATGGACGATTTGTGAAAACAGCGGTGCACTTCTATCGAAACGCTCTGGATAACAATACCGGTACTGGGTCATACGTTCACAACTCGAAGCGCACACGTTCCTTAGCGCCATGCCCCTCACACCCCGCTTGAACAAAAAGTGCATATCATAACTACTTTTATACCGGGTAAATCATTAAAGCATCGTCGTACGGACGAAATGCACGCAAAAGATATTAAATCGTTTTTGGAATCGTTTAGTAGTAGAAATATCTCGCGCGACTTTTATGTAATAGCGGGTGATTTTAATTTACTTAATATACACTGTAATGAGAGTAGACCTACAATAATGAGACAGGGTTCTACCGAGTTACAAACTATAGGGGAGCAATTAATAAACGAACTAGCCTAACATGGTTTCCGACAATACTCCTATATAAAAATAGTTGCAATAACACATTAGATTTAATTTTCTCTAATATAGAAATAGAAATAATATTTTGTAACAAACTCTTAACTATGATAGATACATTTCATCCTCCCTTCGAATTTGACTTAAATGTGGCTATCCCTCCCCCTCAAATGTTCTTTAATTAAGAAAAGTAAGTTTTATTCAGCCGATTTTGTTAAAATAAACACATCTTTATGTGAAATCGACCGGGCCACTCATTTATACACTGGACATGTTGAAAAAGCTGTATATTTCTTTTACAAACAACTCAATTATTGTATAGACAAATATGTACCAAATGTAATATCTCTACCTCACAACACGAAAAGGCCCCCGTGGTATAACAAAACATTGATTAATATCTTAAAAAAAAGCTATAGCTCACAAAAATTGGAAAAAGTTTCGTAACTTAGCGGATTACAACATGTTCTCTTTATTACGTAAGCGTGCGTCAGTTTATAGTAAACAGTGTTATTATAATTATTTGGATACTACTCAACAAGCCATACTGTATAACCCTAAATGTTTCTGGTCTTTTATCAAATCAAAACGTGGTAATACTTATTCTTATCCCAATAAAATGTCGTATAAAAATACAATGCATAGCGGAGGTGCAGCAATTGTAGAAGTCTTCAATTCATTTTTCAAAAGTGTTTTTATCCCGCCTGCTCCTTCATATCCTGATGTTTCATTACCTATACCTTCTAGTAGCAACGACCGACATTACATTGCTTTCGGGTTTCCAATTTTAAAGCGTACAGCAAGTGGATGTAAAAAAGGGAGCGGGTAGTGACAAAATCCCACCTATATTTATATCCAAATGTGCTAAGTCATTGTCTGAGCCTCTTCACACTTTATTCAATAGATCTCTTCAGGAAGGTTATTTCCCATACATCTGGAAAGAAGCTCATGTAGTACCCATATTCAAAAAAGAAACCCGCATTAAAGTTGAAAATTATAGACCTATATCTATACTTAATAAATTCGCAAAAATATTCGAAAAATTAGTATTTAATTACATTTACCCGACCATAAGTCGAGGTTTACCAGAATCTCAGCATGACTTCCTCAAAGGCAGATCAACTATTAATAACCTAACACATTTTACCACAGAGACTGTCATATGGATAGCGGGGGGCAGGTTGACGTGATCTACACGGATTTCGAAAAAGCTTTCGACCGCGTGGATCACGTCATCTTGCTTCATAAGTTAATAATACTAGGAATACACGGGGACCTTCTGAGATGGATTGAGTCTTACTTAAAAATCGTTCCCAAGCAGTAGTTAGACACAGATCAAATTTTATAAAAATTACATCTGGTGTGCCACAAGGGTCTCACTTAGGGCTCCTTCTGTATAACACTTATCTATATGATATATATAAATAAATAAAATAAAAATAAAAAAGCTTTTTATTCCATGCTAAATAAGTTTTACAATATAACTTTTTTACAATGTAATTTGTATTTTTTAAAGGAAATTTAAAATATAAATTTAGTTTTTTTTTAATACATTAATATATATATATATATATATATATATATATATATATATATATATATATATATATATATATATATATATCTTTTTTGTAGATTTTCATGCATTAATTTATTATTTTTTTAGATTTTAATATATTTATTTTATTTAATTTTAATTTAATTCTATACATTAATTTATTTCTATATTAATGAATGAATTTGATTGAGGTAATAATTAATGTCATAATTTTGGCTATGATAACTATTTTTCATCATATTTGGTTAAAATTTAAATGTGCATTACTAATAACATTAATATTTTCAATCTATGTAATTGATTTATAAATTTTAAGTGACTATTTTTAATGGATTTGGTTTTTTATAACATTATGAATAGGATAACATTAATTTAAATTTAGTTGCAAATTGACAAAATATTTTAATTTTATAATTTATTAAGGATCTATAAACTCATTTGTGTTTGTTTGCTTTGCATGGACCCCCTTAGGTGAATGCCTCCTCCAAAGATTTCCATTTGTCTCTATTTTTTTGCTATTTGTGTCCAACGTGGTCCCGCGATCTTTTTAATGTCATCTTCCCAGCGCATGTATGGTCTGCCTGGACGTCTTTTTCCTGGAGGGCCATTCCATGTGGTTACGATGGAAGTCCACCTTATCTTCTAGACGTGCTACATGGCCGGCCCATCGAAATTTTAACTTTTGAGCATAACTCAGAGCATCAATAGCATTTGTGATATTTCTTATCTTTGTATGACGTACTTTATATATTTTTCTTATTTTTAGCATACTACGCTCCATGCTTCTCTGGCATGTAGTTATTTTGTTTTTAACTTTTCTAGTAAATTTCCATGACTGGCAAGCGTATGTTAAGCAGGGAAGTATACACGAGTCCATAATTTTCTTTTTTAACTCTACCGGCACGTTACTCTTTAATATTTCCTTATATGACCAGAATTTATTCCAAGTTATTTTTGACCTTCGTTCTACTTCTAGCTCGTTGTTATTGTTTTTAAACCCTATTTGCTTACCAAGGTAAATATATTGTTCCACATAATATAGCGGTTTATTTTCAATAATAACGTTTTTTCTTGAGCTATTTGTCATGATTTTTGTTTTTAATAAATTTATTTCTAAGCCTACTTTTATACTTCCTGTGTGGAGAGCGTCTATCATGTATTGTAACATGCCACTATTTTCAGGTAATAAAACCAGGTCGTCTGCGAATCTTAAGTGACTCAAGTATTTACCTTTGATATTTAGGCCACATGACTTCCATTTCAATTGACTTATAACACATTCCAGTACTGCTATAAATATTTTTGGAGACAAAGTATCTCCTTGTCTGACTCCCCTTTTAATGGGAAAGCTTGGACCAGTTGATTCCAATTTGACCCTGCTTGTGCTTGCTCTATATATTTTCTTGATTACTTCAATGTACTCTTTTCCTACTTCTTGTGTTTTAAGCCTTCCCAGATGCTTGAGTGTGAGATTGTGTCAAATGCTTTTCGGTAGTCGATAAAAGCTATGTACAGAGGTCGTTTATTTTCTTGGTATTTTTCGATGACAAGTTCTAGGGTGTGTATATGGTCTACCGTTGAGAAACCTTTCCGGAAGCCAGCTTGCTCTACAGGTTGTTTTCTTTCCAAAGTTCTGTCTCCTTTTTTTCCTATTCTCTTCATTTCTTGGATATCTCTACTATCTAATTTAATAGAGAAATATTCCTCTATTATCTTCATAAAATTGTTCACTAAGTTTTCATACGATGATTCTTTCTCTAAGATACCAAAAAATACTATGTTTCTTTGTCTTGCCTGCTTTTCCAAGAAATACAGTCTTTTCTCTTGGTTTGCAACTCTTTCTTCCAATTTTTTATGTTTTTCTTCCCATACACAAAATTTTTCTTCCAATATTTTATTTATATTCTGTGTTACTTGTTCTGTTACATTTTCTCCGCTTTTACGAATCATAATTTTTTGTTCGTCTAATTCTTTTTGTATTTTTTTAAGTGCATTCATAATTTCTTCCATGGTTTATAAATATTTCTCTACCTGAGGCGCCCTCTTGTAAACAGACTTTGTACTATCAGATTGATGGTAAATACTCAATAAGAGCTCAATTGCTTAACGTTGTAATATGGTATGTTTATAACAGATGGCGCTGAACGTTGTTTGAGAGTTGTTGAACGGTTACAGCTAGTAATTTTGAACAGTCATTTAATTTTGAGGTTGTGTTTTTTATCTTTTCAACAAAATTGTAAAACTGCACTTAATTTTGTCCACATTACACTTCAGAATCATTGACTTTCTTTACCATTATTTTAATTAGTGTTTAGCCTGTATTTGCGAGAAAAAGTCCACAAACAGAAATCACTGACAATTGTTTTTGCACTATAGATAGTTTTGATTTTCAATTGTTTGTGGATAGTTATGTCACTTAACTCCAATATATAATATTTATGCCAAAGTTTTGTATCACTTAACACTTTAATACATTAAAAAACCACTGTTTTATATTTTTAACTTGATTTCATTTACGGAGTCGATGTATACCATGACACAGTAGCGCCCTCTTCTCATATGATATATATACATGCTTTAAACATCCCTCATTCTTGCTGTATGCAGATGACAAAAAATATTTATTAAAATTAACAATTTAAATGATTGCCATAACCTTCAAGAAGATTTAAACAGGTTGGACTATTATTACAAATATAATCGAATCACAGTTAATGTCAAAAAATGTCAAACATGCACATTTATACGCAAAACTAAACCGGTTGAATATGCATACAAATTGAACGGATTAATAATTCAAAAAGCAGAGGTAGTCCGAGATCTTGGTATCTTATTGGATTCCAAGCTTACATTTAGTAATCATATTGACTACACCACAAATAAAGCATATGGAAACTTAGGCTTCTTAATACGTACATGCCAACCTTTCAATAACTTACCATGTATTAAAGTATTATATTATGCCTACGTTTGCAGTATATTAGAGTATGGTAGCAACATATGGTGTCCATAATACTATACGTATATTAACAAAATAGAAGTATTACAAAAAAAATTTGAAGTTTATAGACTACAGAATTAAGGAACAACATCAAACATACAAAGAAAGATGTATATTCTATAAATTCCTTTAATTAGATTGAAATTTAACCAGACAGAAGAAAATTGCTGTAATGAAAGAGACAATCCGCTTAAATATTTGTTTTTTACAATTAAATATGTACCAAAGATTAGTATTTATTATGTATAACGTGTTTATTGGAATGCATTAAAATATTCAGTATTGAATATATGTTTATAGTTTTAAAAATTAAATTAATAAGAGAAATATTAGTGAGCATCATAACCTGTACATTAATACCAAATTTTTACCTCATGTTAAATATTTGGTACCTTAATAAATATAGAGAAAAATAAAAATTATTATTGGCCTGAATTATTATCCACATTTATAATAGGGCAGTGTGTCGTTTTGATGCTTGGCAAGAAGCCAGGCATCTCCACCGTTGAAGTATGCTGAACTGAAGCCACTTTAGAACTGCTGCATTCTTTAAGTTCTAAAATATGTTTCAAAAGAGTAAATGAGACAACAGCCTTACTTAACATATATTTTGTATAAAAATTGGTAACATAAAATAAAATGTCTATTTAAAAAAATATGACTGACCAATTTACGGTTAAGGAAACACTCATAATTAATTTTAACTAAAACTCTCATCCTACAAAAGTTATAGCAAAACAAAACCCTTTCTTACGCTAAGTTTCTGCCTATTCATCTGGTGAACGCAGGTGGCTGGCAATTCCCCCCCCCCTTAATATGGTGGAATACTACCCCAGCAGGGTACCAGCACTCTTGGCGACGGCGAATCCCTCGCTGAGCAACCACGCCTAAACTACTGTCCCTGAGCGCGGGTTCGAAATTCGAGCGCGAAATTCTGCTCGAGAATAAATGTGATTGGGGCAAACGGAGCAATAAAACAAAGAAACCCCTGCAACGTTATCCGTGAATTTCTGCAACATCAGAGGACTTCATTCAAACCTTCACGCCGTCTGGAATCAGCTAAGTTGGCCTTGCACTTTTTGAAGGAGACACAAGTGTCCACTCTGGCTAATACTTCGTATCTCACCTAACCGGGGACTACAAATTAGAACACTAGTAGTAACATAGTGGTAATGCCGACACAGACCGACTCATCGACCACGTCCAAATTACTGCAGATTCCTTGCTACATTTCCCATCCGCAGAGATCTTAATGTTGGGTGATTTTAACGCCCACCACGCTGAATGGATTGGTTCAGGTTTAACCGATCATGTGGGTAGATCTGTTTATGACATTGCTTTGGCATATTGTGTGACAAAACTGGTTACTTTGCCTACGCAGATCCCAGATGTGGAAAGTCATGTACCTTTCCTGTTGGACCTTCTGCCGAATCGCATCACGGTTGCGTTCTGCAGGTTGCTGTCGTGTTTGGCATTATAGGTCAGCTGATTAGGACGAGATACGATTTTTTTTGCATACTACCCTTAAAGCCGGGTTAGCTTCTCGCCAGAAAATCACAAAGTTATTGCTGATTCTATCGTTTATGTGATGCTACAGGGAATGCAACATTTATTTCCATGATCTTCGATACCTATCGGAGGCAAAACCTAGCCATGGTTTGGTCGATCCTGCAATATTGCTTTACACCATAAGCAGGACTACTACCAGGTCTGGGCTGACGCATCGACGTCTCAGGATGCAAATACCAGCCTTCTAAAAGAAATATAATTCCGCCGCCAGGTATTTCACAAATCTCATTGCTAAGGCAAAGTCAGAGTACAATAGCAGAATTAGCGAGAAACTAGTTCGACTTCCTTCGGGAACACGTGCATTCTATTCTGGTTTCTTGGTGTGAGCTCGTAGAAAATTAGCATCCAACATCATTGACACCGCCAATTCAAAAATCTACTGCTGAATATAAGCCCTTTCCTATGTATATATATATATATATATATATATATATATATATATATATATATATATATATATATATATATATATATATATATATATATATATATATATTGCCTCATAAAAGGAAAATTGCCATACATATCGTGTCAATATCAATAACTGTAACAACCTGTAAAAGTGCTGGCCATGAAGATCTTCCATTGCAGGGATAATTTGATTAAATCATCACAATTCACAAAATTACACGTTATCATAAAACTATCAATTCACCTGCTACAACAGGTGTATTAATAATCGCAGTCCCGGATGTTTTACCAAGAGCTTAATAATAATTTATTCCAATAAATATATTACGGTGATCAATCAGTGACTAAGCCAATAAATATTCACTAGGTGGAGTCAGTCTAGGTGTAGAGAGCCAATATAATTATAGTCTGGCAGGCATTCTATCTTAGTCCTCAGATGTAATAAATAGCACATCTGTAACCGTATACTGCACATTGAAATAATACTAGTTTATACGGAATTTATCGCGTATATTTAACTTTTTAAATACCCGACGTTTCGAACGCTTTACAGCACTCATGGTCACGGGCGGGACTGAGATGTTCAACGTCCATATGTCATAGTTAACCGCGGTTACCATAGATTAAAATTTAACTTTTGTTTCGATCTATGCAGTATGAACTTATGGTATCTTGAAGTCTTGCAGTTGTATGCTTGGGTTGGGATTGAATTTTATTTATTATAGGATCCCAAGCAGATGGTAGCACCCAGCCATCTTCTCTATTGAAATTGGGATGTTTTTTGATTTTAATAGCCTCGCGAATCATCCTCGGAAGGAATCGGTGTTCTTTAGCGAGGATTTGCGGTCTATCAAATCTGATGTAGTGACGGGGTCGATCCTGTACGTGTTCACAGACTGCAGACTTCCCGGAGCGTCGATTCTTCACATCAGCTATATGTTCTTTAACGCGGGTTTTTATTGATCTTTTAGTTTGTCCTATGTAGGAGAGACCACATTCGCAATCAAGCTTGTACACTCCTGCATCTTGCAGAGGGACATTACACTTGACTGATGGTAAAAACTGACCAATCTTCTTCAGCGGCTTGAAGTATGTTTTGATAGAAGCGCGCTTCAAGATGTAGCCAATCTTGTCAGTGACTCCTCTAACATATGGCAGTACAGCAGGTACACGCTCGACTGTGGCCGGCTTCACTCGTTCACTGTGACGTACTTTAGGCGTAAACAGGATGGTTGTATCACCATCTATCGAAAGACAAGAGACTTTCTTGATATTCCCCACAGTCAACTCTAACAATACCCGTGTTATTAAAATGAAAGGATATGATCTGCGTAAGAAAATTAATGAAATCCATAAAAATCAAACTGTTCGTTTTATTACCTAGTAGATAAAACTAAATTAAAACATTTTAAATATTTTGAAAATAGGTCTTTTATGAATTTTGTGGGGACAATGAAGCGAAATTTTTCAGCGAGCTACTCAAAGGATATAACAAATTATTTCCGGCCCTTCCCATGGTTTAACGCTTAGTTTAACAAATATATTATAATTTTGTTCTGTTATTTACAAAGAAAAAGTTTTTAACGAATAAAGTCGTAATAAGAAGTAATAATTACATTAACTTTTTATTTTATGTTTGGGTTGGCTGCTGGTATGGTATATGGCACACAAACAATTTCATTACTCTTACTCCATGACAATACATAAAATCCGATAGAATAGTTCGTTTAATTTATTTCTTCAAAATGGGTAGAGATCTTTTACTAATTTTGTCATTGAATTATACGATAAAAAGCTTTATCGTCATTACCCGCCACCACCAGCAGCACCACCTCTACCACCAGCAGCACCACCTTTAGCACCACCACTGCCACACCACCATCACCATCATCATTACAACCCTTCACAAATCCACTGCTGAACATAGGCCTACACTAAGGAATGCCACAAAGCACGGTCCTGAGCCACCTGTGTCTATCGACTTTCTGCATGTCTTGTCTTAACAGATATAAAGCTTAGAATGAATCAATTTTCAGAAGAAATCAATACTAATATTCATACAAAAGAAATCTAAAAGCTCTACGTAAATGAAATTAAAAAAAAAATTTAATTATAAGTCTGTGGCAATTCATCTTTACAAATTTCTTTTTGTATTCAATTTCCTGCAGCTTTCTTGTGGAGTTCGTTCTTCCAACTACTTGGGGACAACTGAGACTATCAAGTAATATTAAGCAAGTTTTGCACTTCAATTGGAGATTGTTTTTCATATTTTATATTATTGAAGTCGGTGGAATTTTTATTTAAAGCTTAATTACGTATACTTTCAATTCGAAAAAAGAGTTTTTGAATCATTTCACGTTATGGTAATTAGCTACGGTGCTGATACTTTAGATGGTAAATCGCATTGTATTAGCATTAGAAAACCTCTTTAGTCATGCATTTAAGTGGTAGAGCCACGCTACAGCTATATTATAGTTGTAGCATGAACGGGTCGGCTCAACCGGGGCACGATCAGGCTATCACAGAATACCCGCGTAAAATAGCAGTTTAATGCTGCAGTGTTTTAGTGAAATCGAGGCATTTTATCTTAGTACTCAGGGGTGACAACGCATTTGTATTTTCATTCTTAATCGAGAATAAATATGAATTTCTATGGGCCACAGCATCCACTTACCATCAGGTAGACTCTGTGCTCGTTTGTCATCCAATTCTACAAAAAAAATTGAAGCCATCCAAATTGTAATTGGACGAAAAGAAAGATGCTTGGAAAATTATTCCACTCAGTGCGATGTTAGAAAGGTAAGGGAGGAAATAAATTATCTTATTGCAGTGCATACTCTCTGGAAACAGTTTTATAAGAAATAAGGCCCAAACACATACCCCTGAGGATATCAAGTGGTCTTTACGCCCGTTTGTCACTTTAATATTATAAAAAGTCTAACCAAGATTCCCCAAACTATTCGTCTTTCTCTTTTATTTCCCTTGGGTGTACAAACGCTCTTTTTTTTTACGAGTAAATTTTTATTCATGCGCTAATAAGCTTAATATCCACATTATTTTTTAAATATTTTGCCATTAAATTGAAAGCAAAATTCAAAGAACACAAAAGAATAAGTTTATGTCTGAAGTCGGCGCGAAGACATATTGTTTAGAAGTATTAAAGGCTTTTACTTTTGTTAGACTAATTGTTGTACCAACAAAGAAAACTAGCAACAATAGTTATCTCAGAGTTGCTTGTTCTTTTCTCAAGAGCTCTCGAACTGGTGATAGATTTTGATGCTATAGAAGCTTTAATTAATCATAAACAAAAATAACATTATAAGTTTGACTTTAACGTTGTTCTAGATCTGTATTGTTTTATATTATAAAGAAATTATTTCATCTGAGATCTAAAGAGGTATACAAAAAAAAAACGTATTCAAGGCGCAAAATTCCCTCAAGTATAAACTTTCTGATAAAGCTCGACTTACTTCTATCTGGTTATGTTTTACCGCCTGACCTCTCAGTGAAAATACGAGTAATGTATAAAATAAGCACAAAAAGGCACTATAAGATAAACATCTTGGTTTTTCATGTTTTACTACATCATATAAATGTGCCAGTTTTCGGTTATGTAGAATTATGTATTATCTGTAATCATTTCTAGATATTACGAAGAAATTGAATAGATTATAAACACTTCTACTAAAAATATTGGATGTAAACATATGTTTCTATTATTATCGTTACATTATATAAAAGTCCACTGCTCAACATAGGCCTCCCTAGTATATTGTCTTATAGATTTTGCCATAGTTGCCATGCTTCACAGGCGGATTGGTAACCTGAGTTATTATTGTTTTGAATTATTTTCAGAAAAATGCTGCTGCCCAATCCTGGTTTAATTTCCTTCTACCGCCTGTTACGACAACCGCAAAACATAGACATATATTTAGACATCACTATTTTTGAAACTTGTAAAGAATAATTAATGAAACATAGACATACATTTAGACGTCACTATTTTTTTAAAACTTGTAAAGAATAATTAATTCAAAAATTTTAATGTTAAAATTTTTCTTAATAAGTTAGTACTCGATGGTAATGACATATGCATAAATACATACATAAATAAACCCTCACGTCTGTAAAAAAGAGAGATAGGCAGAGATTACAAGCCGTCTTTAGCGCGATCCTGACACAACTCTCCAGCTTCTTTCACATCCATGCACCTATGTCTACTCGTCGATTAAGAGCCCTTAATTTGGATTTTTATAAATATTTCCAATTTCAATCTAAGGCTTAAATTTTTCGATACCATTTTTTTAAATACTACGTTACTAGTATTTTCTCCTATATCTTGGAGGTAGTTTATTTGTATAAATTACGCAAGAATGAACATGCCGACCCGAAACAATTACTCTTTTCGAGCGGGATTCAAACCCTCGGATGCAAGGGTCGCAACGCTAAGCCATTGAGCCACGGAGCGTATCGAGCCTAGCATTGACTTCAGAAGCTATCAGAAAATTAATAAACGATATTTATTTAACGTTTTTTGGTGTATGAACGAACATGATTTAAGATTTTTAGTGTATGAAGTTAGTTATGTTTTAAATTAAAAACATATTTCTCAGATTTTCAGTTTAAATAATTTATACGACAGATAATATTTCCGAAGTAAGGATTTCAAATAAGTAAGTAAATGTTTTTATGTAATACTAGCGATCCGCTCCGATTTCGCGCTGGTGACCTAGATCTCAACAACAGAAATAACTACCGGATCAATTTGTGAATCTAAACTATTCTTCATTCAACTTAATCCCACACACACAAACACAATTTGATCAAAATCGGTCCAGAGGCTTGCAAGAAGTTCAGTCACATACTCACGACCAGAATATTTTTATACGTGAAAACAACAAGTATTATCAAACAGAATGCCCGAGTAAAATAGCCCCATATTTTTGGTTTCGTATACTAAGTGACGAGTGCATGTCTCTATCACTCAGTGTACGGTTTACGATATCATAGTTCTTGTAATAAGGCGTTATATTACAATCCAAATGCATTGCAATGCTCGCAGTTGAATGAATTATATGGTATACTCGTGACAGAACTTCGGTTGGGTCAGTGCCAGCCTCTCACCTATTTCTGGAATCAAGCAGCAATGCATGCCAGTGTAATGCATAGCGGTCTATGCTCCTATCTGGAGGTTATAGAGAGCCGGTATAAAAACAGGCTGTTCGGTATTCCACCTGTTAAATACCGGAGTGGTATTTAGGGGAGATTGAGTTGACCTGAACTGCATCAAGCGGGAATTTTAAATAAAAGACCTCAACTGCATACTGATCTCGGAGTAGTTAATCTTCGGTTCGATCCCGTTTATTGAAATATTTTGCGCCCTAAGCACGCCGCCGTCCATCCCGCGGTGTGAGTGCTCCATGCCGGAAGTGCAGTTCACACAGCGCTCAGTTCGCAAAGCACTCCTCTCCCTGGACATCCACAAGTCGAGTGGGCCTGACGGAATCCCCCCAATTGTGCTGAGGACGTGTGCTCCAGAGTTGGCACCGGTATTAACGCGTCTTTTCCGGTACTCCTACTCCCTAGGCGTAGTCCCAAAATCATGGAAGACGGCTTTCGTCCACCCGATCCCTAAAAAAGCCGACCGCTCAGACCCGTCCAACTACCGGCCTATCGCCATCACCTCCTTGTTCTCCAAAACAATGGAGTCCATTGTAAACTATCAGCTCATGAGGTACCTTGAGGATCACCAGCTGATTAGTGACCGCCAATACGGTTTTCGCCGTAGTCGGTCAGCTGGTGATCTTCTGGTCTACCTAACTCATAGATGGGCGGAGGCAGTAGAGTCCAAGGGGGAGGCATTGGCCGTTAGTTTGGACATTGCGAAGGCCTTCGATCGGGTTTGGCACAAAGCGCTTCTTTCGAAGCTTCCTTCCTATGGGCTTCCCGAGAAATTGTGCGATTGGATCACCAGCTTTCTTGCAGATCGGAGCGTCAAGGTCGTTGTAGACGGTGCAAGCTCCGAATGCAAGCCTATTAATGCTGGTGTTCCACAAGGCTGCGTGCTATCGCCAACGCTGTTTCTTCTGCATATCAATGATATGTTGCAAACCCGTAACAATCATTGCTATGCAGATGACAGCACTGGTGATGCTTTTTACCCCGGCCGAGCCAATATTTCTCGGGAAAACGTCTCCAAGTGCCGGGACAAACTTGTATCTGAAGTCGAGTCTTTGCTGAACAGAGTCTCGGATTGGGGGCGACTAAATCTAGTCCAGTTTAACCCCCAGAAGACACAAGTTTGCGCGTTAACCGCTAAAAAGAACCCCTTTGTCGAAACCCCTCAGTTTCAAGGCACTCCCCTTGTTGCCTCAGCCAGTATCGGAATCCTCGGCGTCGACATATCGAGTGACGTGCAGTTTCGTGGTCACTTGAAGGAAAAGGCCAAATTGGTCTCTAAAAAGCTTGTCGTGCTCAGCAGAGCGGGGCAGTATTTCATGCCGGCACACCGCCTGCGACTTTACAAAGCGCAGATTCGGCCGCACATAGAATACTGTTCCCATTTCTGGGCTGGGGCTCCCCAGTACCAGCTCCTTCCACTTGACCGCATCCAGCGCAAAGCGGCTCGAATCGTCGACAACCGAGTGCTTTCCGATCGGCTCGATTCACTGGCACTGCGAAGAGATGTTGCATCTCTTTTCATTTTATTTCGCATATACCATGGATAGTGCTCTGAGGAATTGTTCGGATTAATCCTAGCCGCCAAATTTCGTGAACGCACTACGCGGAAAACGTCCCGATACCATCCACACCATCTGGATGCTTGGCGGTCCACCACAGTATACGTTTCAAAAGGAATTTTCTTCCGCGTACAACTTCTCTGTGGAACAGTTTACCACCGGCGATTTTTCCGGACCGATACGACCTGGGGACCTTCAAGAAAAGAGCTTACTCCTTTCTAAAGGGCCGGCAACGCACCTGCAATTCCCCTGGTGTTGCGGTTGATCATGGGCGGCGGTAGTCATTTAACATCAGGTGAGCCGCATGCTCTTCTATAAAAAAAAGCAATATGGGCAATGCTCATAGCATACCAATGGGTGAATGCTCATAGCATACCACACAGCCGGATGTGTGGTTATGTGGAGACTTTTACCCACTAAACACCGCCTTTAGGGACTGGCTTAACAATCTAGCTAGAGATCTTTAAGCCGTTTCGAATGCGACCCCCCTTGGGTGAAAGGAGGGCGCTAGCAGCAAGTAGCCACTGGGAAGAATTACTGCCTAATTAAGGCAGCTTACGAATGGGATCACTAATTATATTGAGTTTAGAAGGTGTTGGTGCTTGGTAAGCGTGAGCAGACGGTCCTAAGGGGACTGAGAAGCGCGCAGTTTGCGTGCTAAAATTGCGATCTCTTTTACGTCGATATCGTAGATAGCAGTGTGTACTGTATCTACGTTATCGGCGTAAGAGGGTTCCGCCTGATGTCAGGGCCCTAGTGAGCCTGTAGGGTGTGTGTAAGGTGAGGAGGCCTGTAGGGTTCCTGAGTGGGCCAATATAGGTCCTGAGGTGACTGAGAGTTGCCCTGAAGGGGCATTTTGGATGGGAGAGCCGGGAATGTACAGTCATTGACCGGTGGTGGAGCTTTTTTGGCAGCTTTGTTGCCGAGATTGGGGCGAGGCGCGCGAGGGCAGCCTCTGAAGTTGGCCGTATGGTCAGTCTGACCGCAAAGTACGCAAGCGGGTGGGTACTCAGTATCACGGGGCCGAGGACACTGTTTCGAGCTGTGCGGGTCTAGGTATTTAACGCAACTGGGAGGGCCTGAGCAGTTGGCCGCCGCATGCCCGTAGAGTTGGCAGCGGTGGCACTGCGCCGGAAAACCGCGCCTATAGGGGACTTCGACTTTGACTCTCGACAGGCCGCACACAGTGTGTACCTGTCGGAATATGTCTTTTGCCTCCGGCACGTTGGACAAAATGAGGAGGGCAAGCGAGTACCTCTTGCCCCTACTGCTGTGCATCTTATGTACAACCTCAACTGGGAATCCCTAGGACTTAAGGTCATCCAGGATTTCCTCGTTGGCGAGTTCAAAAGGAACTCCATGTGATAGGGGAAACCTTCGGATGTAAAGAGTTTGGTGATGTTTCTAAAGTCTTTCATAGACTGCGGAACGATTTTAATGGAATTCCCAAGGTTGGTGGCTTGGTCATATTTAAAGCGTGCGTCGTAATAGGTTTTAGAAAGTCTAATAAATTGCGCCTTGTCCCTGAGGAAGACAGGGGGCGGGACCTGTTTCTTTATGGCAACGACGGGGGCTGAGGTGGAGCGAGCAGGTGCGTGGGCGGGAGGTGCGCGAGGGGTCGCAGCGCGTTTCGAACCACGCTTGGACTTCACTTCCGTAAAGGGGGTCGTATCAATAACTGATTGATCGGACTCTGAAGAGCCCGAGGAGCAGCTACTGGGTGAGGAGATTGACGTAGGAGCGGACCTCTTACGGGTGGATGAAGTTTCAGACACGGTGTCCGAGTGCTCCATGGATTCGGAGTCACGGGCCGCTACAAATGCCGCGACGGCGGGCGGAGGGTTACATGCCTGAGGGGCACGGGGGTAAGCTTTATGGTGAAGCCATCAAGGTCTACGCCTTGGGTTTTTATGAATTTGCGGAAAAGAGCCAAAACTTGACTAGCATCCATGGTGGACATGTTGGGCTGACAGGGAGGTTAACGCTGTATTTTAAGAAAATGGGGTCTTTTGAGAGCAAGCCCTTTGTTCTTCTCAGAACAAAGTTCCTGCTCTCAAAAGAACAAGTGACGCCTATTTTAACAAAATAGTAACAAAAAACAATAGAATTAACAGGGAACTATAACAATATAAATAAGAGGAAACAATAGAAATAACAATATAAAGCAAGACAATCGCTCAGACCTCCCCGCCGGAGCGAGGGGGCAAGAACGGTGCTAAGAAAGGTGACTCACCAACGGCGACAGACCGACCGGTGCGAACGGGAGAGCGAAGGCGCGCGGGCAAGTGGGACGCAATCCGTGCGGGGACGGAAGCGCTGACTGCTTGGCACGACCTAATTCGACGCCAACGCCATCTATCGAAGACATTGGAAGCTTTACAAAATGTTAAGTCGCAAACACCACCTTGGTCCTCAAAAGTCAAAACCAACTGTAACTTACTTTGCTTGGACTTGGTGGCAATGACTGCAGTAGTAAATTACTATCAGGTGGACTGTAATTTCGTTTGTACACAGCAATTTTACAAAAAGAATCAAAAAGCTGCTTTCAAAAAATGTAAATTAAGTGAAAAAGGCCGATAGTATCCAATCGAGAGTAGAAAAGAAAATTTTGTGTAAATTTGATACAGGCTGCTAATAGCATTATTAAGTAAAAATTCACAATTGATATTAATTAATTTTAACATATTTAGTATTTATTTAGAGAAAATGTTTTGTAGCGTTCATTAAATATTGTTACAATTTTCTATCAATATTTTGTTAAATAGCTCTGACACCATTCGCTTCTTAATTAATTAATCTATTATTAGAAACCTTACTCAATAACTAAAGATCAAAGGGGAATCAATTTTCAACCAATTATAGAAACCCTGAAACACAGTATTTTCAATATTTTAATTATATCTTACAATTTTATCTTATATCTTTTTAATTATTTAAAAGGTTTACCAACTAAATACATATAGAAACAATTATTATAAGGTGCACTTAAAAAATGTATAATATGCATTTAAATTAAAGGTAAACACAACATATAATAAAATACTTCGTTTAAGGAGAACAGTAACCTATAAAACATTCACTAAAATAAAATAATAAAATTAGAACAAAGAGTAAAAAAAAACTTTTAAAATGAAAAAATTATTTGGCTATGTAGTGTGTTAGTACCTTCCTCTTTAAAACATTCAAGCTATCAAAATGGATATCCACATCACAATTTTGAAATGTTGAATTGAATGCATTCAACAAGGATAATAAAGGTGTGTTTCTGCCATATTCATTACGACTCTTTTTAATATGAAACGGTTTGTAGTTATGTAGACGTGCACTAATTCTTGGAACAGTGATATCGATATCAAGTAAGGGAGACCGACAGTCAATTTTAAAACTTAAGAGCTTGTGCAAGAAAGTTATACTTAATAAATCCTTACGCATTTCTAAAGGTATCATATGATAATGCTCAAGTCTTTTCTTATAGCCATTAAAAGTGTGATAAGTCCCTTCGATGTAACTAAGTCTAGCTATCATTCTTTTTTGTACCTTTTCTATACGTTGTATATTGTTTTGATAACTAGGATACCAAACAAAGGAACAGTAGTCTATATTGCTACAGATCAACGTGAAAAAGAGGGCCTTTAAAGCTGGTATGGACCTAAATTCTGTACGAGAGATGAATGCTATTAATCACTATTACACTTATTTATTTTAATATCAATATGACGTGTGAATCTCATTTCGGAATCAATGTTTAGGCCTAAATCTTTAACATATTTTACTTGATTAAGACGAGTATCTGCAATATAGTAATTAGTCTCGAATTTTTTATATTTCCTTGAAAATTTTATGTGGTGACATTTTTTTACATTGAGTTCCATCTTATTGCATTCACACCATTTACAAAGATCGTTAATATCCCTCTGTAATAGTAACTGGTCCTCCGTGCACTTAACGGTTCTAAAAAAATTTCAGATCATCGGCATATAATACAAACCGACTGTTATTTAAAACATGTTTTATGTCATCTATAAACAAACAAAATAAAATTGGACCCAGCACTGAACCCTGAGGAACTCCAGAAGTGGTTTGAAATATGTGAGATACAAATCCGTTTACAACAACCCTCATTACTCTATTTTCTAAATAGGATTCAAACCATCTCAGAAGACATCCATCAATAAAAAAAAGTTTTTAAATTTAGCCCGTAATATTTTATGGTCCACTTTGTAAAAGGCCTTACTAAAGTCGGTGTAAACGGCATCAACCTCATTGCCATTACTTAGTTCGGTTAAAACCTTTTCGAAAAAGAACATTAAGTTGGTGGTTGTGGAACGCTTCGCAAAGAAACCATGTTGATAGTCACTCAGAAGTTGTTTTACGTGCAACTTTAAATGGTTACTAACAAGAGATTCAAATATTTTTAACAAAGTGGAAAGTATGCTGATAGGTCGATAATTACAGATATCACTGATACTTCCGCATTTATGGATTTGTAAAACGATAGCCTCTTTCCATTCATTTGGAAAAATGCCTTCCGAGATAGATTGGTTGTAAATTAAATGTAGTGGCGTCGATAATATTTTAGCACATTTTTTTATGAATATTGGAGGTAATCCATCAAAACCAGCTCCTTTATTGGTATTAAGCCTAGCAAGTTTAACTTCAATATCCTTTTTAGATATTTGTTTATAATTCAGATTAAGAGAATTTGTCACACTGTCGTTAACTCTCGAGTAAGACTTATCTTGGACTTTGGCGGGTTTGTTATAAACAGATTCAAAGTGCTCAGCAAATAAGTTAGCAATACCACTACCTTCATTAGCACCTTTGTTCCCCAGTTCCATTTCTTTAGGGAACGAGTCATTATTATTGCGTTTATTCTTTATGTTGCTAAACATGTTTCGGATTATTTAAAATATTTCGTTGCACATTATTTATGTAGTTGCTGTAACTCTTATTAATTAGCGTGTTTGCTCTTTTTTTTAACAACTCATATAACTCATATTCGTGTATATCACGATTGTTTTGATATTTTTTCATTTTTTGCAGCTAATTTCCACTTCCTTTAAAAGTTTAAAAGTCTCTGCCAATACCATACAGGATATTTATTTTTAACAGATGGTTTTGGGGGTACATATTTCTCGATATTTTTTCGAATTATGGTATAGAATAATTTTCTAAGCATTCATTAATTGAGCGGCAGCTATATAACTCACTATCCCATTTTACTTCATATAGAGACCTATTTATACCTTCATAATCTGTTTTATAAAACTTATACACATTGAAATTATTGTATCAAAGTTTACGTTATTAAGTTTAGATTTTTTGATTTTGATATTAAGTTTAGTTTAGTTTTATATTTTTTTATAATATATGTCAATTTCTAACGGCGGGTGAAAGTTATCAATCTTCCATAAAATATCTACAGCTTTATGGACCGAGATAGGATATTGAACGTTAGATAAAACCAAATCAAGTATTTTAGAGTCATTATTTTGTACCTGATTATATTTTTTGAAACCGTTACAAGAAGTAAAATCTATAAATATCTGATTTATTTTTGTGTTAGACTTAATTATTGGATTGCTATGATCTGAGGTCCAATCTATATGACCCAAATTAAAATTACCGACTAGAATGATAGGATCAAGATTTTGTACAAATATACTTTTGGTGCTAATGAAGTGGTTTAGATCATCACTTGAGACTGGTCGGGATAAATAAACAGCACAGATATGAAGAGAGTAATTTGGCATTATGTCTAAAGTAATCCATAAATCTTCACAAGAACTTTCTAAGGATGTATTCCTTCTAGCCTTTATATTTCTCTTTACTGCTATTAAAACGCCACCACCTTCCTTTTTAGTATAGAAGAGTCGATCTCTCTTGAATACCTGATACCTACTGTCAAATAGCTCCGTGCTAGCCACAGAATCGTTGAGCCATGTTTCAGTGAAAATTATTATATGAAAATTTCTTGACAGTACATTTTTATATATACTTTACAGCTTAGTCATAACACCTCTAACATTCTGATAGTAATCTCCGTATCCTCTAATATTTCCGTTACTAAAATTATTTTGATTATTTCTTATATTAGTACTATTTTTAAAGATATTTTACCTATTAGTAATGATATTTTATTTTCCTTTGGAAGATATCGTAATGGCTCCTTTATCGATTTCTTGTTTCATAAATCATTTCCGTATAACCTACAAGTACGTTCATATTATGTTAGTAAATATTTGTATCCCGCATCTTAATAATAATATAATAATATCAACGCTAAACCAATTTCATCCGACGCGCAATGTTTAATATTATCAAAACAAATATTATTAATAGTTCTTTTAATTTAAAAAGACACAAACTTAAAAATAATAACTAAAGGTTTAATAAAAACAAACACGTTTCTTTTTAATAATTTTAAGTGATGCCTAATGGAAATGTGACTCTATAGCATGAATACGCTTAGACTGTAATCTTACAGTTCAGGGCAAATAAAATAGTTAAGTGAATAGGTATTTCATGCTGGCTAGTAAGTTTAAAGTTTTCTTATTTATTTGAAATTGTTAATTCTAATTTAAATACAAAGATGGAATTCGTTTTTGCCTAGTAATCTGTCTCGATTGCCACCATTTTACCTCTTTCTTCAAGCGTGTAGAGTACCTTAGATAATCATATGATGTACAATAGAAAAGTTAATGAAAGTTTAATTGGTCTATTCAGATTATAATTCAGACATTATTGATAGTGCGTGGAGCTTTCGATAAGTTAATCGTATGAGTTTTTATCAGCTTCAAATTTAAATAATGGAAGCTTTTAACATTTAAAAATTAAACAAAAAGATAAAACACTAAGAATAAAGGACTTTTAAATTTTCATAACTTATTTTTTATTACAGCGGGATAAGTCGCTCGCGTCCGTAGGCTTCGACCACCTAATCCTAAGCCCATCCTACTCGTATCCCCCGGGTGGTGGTAATCGAGCGACGGAGTCGAATGAACAGACTTGACTCCTCGCCGTGTGGTAGCGCCGTAAAATATAGCACGTTGAATGTATGTATAGCAATGAATGATAAGATGGATAAGTTATGTGATATGATGTATGATAGGGGAATAGATGTGTTATGTGTAAATGATACGAAACGGAAGGGAAAGGATGCCACTACACAAGGTGTGTGTACCGCGTACTGGTCTGGTGTAGACGAGACCGAGCTGGAGGAGAGTGAAAAAGTGTGAATATACATATATATAATAAGCCCGAGACCTCTATGGGTACGATATAAGTGTGGTTAAAGAAGTTATTTGTTCCAGGAATCTACGCCCCAGACATGTCTAAGCCCACATTGGATACTGTTCGGATAGGTCCACTGACTGCAGGCTAAAAAAAAGTGTAACTTAGTGTCGTCAATTAATAACTGATGTAATTTATGTATAAGTTTTAGAAATAAGTGTTAAAAATATACATATTATATTAATATAAGAAAAAGAATACAACGTAATAATAACTTTTTGAAATAATATAACGTATTAAATAATAAAGTTAAGAACACACTGGTATCACAAAATTTTTGAAAATAAAAATAAAGTGCATGTATAATAAGTACATGTACAACATACCTTGGGTTTGAAATCTATAATTGCAGCATAGTTAGACAGATTGGTTTTAAAATATTATTATGTGTCACGCGAGCGACCATACATTACCTACTATCCGTTCGGGCCCACTGAAAACCAGCGCTGTTGCTCCGGCGACAGCATAAGATGAGTGAGGTCCGTTTGTATGACGCGCCACAACATACTCGTACGATATGAGATACGATTTTTTTTTGTCTTTCTATTTTTTTTAAATTATAATCTATAAGTATACATACTTTTAAGTTGTTTTATCCGTCAAATTGTTGTTTTGTTCCCTATTTTTGTTTTTGTTTGTTATAATGTTTATAATTGATGTGTCCACAGATGTTAAAATTTAAGTGCCTACTGATGTTTGTGGTGTGCTTCAATAAATCTTTCTTTCTTTCTTTCTTCTTTCATTTATATCTGAGAGCAGTTTTGGGAGATGGTAAGGATGGTGTTAAAGAAATATAAGGAAAAATAAAATATTGTTATTTTAAAAGATTTTAGTGGAAGGGTTGAGGTAAAGAGGCATTATTAAACTTCGTTCTTTTTCTTAGTATAGTTTTGTAAAGTACATTTAAGTATCTCTTATTTCTTTAAATGCATTGTTCATTTATAAAATGATATAATATATAAATATAAAATGATATTTACAGTGCAAGCACTGCGGTTTGGTGGCAGAAATAGGCAAGAGGAAGTAAATACTCATACAGACTCCGACACAGAAAAGTAGTCTTAACATCTGATACTTAGTAGTGGTTTAAGCCATGACAGCTCAGAGGCTAAGCACTCATTATAAATTTCATAATAGGTTAGCAGCCTAGGTTCGCTTCCCACCGGCAGCAAGTAAATTGCTAACTGCAATTTTTAATATTAATTTATCACATGCTGAGTGTTTTTATAAAATAGAAAAAAAGTAGAAAGAAGAAAAATAGCGTGAGGAAACCTGCATTTCTGAACCGTTACAGTCTATTAAAGTCGACTGCTGAACATAGGCCTCCCCCATAGATTGCCTCATAGAAGGGATATTTGCCATAGTTGCCACGTCGTGAATTAGAAAATAGTGAGGTATCTAGTGAGGGTATGGGTAGAATAACATTTTTAAACAAATAATAAAATATACATTAGTGCTATAATGATTTCTTAACTTTATATAAAACTTTTTATACGGATTTTATCGCATTTAATTTTTTTTTTAGTCTCTTCTGTAACCGTGGGTGCTGTAAAGCACCCGAAAAGAGAATTAAAAATAAGGTAATTAAACGCAATAAAATTCGTATAAATGTTTTTATTCAATACACTATCGCTGTTAAATTCAATAATGCCTTAACATTATATTAAATATTTTGTTTTACTTCTCTTTGATAGCACATTGTTTGTTAAAAATTATTAATAAAAATAGTATATTCAATGCTCAATAGTCAATCATATTAAAAACCGTACAAATAAATGGAAAATGAATGAATTATGAAGTTTAAAGAGGGAATACAATAAAATACCAGTAAAGTTATCAGAACGACTGCACAGGTCAAGATTATTATCTAAGTTTTCCTTTTAGTTTTTACAGCAATCGAGTAAGTAAATAACTTTCAAATTCAAACTCTTATCCATATTAACATGCAGATATTTAAATACCGCATAATACACGTATCATCCTTAATAATTATTATTCATAGTGATTGAAAGTAATATCATTAATAAACAATATATGGTTTATGTGTTTTACTGTTTATTAAACGGATATATATGATATATAAGAATATTCTATAGTATAGAGTGTTGTAATAGGTGACAGAGAAAAACAAACCAAGAGTAGAGCAGCAGAGTTGTCTACGACACCCGCCGTCTACGGCAACCAGCCAGTATGATGTCTATAACCCTTTTTACTCTCTGGATCGGATCGATTAATCACCGCGCGGCACGTACTTCGAGTCTATGGTATATAAGACGCGTCGCTCACTTCTTTTGTTTCTTTTTTCCCCTTTTCTTCTTTTTCCATTTATTCTTATGTTTTATTTTTTTAAAGAATTAATGTAACGCTCTAATATATTAAGATTTTTATATCAGTGCCTATGTAAAATAGTATTACTGCATAACTACAAGGATTAAACACTACGTAAACTACCAAGTCTTCATTATTTCTGTATCTTTGTTCGATTACGAACAGAGCCTTCCTAATAATATGTGAGTAACCCTATGAGCCAAACTATGTGGGATTCCTATGTTCAAAAAAGTACTTTAATAGGCTGTAACGGTAACGACTCGATGGTAATGGAAAAATTCGTGGGGGAAGTGAAAGAAATAAAATATTTCGAGGACACGCAAGAGCGCTGCAAACTAATTTCGCTAAAATCTTTTTAGAAATGAGAGGAGATTTATGACTGTATCCAGCAATGATACGTTATGTTAAATAGGCTGCTACTTTACTTTTACGAACTTTATATATGTATATGCCATGTGGTAGTGGCATATCACAATCCAACACTCAATTAATGTCCCAAAGAACAGTCGACTATGGAAAATATCCATATGATCTTATGTCCTACGATACTGTTTTTATATAAAATTTAAGTGAAATGTGAACTTACAGTCCATATGATAGTAAGTTGCTACTGAAACCAATGAACTCCTCCAACCAACTTTAAACAAAAAAGGCTACAAAAGATGCGTTGGTAACACTGAGAACTAGAAAGAAAGGAATCTGTATCTGTATACTTCAGAACAGATCACTGCATGTTATGTGGTTGCTTATTCTGGCATTTCTCTTACCATACTCAATGGACGATGTGGTGATAGTTTTTTTATGCTGCTACTAGGATGTTTGCTCAGTATCGTCAAGATAAACTCTGTATAAATAGTTATCACCCCATTACCTATTACTGCCATCATATAGCATTACTTGCACTACTGTGCTCCGGTTTGAAGGTTTAGGAGAGGCAGTATAATTACAAGATGTGTAGTAGTGACAGCGTATCTTTGGTTGTCTTTGTTTGATGATAGCTACAAGTGTTTATGGATAGCAGTGGCCACGTACTATCAGGTGGACTTAGTTCGTTTATCACTACAGTTTAAAAAAGAACTGCATAAATTATAGAGAGAAATAATAAATAAACTACACAAAATGGATTATATTAAAATTACTTTTATTGTCCTTCTTTATCAAACCTCAATAGTCGAAGTTGAAGTTGAATTTTTTTAACGAAGCAAACTGTGTTCAAGTATTGTAGTTTTTGCAATTGTGCTAAGTTACTGCATCGCAAGTAACCTTTGTAGCCAAGACAAATGAATTTGACCGTGCATGGAATTGCTAAGTTCATTTTCTTCATTGTAAAGAGAAAAATATTCTCTGCCGTGACGAGCTGGTAAGTTCTCATTTTATTATTAACGTAGATCTCAGATAAGTTATTTTCGCAAAATAATACTTGATTCTGTTATTTACTTTGTTACTTTATTAAAAAAAGGTCTCATATTTACACACTTATTATTTTATACAAATTATATAATACAAAATTATTTTTCTTAGAATTTTTAAACTTTAACTATTCCATTGCACTAAATGGATATCTATTGTATCATAAAAGCCAAGGTGTCCGATCCATTTACTAGGATATTCTGTGTTCAGATGATCCCGTACTGGATGAGCATAATGCGCTAAGCATCCATCTTGTTGAAACCACATATCCTGGTAGATTTTAAGTGGTACGTCAGTCTTCTAATAAATTCGGCAAACGATTTTGTAAAAAATTAAGGTGGTTGTCGGCATATAAATTTTAAGGCTGCTCAAATTGTGTATGTGTTGAACTGCAACTTAGGGTAAAAACTCGGAAGTAGAAATGAAAGTGAATTCCGATTATCTATCATAGGGTGGATTTCTTATGGTGGATAAACGGAGTAACCCGTCAATAATGTTTTATTAATTACAGGCAATCCGATCTTGATACATGGTACGCTGTCGACTTTTATCAACCTGACGGCACGTTTTTTGAAGCGGGATTGACCAGTTTGCCGATTTTTAAAGTTCAACGATCCACCCATTGCACTAGAATGATATCTAAATTTCAACATTTTGTAACAAAAAAAAAAGGCGTGTGGCACTCGGGGACTGCCGCGGTAAAGCTATTGCATAGCATTTTGTATCAACTTATGCAATTATAATTATTAATATAAGGACTACGGAAATATTCAGTACAGCAAGATTGGAAGAAAAATGACGTCTAAATATTTTTTTCGTATTCAGTAAACGAATAACTAGTTGGTAAATTAATCATGATATATATCTTTTTTTTTTCGCCGGAGACTAAAATGATATTGCTTTTTTTCGTAACTGCAGATTCTGTGGATTTATTTCATTATTTTGAACAATATACGAAATAAGTGACTAAAATTAAATCTAATCTGAACCAGAATCATAAAAACTGTATTATTCGTGCTAAACGAATTTAATAAAGATCTTTATTTTTGTCTCCTGCGAAAAAAACAGACTATAGGAATCTATCGAATACCAACATAAACAAAATATCACCTATAAATAAAATATTACAAAGCGGAATAACTAATAAGAGTGACAACATCGCACTAAACAAAGGAATTACGTATGTGGCACAAGTCGCGGGCTCGAACTCATTCGTCGGCGCGGCTAAAAAGCACGTTGTCTCACCTGGCATCGTGCCACTCGTACTAAATTATTAGGCGCTGCGTTATCGCTTTATACTATAACTCTATGGCTCTATGGATACCTAATATAGATTGCTTATTTTATTATGTTTAGTTTTCCCCCGGGTGGTCATGCAGCGATCACTCAAGAGTTCACGACGCCGAAGTATGAACTGGAACAGTCATCGCAGTTTATATCCCTACTAGCTGTTGCCAGCGGCTTCAAACGCGTGAACTCGAAAATTATCCCACAGGAACGAAATACCTGAATAAACGGTATCAAATGTGTTATTCCAGACTAGGTATAACCTATCTCTGAGCTAAATATCATCCAGATCCCTTCAGCTGTTCTGGCGTGATTGAGTAACATACATCTATCCATCCAAACTTTCGCATTTATAATATTTAGATAATAATTGTAATTAGTTCTGCCTACCTATAAATTGCTTTCAAAAATACTTACCTGTCTTCTTACTTTTTTTATATACACACAATATCACTAGATGTAAACACATGTTTTTATCAAGACAAGTGACCCGTCAAGACTGTTTCCTTAGTATCGACGTACTTAGGCAGGTAGGTAGGCAGTTTACATTTTAGTGTCCAGGACGCAGCGACAGTTTGTCAAATTTTGTTGTATAGTAGGTTATGGGTATTTAGGTAATAACAGTAGGTAGGTACCTATCCACCGAACCGTCAACGCCGCGCAAGTGATTCTCGTCCCACCTGTCCGCGCAGTAACTTTTTTTACGACCGCGCGAGACTGTCGCAACAAAAACGATTACTACTGAAAAACTAATATAGGTACCTACCTAACATTCAAATAAAAATATTCTCAAAAAGCTCAACGAATTCAGAATTTAATTTTGTTAAAAGAAAATTGGTCAAATAAAAAATAAAGGATGAAAATAAAGCATATGGGGATATAAAAATAAATCGTATTTATTTTTTATTTCGAGTTTTACAAGAAAAGTATAATATTTACTGGAGACAATTATTTTATTATTATAATAGTACATGATATTCCCTTTAAAATGACACCAATATGAATAATACCTTATATCTATATATAGAAATAAATAAAATTGAAGTATCTGTTTGTAATGTTAAAACAACAGCTTTTTATTAAATGCATATGAAAGTACTTGTAACAAAAACACATTTTTTAATATTTTTGTCTGTTTGTCCGTCTGTTGTCTGTCTGTTTGTTCCAGCTAATCTCCGAAACAGCTGGATCTATTTTGACGGGACTTTCACTGGCAGATAGCTGATGATATAAGGAATAACTTGAACTACTTTTGTTTTAGAAAAAGAATTAGGGATCCGCGCAAAAAAAATTAAAACCCATGAAATCCATATTCCACGCGGGCGAGATCGCGGGGTACAACTAGTACTCAATATAGATAAATGTATACTTATTTTTATTTATTTATTATTTTAATAAATAAATAAAAATAAGTATTAATAATTTCTAGACACATCTCAAAAGATATTTCGTTAATAAATTGCTATCAATACTGAAGCGTTCTTTTATATTTAGCATCCATTTAACACAAAAAACTGATAAGAATACTTTTTAAACAACATATAATCAATAAACGATAATCGCGTATAGTGAATTTCGAGGTAAATTATTATATGTAAACGTTTTTGAATCGTCGTAATGATACATATTTCCAAAAGAAAATATCTTCACAATTAATTTGATGTAAAATAACATTAGAAATAACGTATAAAAACGGAGAAATTATCAAATTTTTGATCGAGTTCCTAACCAGTACACAAACAAAAATGGCGAATAGTCATTTTCAATTTTTTTTAGAAATAACGTATAAAAACAGAAAAATTATCAAATTTTTGATCGAGTTCCTAACCAGTACACAAACAAAAATGGCGAAATGTCATTTTCACATTTTTTTTCTATATAGTTATTTGTTACAGAGTACACAGGTAAAATTCACTCTCATAGATGACAAATTTCAAACACACACAATCTCTAATTTTTTACTCTGCTATCTTCAGCGCTGTACACGAACGGAACGATGTCGTTGAGAGCCGTGGTTGCTCACATGTTTGGCGCTCGTTATAAGTATCACAGTACGGGAGCAGCCCGGTTTCGATCCCCACTGGCACCACTGAAATTGTTGCTTGCTGATTTAGCTATCAGTTGGAAAGTCTGTTTTTCTGGGCCGTTGTGTTTTGTTACACTGACATCTCACAAGTCACCTAGGGACCTAGGAGGTTGTCGGTTGCTTATTTTTTATTTTTCTTTAAAATTTTCGTCGGTAAAATAATATATTTATAAAAGTAAAAAAAAGTAAAGTTACAGCCTATATAAGTCCCACTGCTGGGCACGGGCCTCCTCTAATTTCTGAGAGGGTTTTAAGGCAAGGAAATGTCCGCCACGCTGCCTCAATGCGTGTTGACGAACTTCACATGTCTTCGAAATATATATTTTTTAATTTCTCAGGCATGCAGACCCGAGTTCGATCCCCGCCGGCACCAATGAAATTGTTAATTGCAATTGTGCTGATTTACCACGTGCTCGGCGGTGAAGGAAAACATATTGAGGAAACCTGCACGTCTGAGAATATAATTATAATCGAATGTAAATCAAATTGACATAGGTAAGTACAGATAAAATTAGCGGAACATTAATAAAATTTTGAGATCGTTTTTTTTTTCAAAATTTTATTTATTTTCCGCTATTTTTGTCTGTGCTTATATCAATTTCATTTACATTCGATCTCTAAATTGTAGTTTGCGAGGGTAACGGGGATCTATCAGCTCCGGCAAAACACATTTCTGATAAAAGCTATCTAATTTTAAAATTTTGTCTGCCGTCCAAAACGCATCATCTCTTTCAATAATATAAATTTCTATGCCAAACAGAGTAGTATCGTAAATCCAAAGTTCAAGCAGGGGTCAATGTAGCGTTGTAATTTAGAGCGCAGTTATAGCTATAGTCATACGAACGTCACAGGCCGCAGCTGACTGAGTCGAATAAAACTAGAATAAGCGCGCGTCACCGCGCATCTCTAATATATATATATATATATATATATATATATATATATATTAGAGATGGACCGAATGTGATTTGAACTGAATCCGAACTTCGGTTCATTTTCGCACGCTTTCTAGAGAGCGACGCGTGGTGACTTGTTTACGCATTTACTTCAAATACCCCGCCCGCACATCGCAGGAAACATATACCTACGAAAAAAAAACGTAACAAACTTCTGCCAGATAAGGCAGATCTTCTTTTTGCACCATAACCTGACTCTGGTAAATTTTAAATATGACTAGATAGACAAGAAAAGTTGGTTTAATATGATTGTTGAAAACAAATACCCTTTAATTGTAATAAAAAATACTTGAGGTTAATGAATGTTGAATCAAAAACATTATTTTTTATTTAATTTACGGACTCCTATCCAGATGTTTACTAGGAGAATACAAAGTTTATTTCATTTTTGTAATATGGCTAATTATTAATTAGGCAGGGATTTCTAAGATTAATAACTAATTAACTAAGATTAAGGTTAAGAAATAAGATTAAGATTAATGATAAGATAGGAACTGATTTAATATAAGGTTTACATTTACAATGTTCCGAAATAAATAAATAAATAATTGACCATGAATGAGTAAAAATAATATCTTTTATTTTACAGTATCTAATGTTGTTATATAAGGTGCTTCTAAAATATATGCCACGGTTGTTTGTATGGAGACTTGGCCAATCAGCTGACCGATTTCCATACAAAGTGCAATTTTTTTTGAGAATTGACTATGGGTTCCTTGGGGAAAGTGGTACAGTATTAAGAGTATAACCACCAGTTGCAGCCATGGCATATTGTAGTTTAGAAGCACCTTATATTTCAGTTAAAATGCAAGTAGGTATTATTTTTCTTGTACCGAATTTCGGCCCATCTCTAATATATATATATATATATATATATATATATATATATATATATATATATATATATATATATATATATATATATATATATATATATATATATATATATATATATATATATATATTGAGAATCTAAATTGAGAATTTTAACTATACGCGTGTGTGTGTTTGTGTGTATATAAAGAGGGCTACTTTTAATATCGCTCATTTTAATATCAAAAATTTAGGTTATCTTTATAGCAGTATTATATTTCCAATTCAAAGTTAGTACTGCATTTGTGATAATAATAAAATGTATGTATATAGAGCACTCACTCATTTTCTTTCACTATTATTTCGTGACTTTCTTCATTAATAATAAATGCACTTTGTTCATTCATATTCATAACACTTTATACACAAACACCGTGTGTGACTGCCGAAAAAAAGAAACGACGTTAGACAATGCGAGGTCTTCAAGCCACACCTCCGTGCCCGTCGGAGTGGGGAGCGTGAGGTTTTTTCGTTACGGCGGAATACATTTCTGGATTCGGTCCCCACGCTCAAGGCCCGCGATAGAAGCTATGCAATAGCTTAATAATTTCTGATGTCTGATGACATAATGATTTCTTATATTTACGCATATACTTAACGTTATATAGATCATTAGTGCTGTAAGGCATCCGGAATTTCGGGAAATAAAATAAGTAATATAAACGCGATAAAATTAGTAAATAATTAAAATTAATTTCATTAAATGACCTTGATTTTCTCAAGCGTGCCGATTTCCTCGTGAAGTTTTCCTGCATTACTTGCCCTTCCTGTTTTTACCCCCGAGGACATAGATAAAATGCCTCGTCACCGGTAAAAAGTGTATCCGCTTCTGTAAATTCACTATACGAAACTTAGCAGCACTAATTTGCTATTTTTTACTGATATTCTTTGAGATCTTGATACTTCCCCGTTCCAGCCGATCTGATAATAGAACAGATAAATAAGAAAAAAAAACAAAAGGAAAAACGAAGTACGGCGGTAAATTTATTAGTAATTCCTTACGTCAAGGAAAATTAAAATTGTTCTACTGATACTAATAAAGGGAAAGGGATTAGATTGTTATTATTTTTTTAACGTGCCGTGTGAGCTTTTATCCTCGTAGTCATGTTACTTCGTCATTTGAGTCAAGATGAAATCTAACTAGCCGTGAGCATGTCAGAAAACGGTTCTATTCAACAAGTCATTGCTGAGGCCCTACACACCAGCCAAAACGTGATATCAAGGTTGTGGTCTCGTTATCGCAGTACCATATAGTCGCGTAGTATCATATAGTCGCGAGCGTTTTTACTGAGAGGACGTGTCTACTGTCGTTCTAATTTAATCTGAAGTGACAACAATCAAAAATAAATCTTTAAGTAATCAACGTAAGGACGATAACCTTGTGCATTCATTAAGGAACTTATGCCTGTTATTATTTGTGTGAACAGTTTAGCAGTGTTTCTCAGTCAGTGAATCCCCACGCCTCACCCCCTCAAGTAAAGGGCACGAGCTCTTAAATTTTTTGTTCCACTTGACGTTCGATATAACTGCATCACAGGCCTCATAATACTGGTTTGCGATACATAATGAACCCGCAAAAAATCTCCGCCTGCGGTCTTGTTAGTTCCCACGCAAAGTTGGTCTTGTTAGTTCCCAGCCCGATAATGCAAAATGCGATACCGAGGTTAAACAGCAACGTAATAGTACCCTCCAAACATCAAAAAGAAAACAAATAGAAGACGCAATGAAATCCAAATTAAATAATTTTAGGAAAGAGATAATGTCCTTTCTTACTGAATTCAAAACTTCGCAAGAGGAGAATATTAAAAAAAATACATGATGAAGTATCGTCATTTAAGAAACAACTATGTAATCTAAAACATATTTCAGATATTTTTTCTCAGGACCAAGTAACTATTAAGGATACTTTAACTTCTATAAACTCAGCTCAACAGGCTATGGCAAACACAATTACCGAAATGCAATCCTCCTTCGAATTCTCATCTAAGCGCATCGATACCCTACAGGAACGTGCAAATTGTTCAGAAGAAAAACTTAAGATACAAAGTCGTGAAATTACCGAAATGTAAGTGATATTAGACAGGCTTTCCTTCAAAAACCAAAGGCAAAAGCAGTGGGCACGTCAGTTAAATGTAGAACCAGAAATTAAAAATGAAAATCTAATAAATATAGTATTAAGCATAGCAGAAAAAGCAGGTGTTGTGATGACCGCTGGCGATATAGAAAGCTGCACAAGAGTACAATCGAAAGATCCCGTTAAAGGTCGACCCCGCAATATTATTATAAAAATGTCCTCCCGTATTCATAAGGATAATTTTATTGCTGGCGTCAAAAAACATCGTGGCATCACTATTGGAGATCTTGGGCACGGAGGTGAACTCAAGAAAATATTTGTTAACGAGCATTTAACTCTAGATAACAAGAGGTTATATAAAAAGTGTCGAGAAATAGCTACTGAGCTAGGCTATAGGTACTGGTATCTGGATAAAAACTGCAAAATATGTGTTCGTCGAAACAATACGTCACCACACATTATTGTAAATTCAGAATTGGACTTAAAAAAGTTGAAATAAAGTATACAATAATAGTTAGTATAGACTTACTTAGCAAGTTTTATTATATTGTAAGGAAACATTATGAAAACATGTTATATTATTGTCATAAAGGTACGTTATTTTATTCTAAAATATTGTATAAAAAGCACACACACACACACACATTAAATACTAACACACATCACAACATAAACACTATTATACAATTTACAAATTGCAACCATAATCAATTTCAAAAAGCAGTCGATTTACATTATACATCACAAAATTACTTTGTATTCTTTCTATCTATTAATACACATAATATATACGCATCCACAAATCATTCCCCAGTTTTGTGTAAACTGTACCTATTATTATCAATTGCTCAAGCAAATGATATGTTTTTCTATTTAATTAAACTATTTATCTGTCATAATCATTACCAGCTAATACAAATTGTATTAGTATGTATAAGGTTTGGGTACATGTTTATATTTAAGTATTTATATGCATGTGTGTATATACATTGTGTACATTTATATAAATGCATTAGTGAGTTAACTATGTTTAAAATCTATTATTTATTTTATTTATTATAAGTTAAAATAATAAGGCAAAACGATAATTTACACATTAGGTAAGATACCAATATCTGTCTATTATCAAAATGCACGGAGATTACGTACAAAACTTCATACGCTTTATCTAGAAATATTAAATAATGATTATGACATCATTATTTTAACAGAAACCGGGTTTCACGATGGTATCTTGAATGGGGAGATCTGTGACAATCGGTATATTATGTACGGACAGGATCGTATATTAACGGAAACAAGCAAATCATCAGGTGGAGGTGTGGCAATCATAATTCGTTGTACACTTAGTGCGACTATGGACGATTTGTGAAAACAGCCGTGCGCTTCTATCGAAACGCTCTGGATAACAATACCGGTACTGGATCATACGTTCACAACACGAAGCGCACACGTTCCTTAGCGCCATGCCCCTCACACCCCGCTTGAACAAAAAGTGCATATCATAACTACTTTTATACCGGGTAAATCATTAAAGCATCGTCGTACGGACGAAATGCACGCAAAAGATATTAAATCGTTTTTGGAATCGTTTAGTAGTAGAAATATCTCGCGCGACTTTTATGTAATAGTGGGTGATTTTAATTTACCTAATATACACGGGAATGAGAGTGGACCTACAATACTTAGACAGGGTTCTACCGAGTTACAAACTATAGGGGAGCAATTAATAAACGAACTAGCCTACCATGGTTTCCGACAATACTCCTATATAAAAACAGTTGCAATAACACATTAGATTTAATTTCCTCTAATATAGACATAGAAATAATATTATGTAACAAACCCTTAACTATGATAGATACATTTCATCCTCCCTTCGAATTTGACTTAAATGTGGCTATCCCTCCCCTCAAATATTCTTTTATTAAGAAAAGTAAGTTTTATTCAGCCGACTTTGTTAAAATAAACACATCTTTATGTGAAATCGACCGGGCCACTCATTTATACACTGGACATGTTGAAAAAGCTGTAGATTTCTTTTACAAACAACTCAATTATTGCATAGACAAAAATGTACCAAGTGTAATACCTCACAACACGAAAAAACCCCCGTGGTATAACAAAACATTGATTAATATCTTAAAAGATAAAGCTAAAGCTCACAAAAATTGGAAAAAGTTTCTTAACTTAGCGGATTACAACATGTTCTCTTTATTACGTAAGCGTGCGTCAGTTTATAATAAACAGTGTTATTATAATTATTTGGATACTACTCAACAAGCCATACTGTATAACTCTAAATGTTTCTGGTCTTTTATCAAATCAAAACGTGGTAATACTTATCCTTATCCCAATAAAATGTCGTATAAAAATACAACGCATAGCGGAGGCGCAGCAATTGTAGAAGTCTTCAATTCATTTTTCAAAAGTGTTTTTATCCCGCCCTTCATATCCTGATGTTGCATTACCTATACCTTCTAGTAGTAACGACCGATATTTACATTGCTTTCGGGTTTCCAAGGCAGATATTTTTAAAGCGTACAGCAAGTGGATGTAAAAAAGGGACCGGGTAGTGACAAAATCCCACCTATATTTATATCCAAATGTGCTAAGTCATTGTCTGAGCCTCTTCACATTTTATTCAATAGATCTCTTCAGGAAGGTTATTTCCCATACATCTGGAAAGAAGCTCATGTAGTACCCATATTAAAAAAGGAACCCGCATTAAAGTTGAAAATTATAGAACTATATCTATACTTAATATATTCGCGAAAATATTCGATCAATAGATCTCTTCAGGAAGGTTACTTCCCATACATCTGGAAAGAAGCTCATGTAGTACCCATATTCAAAAAAGGAACCCGCATTAAAGTTTAAAATTATAGACCTATATCTATACTTAACATATTCGCGAAAATATTCGAAAAATTAGTATTTAATTACATTTACCCGACCATAAGTCGAGGTTTACCAGAATCAATGGCTTCCTCAAAGATAACATTATAACCTACATTTACACAGACTACAGATAGCGGGGGGCTACTTTTCAAATAGATCTTGATAAGTTAAAAATCTAGAATAAGGACCTCTAGTCACAAAAATCTTCCCAGCAGTAGAGACACAGATCAAATTTTATAAAAATTACATCTGGTGTGCCACAAGGGTCTCACTTAGGGCTCCTTCTGTATAACACTTATCTATATGAAAAAAAAAAAATATATATATATATATATATATATATATATATATATATATATATATATACATGCTTTAAACATCCCTCATTCTGACAAAAAATATTTATTAAAATTAACAATTTAAATGATTTCCATAACCTTCAAGAAGATTTAAACAGGTCGGACCATTATTACAAATATAATCGAATCATAGTTAATGTCAAAAAATGTCAAAATTGCACATTTATACGCAAAACTAAACCGGTTGAATATGTATACAAATTGAACGGATCAATAATTCAAAAAGCAAAGGTAGTCCGAGATCTTGGTATCTTATTGGATTCCAAGCTTACATTTAGTAATCATATTGACTACACCACAAATAAAGCATATGGAAACTTAGGCTTCTTTATACGTAGATGCCAACCTTTCAATAACTTACCATATATTAAAGTATTATATTATGCCTACGTTTGCAGTATATTAGAGTATGGTAGGAACATATGGTGTCCACAATACTATACGTATATTAACACAATAGAAGTATTACAAAAAAATTTTGAAGTTTATGGACTACAGAATTAAGGAACAACATCAAACATACAAAGAAAGATGTATATTCTATAAATTCCTTTAATTAGATTGAAATTTAACCAGACAGAACAAAATTGCTTAATCAAATGACATTATATGATCTCATTCACGGCCGCCTAGATAATTCGCATTTACTTGGACTTATCAACTTCTCCACACCCATATATCGTACTAGACACACTAAATTATTTTTAAAGTCACCAAGAATTCGGATGTGTTGCACCTATAATAATTTTTTGACAATATTCATATTTTTACGAAAAAGAGAGAAAACTATAAGACTGAGGTATGCAAAAAACTTTTCAATAGTTATTTATGATTAAGGTATTAACTCAGATCAAATATACGAGCACACACACACACACACACACACACACACACACACACACAACATACACACACACACACAACAACACACACACACACACAACACACACGCACACACACACACACACAACGCGCACACACACACAACACACACACGCACACACACACACACACACGCGCACACACACACACACACACACACACACACACACACACACACACACACACACACACACGCACACACACACACACACACACGCACACACACACACACACACACACACACACACACACACACACACACACACACGCACACGCGCGCGCACACACACACACACACACACACACACACACACACACACACACACACACACACACACACGCACACACACACGCACACACACACGCACACACACACACACACACGCACACACACACACACACGCACACACACACACACACACACACACACACGTGCGCGCGTGCGTACACATTATGTTGTTGTATATATAATGTTTATTGTATTACCGCTGATTATTCATTGCTTATTATCTTTATACCGATAAGGAATCGTCGCTCATTCTTTTAAATTGTGTGTAAATAATGTAGGGAAACCTGTAATAAGGCTTATGTTAAGATAATCCGATCTGTTGTAAATTTTATTTAGTTTAAAGCTGTTGGTTTTCAAAATAAATAAAATAAGTACTGAGGAAGTGGTTAAACGGTACACTGGTAGATATCGTGTTACTACGTAGAGACAGGAACAATTTCTCCAAATGACCGCCAAAAGACAACCCAATATTACAACGATGCAGCGAATACAAAGGCTCGAGGACGACTAAAAGCTGCTTGTATGCGATCAATTCGTGCGAGGTTGGGGAGGAGGTTGCATGAGGTTGGTTTTTATTTTCGTTGTTATTAGTAGTTCGTTATAGGTTGGTGGTCCGGCATTGTGACATGACAATCGCAGTCAGAGGCTTTCGTGGGCTCGGGAGCATTTACCATCAAGTTCGTTGTCCACTGTTAGCCACAGTGGTCTTTGGTGCCGTTTACCGATGAGACACGGTTTAAGTTTCATCCGGATTCACAAATAATGCACGTTTGGAAAACTCCAAGGAGAGATAGTCTACTGCACCCTCGAGAGGTCCACTCATACCGAGGCAGGACATTCATGACGTGGGCAGGAATTTGTTTTGGCGGACGATCTCAGCTCGTTTGGATCCAAAGCAGCATGACTGCACAAAAATTCCACGAGGAGGTAGTAGAGCCTGTTATTGTCTCACACAGAACCTTAACGGGCCAGGAATTTCTACTGATGCACGATAATACTCCTTCCTATACGGCACGGCTGGTATCGGCAGCTCATGAAGATCACATTGAAATTTTGGATTGGCCTTTTTTTAAATTTTAATTAAAATTAATAGATATATAAGAAGAAATGAAGTTTTTTTTTATTTTACTAATTTTATACGGCGAAATAAAAAATAAAAATATTTAAAACCAAAAAGTTACGATTTTTTTTAATGACCTTAAAATAACCTATCATTCTTACATTCACTATATCAGAAAATTCTTCATAGATTTTTTAGATATTTGATGAAATATAAAATATCCCTAGATGCTGTTGATGTGCTTATATGCAAGGTTCATACTATATTTCTAACCCAAATTTTCAAGAGCTATGCTAAAGTCTTACGATAAAGGAGGAAATCCTAGTGTGAGGGTTATAACGTTTAAAAGAATACGATTTACCCTACAGGCCATCCCTTCAACTTCTCGTCAATTTCAAATGCAATGCGCTCAAAGTTAACCTATTCTACTTATACTAAAATAAAAACTTAATAAAATTTTTAAGAGAAATTCAAGAGAATATGAAATATATCGACAACGATTTCTCTTGAACGAATGAAGCGATTTTGATGTAGTTTATGGCAATTGATGTTGCGTTTTAAGGTTAAGAGCTAATTAGATTTTGGAATCGATCGATAAATATATTTTCCTGAAAATTCACTTTTGTTTGAATTGATTAAAATCCAAATGAAATCTAATGGCAATAGAATGCTTTCAAATGTCGGGAACTGCGTTTCGATCGGTCACTATGTTCGAAAATTATAAGCAATTTGCACACACATACACAAACGTACGCTTTCAGTGCCTAGAAGATTGCAATGCAGTGGACGATATGAATGACAAGCTCGTGGAAACTGTCCATGCGGTCGGAGCTAAGTTCTGCAAGACCCGCCGCAGAAGAACATAAAAACCTCTTAATCTCATGGCTGTTAGACGGGAGATGAGGCTGCAATCGTCAACAGATTTGACAGCATACAGGCAACTGAAAAGACAGATCACCAAATGTATGCGGCGAGACTTACGCAACTTTAATACTGCTCGTATTAAAGAAGCGATCGAGCGGAACCAGGGCTCCAAAGTCAACCGTCTAAGCTGAAGACTGAGTGTGGCAGCATGGTTTCCGGGACACCTGTGATTTTGAGTGAGATTGAGAGGTTCTATGGGCAGCTATACACGTCATCGTTGGAGCCACACGCTAGTGTGAGTAACGATCCAAGAGGAAGTCTTATCCGACACTATTCCGATGATATCCCGGACGTCAGTCTGAGCGAGATTAAAATGGCTCTCCAGCACCTTAAAATCGGCAGGGCCCCAGGCAAGGATGGAATTACAGCGGAGCTACTGAAAACGGGTGGAACACCGGTACTTGAAGTCCTTCAGAAGCTTTTCAATTTCGTCCTCCATCGTTGCACTACTCCGGAGGCGTGGGGCAGAAGTGCGGTGGTCTTGTTCTTCAAGAAAGGTGACAACGCCCTCTTGAAGAACTACAGACCGATATACCTTCTGAGGCGCGTGTACGTGCTGTTTTCGAGAGTCAATACGAATCGTCTCGCACGCAGACTCGACGACTTCCAGCCTCCCGAACAAGCCGGTTTCCGAAAAGGCTTCAGTACCATAGACCACATACATACCCTGCGGCAGATTGTACAGAATTCCGAAGAGTACAATCTGCCACTTTGTCTGGTGTATGTGGACTATAAGAAAGCCTTTGATTCCGTCGAAATTTGGGCGGTGCTAAAGTCCCTTCAGTGGTGCCAAGTTGACTATCGGTATATCGAAGTGCTGACGTGTTTGTACAGTAGAGCTACGCTGGCTATCCGAGTACAGAACCAGAGTTCAAAACCCATTCAACTGCAGAGAGGTGTTAGACAGGGTAACGTTATATCACTTAAACTATTCACCGCTGCTTTGGCAGACGTTTTCAAGCTACTGGACTGGAAAGGATACGGTATTAATATCAATGGCGAGTACATCACTCACCTTCGATTTGCCGACGATATAGTCCGTATGGCAGAATCGCTGGAGGACCTAAGCACTATGATCAATGACCTCAATGGTGTCTCCCAACGGATAGGTCTTAAGATGAACATGGATAAAACAAAGATCATGTTTAATGTCCATGTCACACCTATGCCGGTAGTTGCTGGGAGCTTAGGTAAACGTATTCGTCAACAACTTCAAGCATAGTGCTTGAAGTTGTTGAAGAATACGTTTACCTGGGACAAATAGTCCAACTAGGTAAGTCCAACTTCGACCGAGAGGTCAATCGACAGATTCAACTCGGCTGGGCAGCGTTTGGGAAATTACGACACATCTTCTCGTCAGGTATACCACAATCTCTGAAAACTGGTGTACAACCAGTACGTGTCGCCAGTGATGACTTACGGATCTGAGACGTTGTCCTTCACTGCTGGCCGTATGAGAACGCTCAAGGCCGCTCAGCAAGCTATGGAGAGGGCTATGCTCGGAGTTTCTCTGCGTGAGAGACTCAGAAATGAGGATATCCGCAGTAAAATCAGAGCGACTGCCATAGCCCAACGGATTAGTAAGCTGAAGTGGCAATGGGCCGGCCATATAGCTCGAAGAACCGATAACAGATGGGGAAGAAAATTAATACATATTTATTTGTAAATAGTGAGCAAAACTAATCGTAAATACACTTGCAGTAAGTATCATTTATTCTGATTGTAAATAAAAAGTTGTTGAATACGATTAAGATGCGTAGCATCATATTATTAGTCTATGCTTTTAAGCAAACTGAAGTATATAATGGTATCACCGCTAGGGATGTAGTCTTGTTTAGTGACTTACCGATAACCGGTCGGCACAGGTAAAACGGTTAAAAGTTTAGTGCATTTATTTTGAAACATTTCTATTATATTTCCTGTTATTGATTTTATGAAATTATATACCAAAAGACAAATACTAAAGTATTCACTTTGTAAAAGTGCAATGAAAAAAATCTTTTGTATATTCCAAATGTACGATTCTTTGTAAATTTTTCGATTAAAAATCCAAAATTTCACTTCAAGAACTAAAATACAAAAACGTAATTTGCTGCCAAAATGGTATTAAAAATAACTAAATAGAGAATCATATTCAGAATCATGTGTATGACAAATCCATACTTTACTACTATAATGCAAATGTCTGTGGTTTTTTATGGTTAGACCAAAGCAGTCTTCCAAGAATTCGGGACTACGCCATGGGAGTAGGAGTACCGGAAAAAACGCGTTAAAACCAGTGCGAACTCCGGAGCACACGTCTTCAGCACAATGGGAGGGACTCCATCAGACCCATTCGACTTGCTGACGCCCAGGTAGAGGAGTGCTTGCGAACTGATTGCTGTGTAAACCGTACATCTGGCATGAAGCACTCACCAGGGAGCCTAGCAGTTCGGCTTTCACCTTTGTGGCATGGGCCAGTGAGTCATCCTCCCTATGCAGAGATGGAAGAGATGGCTGAGAGAAATTCCCTTAGACAACCTTGGTGAAAGACCAGAATGCACGGGTTCCAGAAGTAAGGTAAACTAGTTTCTCTCCAATTCTGCCTATGTGCTCTGACTTTGCCTTGACAGTGACTTTTTAAAGGACTTTTGGTTTTGATTGTTGGTTTACAATGAAGTATAAGTATAATAAATAATAATAATGATCTTAATTCATTTGTCTCCAGTCGCTCCCATCTTATGGAATTTCTATATGTATGACTACTTATAGATATTTTAACTCAGTTGCACTTTGCACCCACAACATCTTCTCTGCTAAGCCTGGACGTAGACCGGCAGAGAATACCTTGTTGAATTATTAAGTCCGCCTTTTTGTACTCGGTGTGAAAATAAAACATAAATAAATAAATAAATTGATAAACATCACTTGTGATTTAAGCAATTGTATTAGAATGGAGCCGGGAACTTATGAGAGTGCGGTCCTCCATTTCAAAAAGGGTAGGGTTGCTAACTCTGAGGGCATCAGATTGTTGAACCATACCGATATCTGGGTATGTCACAGAACATTTATTTATTTGTTTGTTCCACAAGGAAGTATACTAGGACCTTTATTATTTATAATCTATATCAACGATCTTTGTAACATAACTACTCATAAATGTGTGCAATGTGCTGATGACATTACCATTCATATTGAAAATAATAATAAATGTTTTGACTACGAACATGGATTAAATAGGACCTTGGAAACAATAATAGATTGGTTAAGACATAATAATTTACAAATTAACATCGAAAAAACTAAGATGATAAGATTTCAGACATATAATAGTAAACAAGAACCACTTAAAATTGAATATGGGAAAAACATAATCGAAGAAGTTGACCATACTAACTTTTTAGGTGTAAGAATAGACAAGTTCTGTAATTGGAAGACACATATTGATAACCTATTGTGACGGCCCAATATTATTATTAATAATTAAATTCAATATAAAGGGGCGTCAAAAATAGTCTTAAAAGATATATAATAAACAATAAAATTACATTACTAACCATAAAGTTAATATAAATACATTTCAGACATTAGACCATTAACATAGTAAATTAAAGGCAAAATATTGTCTTCCATAATAAATAAATTTATTAAAAACTTGAAAAAAATATTTAAAATAAGATAAATAATAGAAATACAAGTCGAAAATATTATAAAAATAAAGATAAATAACATTCATAAGATAATTAGAAAATTTGTTAAAAATTGTTCAAGTCTTGGAAGGATTTCATGTATAAAAGAAATTTTCCTAAATTGTGGAAAGAGTTCACGTATAAAAGAAAAGTTTCCTAAGTTATGGAAGGTGTTCATGTATAGATGTCTTGAATGGAGGAGCTGTCAGAGATACATACCTAAAGTTGTACATATATATGGGGTGGTCGGGAGCCCGACTGCCTGAAGTACTGTAGCACAATGACTAGTCCTATATTAGGGACTTATGATATTAAACTCAATGATACAAAAGCAATACTATAGAAGGTCTCTATGATTAATATGCATTACAATAGTAGGGTAGTGGGTTCGAATCCTATATATGAATGACTTATGAAAGTAAGGTCTATGATACAAAAGCAATACTATAGAGGGTCTCCATGATGAATTTGCATTACAATAGTAGGGTCGTGGGTTCGAATCCTATATATGCATGACTTATGAAAGTAAGGTCTACGATACAAAAGCAACATTATAGGAGGTCTCATTGATACATAACCATTGTATGGAGTGGTCGGGTGTCCGACTGCTCCTAGTACTGTAGCAAAATGACTAGTCCTTAATAGGGACTTGAAAAGGAATATTATGGTGGCGTTTATGCTGTTTCACGAGCAATTGGTCCGAGGTAAACTTGGACTCGCTAACCGATATGTCCTAGACATATCATCTTAGTGCCGGTGGTAAGCGGGTTTGTTGTAGCAATAAGGCTTTCCCGTGGCCATCGCACACCCATACCGTTTGTGGGCGACGTCGTAGCGCATAGCGATGCGTCGTCTATCTTTCGGATTGGGTTGAGTGTGTTTGGTAGCACTTTTAAGTATAACCAGCATACTGAACTTCACGTCTTAGTGCATTAGCGCTATGATATGTGGAGTTTTGTCCACTGGCGTCTTAGTAGCGTGCTACTATGATACGTTGGTGATATTTTTTATATAACAACAATAAAAACTTTGTTACCAAAATCGATAGAGGTCATGTGGGTGTGTTGTGAGGGGGCGCCATCCGTATGATAGTTGCATTGATGCTTACTGCTACTTGCGGTATTGCGTCTTGTGATGGATCTGCGGGTGTGCTGCGCCTGATTCGACGCACTCTTATGGTTCTGGTCGATGGAGGTATGTATGCGGGTGGTGATGTCTGCTGAGATGTATAGGGGACCTTGGGATGGTGTAAGCCCGACGATAGTCGTATTGATGCTTGTTGCGTTCTGCAGCATTGCGTCTCTGCGATGGTTGTTTGGTGGGACGCTATTCTCAATAGCGCTCTCTGCGTCTTGGTATGACTCACGCCTGAGTAGCTTTGCCCAAGTCGGGTCCCTTCATTACGGGGCTGCAGACTGTCTGCCCTTCATGATGTTTTATATAACAACATAATAATATATCTTTGTTACTTTCCCACAAGTGGAATAGGGACGTTTTATGTTCTTAACCTTTCTCGAGCCCTGTCTTCGTGAACGGAGTTCACCTAGCTTATAAGGCACTACCAACAGCTTTCAATTGCTCTAGTTAATATTCATTCTTCCAAAAGACACCTAAAAGAACTAAGTTACTAAACAAACACAACGTAAATAAGGGTTCTAACTAAGACGATCACGCCAAAATATTACAAACGGCCTATTAATAAACCTTTTAGAAAGATCATTTTTAGAAAGATCAAAACTTATCTTACTTATCTTGGTCACAAATATACAATTTTTATTATAAAGGGGAATTAATTATATTTAATCTAATATATTTATTATTGTGTGAGAGGGGGAAGCGTTACACTATGTAAAAAGTTAGATAAATTTATCTTTGTTTTATATCGGTTAAGACGAGTGGCTAACATGGAGTCTGCACTCTCAGCCTATCATGAATATGTTTCTTCGATCCTACGTTACGGCTTAATAATATGGGGTAATTCTATCGATTTCATTAGAGCTTTTCGTGGACAGAAAAAATGTGTAAGGTCTTTATGCGGAGCACACCAATTAGATAGTTGTATTCCCCTTTTTCGCAAACATAAAATATTGCCGCTTCCAGCACTATACGTTTATGAAATCTGTATCTTTGTTCACAAAAATAGTCATTTATTTGAAAAACACAGCGATGTTGTAATTAGGACTAGTAGAAATATACATAAATTGTGTGTACCAAAGCAAAGAATACAACTCTACTCAAAAAATGTACATTGTATGGCAATACATGTTTGATGATGAAAGATGAATATAGCAATCTTTAAAATTAAATTGTTTCAATTTCTTTTAAATAAATGTTATTACTCAATAAATGACTTCTTAAATTATAAATTTGACTCGAATTGTATTTATTGAATAGCTGAATTTAATTTTTTGAAATGTTTTAACTAAAAATGTTATGAATCGATTGATGATTGTTTTATATAGATTTAGTTTCCATAAGTATTGCTGCAAGTATCTTTATACTATATAATAATTAATGTCTTAGTTTTCTACTTTATTCGAAAAATTATCTATCTGAAAATATTTGTACGCCGGAAACGACAGAATATTTAGGATCGAAATTCTTTTCTAACAACAGTAATGAGACACCATATTCTGACAAATAAAGCATCTTATCTTATCTTATCTTCAGCCATACTTATCACTTACATTACAGGATCTAATGATCTTATGCCCTAGTGAAAAAAGTAAACATTTTAATTATTGTAACATATTATAAATAATACAGCCATTGCGAATTTACTCTCAGAACATACGGCACATATGTCAACGTCTTCATCGATTTCAGGGTTAAGTAGTCTGGTGGAGCGAGGGTGCGGTGCCTCCCTCAGGAAATTGGTGCGGGCGCACGACACCGCCAGCAGTCGCAGCCATCACCTTCGCCAAACGTATTGCTCCGGGACATTACAATATATACTCTTCAAAAATATATACATATATAGATTTATATTTATATGGATAGTCTATATTTCCTCTCATTACTTGAAGAATAAATGATAACAGTGCGAGGTCCCGCCTAACACGGAGTTCATTATATCCCACAATACCTAAAACAAATAAGGTTGGATATTTAAGTGGGTAAAAAGGATGTACCCCATACTTCTTGGATATAGAAATCTAACAAATGTTTTGAATTATCTCGAACATGAGACTATATTTCGTTCCATATGTGAAGCCCAGATAATGGCGTTGCACACAAGCTGGCTCCTAACTAAGGCGTTATACAGTGCTACAATGGCTTTAATGTTAGTGAAACAATGAGCCCTGCGCAGTATAAAACCTAAGTTGCTATACATTTTCATGTAGATGTCCACTATATTATTTTAAAAATTAAGTAATGAGGTGAAACGAACACAACGAACGAACACTCGATCACTCGTGCCATAGCTACTCCATTCAGCACGTACCTATAGAGCAAAAGATTGCGCGCGCCTGTAAAAGTTATAGTTACACACTTAGATTAATTAAACTGCAACTTATTATCCATACACAACGCTGATACCCTGTCAATGTCGCGTTGTAACCTCTTATAATCCTCTCATTCCTTGATCGATAAATAAAGCTTGAGGTCGTCAGTGAACAGCAAACATTTAACGTCATTAACAACACTCGGCAGATCATTTATCATTAATGTAAACTCCAGAGGACCGAGATTGGTGTTCTGACTCAAACCAGAACGTATATAATATGACTTCGATACGAAACCAGCGTATTCTACATTTTGTTGCCTGTTCCTCATGTAACTGGCAAACAATTGTAGTAAGTGTGGAGTAAAACCAATGTTTGATAATGTTACGAGCTTGAGGTTCGTGACAATAAAAACTGCAAATTTAATTACCAAAATTTACACTTTTATTACCGAACACAAATTAAAACTTAGACATTAAACCAATTAATATTATTTATTTACCCTTATATGTGCTGATCTACTACAACTATCTGTGCATACGAATATATTTACAATGAAACATTTTTAATTCACTAAATTATCACGTTAAAAAAAGAAAACATATTACTTACATGTATTTAAAAATTTTTTTGGAGCCAAAATTCTTTATTTTCATCGTTACATAATTCAAAGCTGTAAAATATTTTCAAAAATATTTTATATAATATTACTAATTTTAATGGAACAAATTAAGGTTATTTGTTAAGTCTTAAAGCTACATTATACAATTAAAAAAACGATCAAGTAAAACAAAAAAGTAAATGAAAGTAAAATCCAAATACGACATTTTTATATTTTATTTCGTTTCACTTTTAGATAAACACACTAAATATAAAATTACAAAATATTACAAAATAAAAAATAAATGAATAAAAAATGGCAATAAATGAATATACACAAACAAACATACATACATAAAAATATTATACAGGAAATTCGCATCCATGTTTTGGCTTTCAAAAATATTAAAGGGATTTTCTAACAAAAAATCCTTCTAACATTTTTAACCTCATTAGCATATTTATGTTATCCTCAAGTGTTGACATCATTAATTTTAGCACCGCAAAAATACACCAGGTAAAATAAAATCGTTTTTAAAAGGGCTCTTATAGGTAAATACATTATAATTTTGAACAAAATTAGGGATATATTTTATAACATGAGTATTAGTTTTTGTAGATTTGCTGCGTAGCTAAACCCAATACCGTGAATATATCCCAGGTGTAAACATCTAGTTTAAAAGGGTTCGAATTGGGTTATAAATTAAAAACTTCTAACGTTAGCCCAGTATTTTATTAAATATTGAATAATTTTCGACGAAAAAAAAAAACTTCACTACAGTTAATAGTGGCAACAAGGGTTTAACAGCAAGGGGAAAATATTATGATAGATAAAAATATTTTTATATAGGTGTCATATTGAAATATTATATAGTAGGCTTTTAAACCTCTATCCATGAAATTGCCATTCTGCAGTACTTGCTACTTCAAATCAAAATAGTTTTTGTTTAGCTTATAATTCTACTTTCAAATTAAGGGCTCTATCGTTGCGTCCAACTCGACTCTTGAAGACGCGGAGAACACACCGAATGCGTACCCCCCTTTGAGGTGATGGCCTCCCTCTTATTATGCTGAAGACGTATGTTCTGGAGTTGAAGCCGGAGTTAACGCATCACTTCTGGTACTCCTTCTCCCTAGGAGTAGTCACAAACTCATGGAAGACAGCTTTAATGTTCCTTAAAAAAAGTCCAAAGACAGTCCTATAGCTATTATCTACTTGATCTCCAAAATAATGAAAACAATTATTAACTACCAATTCATGAGGTACTTTGAGGGTCACTAGCTAATTAGTTACCGCCTATACAGTTTCCGTCAGGGTTGCTCTGTGGTTGATCTTCTGGGTTATCAAACACATAACTACCTGACATAACAAAGACCTTCGATCAGGTTTGGCACAAATCGCTTCTTTCAAAGCTTCCTTTCTATTGGCTTCCCGAGATATTGGATCACCAGTTTTTTTGCAAATTGGAGCTTCAAGGCCTTAACAGATAGTATTTTTATAGGAGACGGGGCAAACGAGCTTGGGGCTCACCTGATGGTAAGACCCTTATTACCTATAATTTACAACTCCAGTTCAGACTCGGACCAGACTGATGCTAATGAAGAGGAAATTAATGGACATTTTTACCGGATCCCCAAGTGTTTGATGAGATGCCCGGATTTGCTAAAGCGACGGTTCAATAACAGAACAAAATCTTTTCGTTTTTTTGAAAGCTTCTTTACGCAAAAAGTTTACGAGTTGATTATTGTGGAAACCAATAAATATTCTGAGCAGCAAAATATAGAAGGATGGACTCCGTTGACATAACAAGAGCTACAAGCTTTTGTAGGCATATTGATAATCATGGGTTATCACATCATGTCATCTGTAGACCTATATTGGTCCTCTGACCTAGGTTTCAGAGTCAATGAGGTGGCTGATGTGATGCCCGTAAAATGGTTCAATAAAATATTGCGTTGTCTACATTTGAAAAATACACCTGATTACGACAAATTACATAAATTTCAGCCTTTAATAAACCTCATAAAAGAAAGTGGCCAAAACAACGCCGTTGATTCCACGTCTCAAGCCATAGACGAGTCAATGATATTGTTCAAAGGCTGTTCATCATTGAAGCAATATATGCCTTTAAAACCAATCAAGCGTTGATACAAAGTTTAGTATCGGTATAGCCAAAGCGGATATTTGTATGAGATTGACATATAGACCGGTTAGACTGAAAATACAGTTGAAGAAGGACTAGGGGCAAAAGTTTTAAACTCATCAACTCACATAGCTTTTGATATTTTTTGTGACTTCAAAAATTTTGCCTATTTGTTTGACAACGGTGTATACGCGACTAGCGCGGTATGAAGGCAAAGAACGTACCTGGAAAAGGAGCTAAAGGAAAGAAGTTAAAGGCACCAAGAGGAAATTTCAAGTGGAGGGTGAATGAGAATGTAGCTTTTGTTATTTGACAAGACAATAAGGAAGTTTTGTTTATGACAAACGCATTTCATCCTAAGCTCCGTCGAACCACATTGACGAGGACGCAAAAATACGTCCCTTGTCACAAAGGAATACACCAAAAGAATGGGAGGGGTGGATTGGTTTGTTCGACTAAAAAGTACCTACTCAGTTGGACGACGAAGTAAAAAATGGTGGCTTAGAATTTTTTATTTCTTACTCGATGCCAGCATTACTAACGCCTTTTTTTGAGCCAAAGCTGCAAACTAAGGCTATGTCATTTTGAATTCCGCGTTGTTTTAACCAGAAGACTGATAAGTGGTTTCACGAGTCGTAAAAGACGCTCAACGATGGCAAACTACGTTGTCCGGAAAAAAGTCGCACAGGCTGCAGCTCGCCAAAAAGCCGTCTTTAATGTTGCCGATGACATACGTTTCAATAATGTTGGGGAGCATATGCCTTGTCCACTACCAAGGTATAAACTTTGCCTGCTTTGCGGCACTAAAATAAATGACAAGAGGTCAAAAATTATGTGCGAAAAGTGCCAAGTGCCTCCTTGTGTAGTGCCTTGTTTTACGCCTATCATAAGCAATGTTGTTTTTTATAATTTTATTAAAATCTTTTCATAATATACTTATTTTCAATTATTTATTGTCAACATTTATAATTTTTAACCACATTTTACAAAACAATAACAAATATTTTGGCAAAGAAGCAAAGTTACGTAGAAGCAAAAGAACCATAGGCAGAGGGAAAGAATTTCCCACCATAGAAATAATAATAATAATTTTATTCTAATAATTTTATTAATTTTTTTAACACTAAACGATAGCATAAACCACTGACAGTTTTACTATAACTGCTTTATAAAGGGTTAAGTACTGGTATTCCACCCGCTTTCAGAAGCTCCGCTGTAATTCTATCCTCGCCTGAGGCCCTGCCGTTTTTAAGGTAAGCCCTTCTAATCTCGCTCAGACTAACGTCCGCGATATAATCGGCAGAGTGTTAGATAAAGCTTGCTCTTGGATCTTTACTCACCGTTGCGTGTGGTTCCAACGATGATGTGTACAGCTGCCCATAGAACCTCACAATCTTACTCAGAATCACAGGTGTCCCGGAAACGATGCTGCCACACTCAATCTTCAGCTTTGACAGTTGGCTCTTTCTGGCAGACAGATCTTTGGAAAAGACTTTGGAGCCCTGGTTTTGCTTGATTGCTTCTTCAATACGAGCAGTATTAAAATTGCGTAAGTCCCGCCGTATGCATTTGGAGATCTGTCGGTTCAATTGCCTGTATGCTATCAAATCTGCTGACGATTGCAGCCTCATCTCCCGTGTAACAGCCATGAGATTAAGCGTGTGATCGGAGAGTTTTTGTGTTCTTCTGCGGCGGGTCTTGCAGAACTTAGCTCCGACCGCATGAACAGTTTCCACGAGCTTGTCTCATTCATATCGTCCCATATCGTATCGTATCGCACTGAAAACGGTTTTGTGACTCTAGTTGAGAGTTTTCGAGATTTTGGATTAGAACACGAGCGGGATGGAGCGTTTACTTCATTAGACGAGACCTCTCTAACTTAACGTTTAGGTTCCCTTGCGATGACTGAGGCATGACTTACCGTTGCCGTCTAGTCTTCATAATGAAGTCAATCTCATTTTTTGTCGAACCGTCAGCGCTCGAACAGGTTTACTTTCTGTGGTGCCACTTCTGGAACAAAGAGTTCATCACAAAGAGTCCCTCTTTCTCAATAAAATCAAACAGCTGCTGGCTCCTTTGTTTCCGTAGCCCTAATCAAAATTTCCCTACCTTCAGCTCACCGTTCTCTCTTGTGCCTAGTTTTGCGTTGGAGTCTCCCATTAACACCGTATAGTAAGTTGAATACGCGGGGAATGCATGGCTCTAGAAATACCCTCATCCATTTCCTCCACCTCCTCATTGGGATGTTCCGACGTTGGTGCGTAAGCCTGTATGACGTTTAGCTAATACCCTTTGGTGATTCTGAGTACAAGGTACGCAACCCTCGTTGACATATGTTCAATGTTTACAACGTTATTAACGAGAGACTTGCAGACGATAAAACCAACACGTCCTTGAGACAGATGGTCGCCCTTCCGGTGATAGAATAAGTTGCCGGATTTGAGAATCACCGTGTCCTCCCCCACTCTTCGAACCCCGGAAAATCCTATAATATTCCAGCGCAACTTGTCTATATCTTCTTTCAGCTCCAGGATCTTCTCGTCAGTCCTTAGGGTTCATGCGTTATATGTTGCCAGATCGAATTATCGTAGGTGGCATCAGAAACTCCATTTACCCCGCCGTTACCATGGTCGCCACCGTAGACAGGAATAACGGAGCCGCTGGGGCCTGGGGGCCGTTTCTTCGTAACTATTGTGGGGGGTATATTGCCATAGTTGCCACGCTTGGCGAGTGTGTTGGCAAACGCATTTTTTGTACAGTTGCTGCTATCAGGAAGATGCTGCTGCCCATCTCCACCCTGTTTATCTCTGTCGCCTTTGACGACACCCACGGGAAGATATGGGGTAGTGGATATTCTGAACCACCACTATACGGTGTTATATAGAATATGCCAAATTTAGATCATCTACATTCAATATACTGTGATAATTATTTAAAAAAAATCCTGTGACAAACAGGTAGACAGACAATGAGATGAATCTACGAGTGATACAATAGGGTTTTGAAAATATTATTTTTTGTCATAAATATAAAGATTATGTATGAGTTTTGTTATAAAACTATTAGCTTTTTTTTACCAAAAATTAAGAAAGTTATACCAAATTAAAAATAAATTTTTGAACCAGTATCGATGACGCAGCGACAGTTCCCGAGAATGCCCGTCGTATATTTAAAGTCAAAATGTTTATTTTGCTTCTATTTTAAGGCAACTGACGCATGTATTCATATTCAATTAGTTTGTTGTTATTGCTATCATCTGATTTTTAATATAATTTATTCAAAATGTCTAATTTAAAAAGTTATCGTGCTTGTTTCGTTCCATTGCGTAGTAATGCTACAAAAACAACTCCCAAAATATATTTTTAATAAATTTTTTCCCGGGTTTGATCCCCGCCAGCACCAATTAAATTGTTAATTGCAATTTTAAGTTCTGATTTTCCACGTGCTCGGTGGTGAAGGAAAACTTCATGAAAAAACTTGCATGTCTAAGAAATACAAAAAAAGCAGCTTAGCAATACTTAGTAGTCGTCATCTACAGCACCGGTAGCGGGTAGTAACTAAACTGTCAAGCCACATCTTTTGACTAAGGTGCAGAGTTTCCAAAGTAAGGGATTTTAGAGTTAGGGATTGTAGAGTTAGTGCGTGTAGAGTTAGGGCATGTAGAGTAGCTTGGCTCTACATGAGATCTGATAACTTTTTAACAGTGCGAGTCATATGATCGTCATGGCAACATTTCTAATGAAAATGGTTTTGGTGGGATATTAATACTAATAATATAAGAAATTTGTTTATAAAGGTAGAGCAACGATATAATTTAAAACTCTAGATTCCCCACAGAAAGTGGACCTGGTCAAGTCCCGACGATTCAACGAAAAATGAGATTAACCTCATTATGACGACTAGACGGCAACTGTTCAGTGATTTCTCAGTGATAGCAAGGGTGAAACAGACAGCGATCAACGAATGGTTAGAGGAACATTGAATCTAAACGCCCCGTCGTGCTCTAATCAAAAGTTCCGAAACCTTTCAGTTACAAAACCGTTTTCAGTGCTAAGAAGACTGCAATGCAGTGGATAAATGATAAACTCGTGGAAACTGTCCATGCAGTCGGAGCTAAATTATACAAGACCCACCACAGAAGAACACAAAAACTCTTCTATAACTCATAACTCTTAATTTAATGGCTGTTAGACGGAAAATGAAGCTACAGCCTTCAACAGATTTAACAGCATACAGACAACTGAACAGACAGATCTGCAAATGCTTGCGGCGGGACTTACGCAACTTTAATACTGCTCATATTAAAGAAGCGATCCAGCGAAACCAGAGCTCCAAAATCTTTGCCACAGATCCTTCTGCCAGAAAGAGCAAACTGCCAAAGCTGAAGACTGAGTGTAGTAGCATTGTTTCCGGGATATCTGAGATTTTGAGTGAGGTTGAAAGGTTCTATGGGCAGATGTACACATTATCGTTTGAGCCACTTGGAAGTGTGAGTAACGGTCCAAGAACAATTCTTATCCAACACTATTCCGATGATAATCAGAGATTAGAATGGCTCTCCAGCACCTTAAAAACGGTAAGGCCCCAGGCGAGGATAGAATTACAGCGGAGCTTATATTAGTGGTTGGGAAATCGGTACTTGAAGTCCTTCATTGCGTCCTCCATATTGGCCTACTTCCGAGACATGGAACAGTAGTGCGTTGGTCTTGTTATTTAAGAAAAGCGACAACGCTTTCTTAAAGAATTACAAATCGATTTTCCTTCTGAGCTGCCTCTACGTGTATTTTCCAGGGTCATTATGAATCGTCTCGCACGCAGGTTTGACAAATTCCAGCCTGCCGAACAAGTCGGTTTCAGTACTATAGACCACATGCATACACTGCGATAGATTTTGCAAAAAACCGAAAACTACAATCTGCAACTTTGCCTTGCGTATGTTTACTATGAACAAGCTTTTAATTCCGTTGAAATTCGGGTGATGCTACAGTCCCTTCAGCGATGCCAAATTGACTGGCGGTATATTGAAGTGCTCAAGTGTTTGTACAGAATGGCTACGATGGCTATCCGAGTACAGAACCAGTGTATGAAACCTATGTATCTGCATAGAGGTGTACGGCAGAGTGACATTATAACCTTAAAACTCTTCACCGAAGTTACACGCTGAAGGCCCTAAGCACTATGCTACATAACCTCAATAGTGTCTCCTAACGAACATGGACAAAATAAAGTCCATGTTTATCTAGTCCATGGCCGCTGACGGATAGGCAATTCTTCTCCTATGTTTATTTTGTGTTGAACTAAGCCAGTCTTCCCCATGTCAGCATCGTTTGACGAGAAAATGTCGGCGTACTTGAGTAACAACTTTTTCGTTTTGATCATTTCCACAAGTAATAACCACATCACAAAGGTTCAGCACATATACTCCTGAGATGTCGGTGGTTCTGGCCAGGTTTCAAGTTACATTCCATGAGAGGTCATTGTCCACCCTTTCCAGGAGCGAACAACGATGAGCTTGCCCTGGATTTCGAGGAAGACTAACCAGTTCAATCGTTTCCGATCTTGGCAGAAGAACAATCGTCTTAAGGCTGTACACATTACCTAGTAACGCCTCTTTCACGAAAAGTTCTTCTTGTCCCCATTTCAAAACATCTTGCTTAACGTATGTGGCCGGGGTAGGAAAAGGGGAGATCTCCCGCCGGGCAAGGTGTTCTGCCCGGGGAGCGGCCGACACTCCGAGTGATAGTTCGCAGAAGTTTTATATATGCTGTCTATGATTCGGAATGTTAATAGCGCGATATAGGCTTCGGTGTGTTTCGGTGTGCTAGTGGCGCGACGATAGCGCCGCTACATCACCCCCTGCTCAGACCGGAGGTCGATAGTGCAGCCTCGTTGCCGACGAATGTGCAAGAGCCAGGAGATTGCCTTGTAGTCTGCGGTGAGTCGAGATGAAGGCAAGTAATTTGCGAGAGTGCCGTGAAGCAGAGGCGAGCAGTAAGGCTCAGAGCCGTGCTGAACACTGTAGCGCAGAGAGTAGCTTGAAGGAACAGGAAGCATTATTATTCCAGTGCTGCGATGAACCTTGTGAAGCTAGCTGGCTTGCAGGATATGAAGACTGCAGTTTATATCTGCTCGGGAGCGAATGGGTGGGGTATTCTATGACGTTGATGAAGATTGAAGTTTGCGAAGGTTGTTTGGTTGCGTATTCAGATCACGTCGGGGTCACCACTGTAGCCGTGGAAGGAAAAGGGGAGATCTCCCGCCAGACAAGGTGTTCTGCCTGGGGAGCGGCCGACACTCCATGTGATAGTTCGGAGAAGTTCTATATATGCTATGATTCGGAATGTTAATAGCGCGATATAGGCTTCGGTGTGTTTCGGTGTGCTAGTGGCGCGACGACAGCGCCGCTACACGTAGATCTCACAACAATTCCTTCTCATGAATTCTGGGCCCAGGATGCAGTCGTCTATTATATTAGCCACGATGACATTATGCAGGTAGATCATGTTGCCTAGCTTCAACTCCATTTCCTTCTCTCCACGGACGGTGGCTGTCAACAAATTAATGCGTTCTCTGTTGTATGTGGAATTTCCTAGGAAATGACATATAAGTTCGGAACTGAAACCGTACGAGAGGCTCCAGTGTCTATAGTCAGCTTACACGATGTTCCGTTTACGTCGCCCTTGATGATTAGGCTGTTCCCATCATGGGTTTGTGAGATCGAAATCCTTGGGGCTCTTTTAACATAAGCCAGCACCCGTTCCGCAGTCATGGCTTTTGTTTATTTCCCTGTTGCTGCTGAGCGGCCCGCACTATCCTCTCGAGATAGATCGCACTCCCTTTCTACAGTTCGCTTAGGCCAGCTGGATCAAATATGACCTCTTTCCCCACAGACGTCCTAGCACGCACCTAGGGCTGTATCCTCTTTACGATTTTAGATGTTAAGTGATTTCTATTTTTATCGGAAATAATATTAAATTCTAATAAAAAAGTACACCAACAATTTCAACGACACATTTTATTAAAAACATGAACAGTAAAAAGTTTAGTGTATTATAATATATATTAATATAATTGAGCTTGAAACTATAGCTTAATATAACGCTGACAACGCTCAATATCTTCTCTGTCGAATCTTCTCATCTTGTCTAGTCTTTCTTGTAAAGATTCTGGTGCTCTAAATGTCTTTTTTGGGTTAAAGGCGCTAAAATAGAGATTGTCCTATTGAGAACAGTTGGAGATTTCATCGGTGTGGTAGATTTTGGGGGTGTTGTTGTCTGGAATATGTTAGGGATGTAGGTGGCGTTAGGAATCTGGGATAGGTTGGAGGTAAGTACTAGATCGTTGCTGCAGCCAGGAGTGTTCTAGTCCTTATCATATGATAAGATCAATTAAAAACTTGAAATTTTTATATAATTTTCTACATAAATTTCATAGTTATTTCCTTATTATATTGAAGAAAACATTTGAAAATTAAAAGATGTAACATCTAACTTGAATTTTAAATAATTTTTATTATTTATTTAATTTTTCAAATAACCTGTTTATTATATACGACATACTCACGGTGTTACCATGAGTATATCGTATTCACACACTACTAATACTTACATTTTGAAATTATAATTATTAATTTTTATTTAAGTTAATAAAGAGGTACATATACACGTGTACTCATATTGGTTATTATTTATTGAATGTTAAGTGCCTCCGTAACCTGAGAGACATATTTGATGACACTTGCTTAGTTCAAGTTCTTACCCATACCAACTTAACGTTTATAAGAACCTTTTGCATAAAATGATAAAGCACAAAGAATCTAAACATAAGCAAAAAAGATTCTGAGCGTTGGTACATAATAACTACAGGAGATACTTTAATTTTGAGCACTTTTTTATACCTTAAGCTCTAAGCTTTTTCTTTTACTTACTATGAAGTTCTTCTTTGCTTCACGTGACGCGGCGTTGCTAAAAATAACCTAACCTTGAATTTTTCGTACATTTATTTTCAATAATATTTATTATAAATTTTAATATAATACTTGTTTCTGTTTATTTATTATGTTATATTACTTGTTTTAGTGCTTTTTACTTCTTTACAAATAGATTTTAATTGTATTTTCATAGTTAAAAACGTACGCACCCAGCACACAACGGCAGCTTGAATATCACAATTATTTCTATATATTACTCGAAATTGTTAAGTATAAAGATTAATTATATTCACACAAAAACTTTTATAACAATATTATAATAAAACACTATACTTAACACTAATAAAACATTAGAAAAATCCAAAAATCAACACAATAACATGCCACACGAAATAGGCGTACGAAATGAACGTAGATTATAAATAAAAAATCATAAACTAACTACTTTTTATTGAATTAGAGGATAAAAAAATTCACATTGAGCCTATAATGCCAAACTTCTTCATAGAAAAGTAGTCTGTAAATATAAGTTTTATGGGTTAAAGAGCTGTGAGTGGGTGCGGTCTCACGAGACCGCTAGGGATTTGACGGAATACGGCCGTGGTCACATGCGACCGCTAGGGCTTTGAAAGGTTAATCTGGACAAAACGAAAGTAATGACTTATGAAATGAAAAAAAAAACCTGAATAAATCTACACATTAAATATATGGGCCAAGACGTAAAAGAAACAAAGGTAAAAACCTTTTGGGCCTAATTATATACAATGATATGTCGTGGAAAACTCAAATTGATTATATTTGTAAAAATATGCACCAATTTGCATTTAAAATTGTTCTTTATATGTTAGGAAAAAATGCAAACCAAAGAGCACTATTTGCAGCATACCATAGTTATGTCGCCTCAATAAGATGAGATATGGCGTTATATTTTGGGGCAACGCACCCAACATTCGCGAAGTATTCATCGCACAAAAAATGCCTACGTGCGATTTATTTAAAAAGCACCAACACGTGTAAGCCGCGTTTTCAAAAATTAAAAATTCGAACATTTCCCTCATTATATATTTATGAAAAAGCATTTTTGTGAAACGTAATGTTAACATGTATAAATTCGTGGAAAGTTAACGTCGCTCAGATAAGCTTCATTTATTACCAAGTAGAACTGTTTTATTACATAAGAGTATATATGCAATAACATCAAAAGTATATAACAAAATACCTACATTATAGATTATGACAACATTAATATTTATAAACGTAAACTTTTTGATCTACTACTAACTACTACTAAATGAAAAAGTATATTAATATTTAGATGGATTCCTTACCGATACATTTTGACATTAAAATATTATATTTTAATAAACTACATTGACTATATACCTATCATGACATGTGCCAATTTATACTAGATAACAATTAGACAAAATGATGACAATTTTATATGTTATATTCAAAGACATTTAAGTATGTAGTAGTAATAGACCGGACATCAGCAGCAAAATTGTCGTCTGTAACTTTTTTGCTATAGGATATCTCCGATTTTTGTCATTTAGTTTAAGTGACATCACCGAAAGGTCAAGACGCATTAGTTTCATAAATTTAAAAATATTATTAAAGAAAATATGCCCGGTTGTGCGTTAAGGTATAGTAAGTCACGATTGTTCTAGAAGAAAGAAAAATTATTGTAATAAGTGCCTTCTGTTATCCAGTAACGTCACTATTTATTTACAAATATGTTAGTTATTGACGACGTGCCTAAAACCGATTTTTACCTTATTTTTAGAAACGTCACCTAATGGGAAATGACTATATTATATTATACCTTTATTATCTTTAAAATTTTCTTATCATTAATACATTATTTAATTATTTAAATTAGAAACTGACATCACAAGAGAATTTTTTTATTAATGAATGTTGCAATTATTATTTTATATTTTGTATGCCTACTGGCGGGACGTAGAGAACCTATCTTGTATTTTACTATGTACATATTGAGATCTGTAAATTAACCTATGTTCACAAAATAAACCGATTTGATTTGATTTAGTCGTAGTTGTGATTTGTTACATAAAACTGTTTTTTATAATGCAAACAATGTATTTTGCCTTCATAAAATATATTGAATAATGTTTTCTTGTTTGTTCTGATTAAGTTATGGAGGATACCTTCAAAGGTCCCTTCCTCTTAAGGGTTTATGAGGGTTCAATTTGGAGATGAACTTACTTACCCGGTCCACCTTTATCATAACTTTAAATATTGTAACAAAGTTTTCTCGAATGAAATATTATGAACGACATTTTGTCTTACGGAATTGTATATGATATCCTTTATCATGAATTGATGACCTTATGGTAAAATTGAGCGAGGCGTGCTATTATTCCAAAATAGATTTATCACAAGTAAACAACCAGATCGAGTTACATGATACAAAAAATACACAGTCATAAACACACACAGGGATTTGTATAGGTATAATAGATTGGTATGTGGCTTGTCGTCGAGTCCAGGAATATTTTAACGTATAATGTGTAATGTACTGCAGGGCATACCTAACGTAGAAATATTTTAGATGACGTCATCATTGGGGGGAACACCGAAGACGATTATTTAAAGGGTCTGAAGGCGGTCACAAGTGGACTACATAAATCGGGTTTCAAATAAAAAAGTAGTAAATGTGTATTTCTAGTGGATGAGGTGCGGTATTTGGGATATATTATAAGTAGCAAAGGAGTTAAAACCGATCCTTCGAAGGGTTCTTTCTTTCCCAGATAGAAGACGAGGGTTGCAACGAGTGGCCAATAGCTTATGTATCGCGTATACGTTAACAGATGCCGAAAAATTACTCGCAAATACATCGTGAAGCGCCGGCTATTATTCTTTGCGTGAATAAATTTCATCAGTATTTATACAGGAGGCGTTTTACATTACGTACCGACGACAAACCTTTAGTTTTCATTTTTGGTCTGAATACACGAATACGAACCATGGTAGCTAGCCATTTTCAGAGATGGGCAATTATTTTATCTGCTTATTCGTTCGACATCGAGTATGTCCATACCAAAGAGAAAGGGGGTATGGTTTATCGCGGTTATCGCTAAAAGCTAATGAAAAAAACGTGACAACTCACCCAAACCTTCGTATCTACATTTTGTGCAATAAGCTCTGTCATTAGACTATAACGACATTAAACGTGAGACGTTGCCGGATCCATTATTGTCAAAAATATTAAAGTCACATTCGCCACGGCTAGCCATCACACTGAAAAATTACGAATATTCAACCTAATTGAAATAGACACAAAGAATTATACGAGGAAATGGGTTGAATAATGTGGGACCATAGGTTATTTATTAGTGCTGGAAAATGTTAGGGACAAAATCTTGGCGATTATTCATGAATCTCATACGGGAATAGTGAAATCCAAAACGTTGGCTCGAAGCAATGTATGGTGAGCCGTCATGGATGTGGCAGTGAAGCGAGCGTGCCACGAGTGTATAACTGCGTGGCGCAGGCAATCGCACCAGCGTGGAACATGCCGCGAACGTGGCCCTGGCCCACATAGCCTTGGAGCCAGCTTCATTTGGATTTCATGAGTCCCATCGCTGGAACAATATATTGGGTAATACTTGACGCCATGTTGAAATGGATTGAGGTTTATAAAATGACGAGTATCTTTGCCAACTGTTCATTAGACCGCTAAAATAAATTATTTTGTAGATTCGGCTTACCTCGAGAAATAGTAACGGACAAGGGAGCCCAGTACACGTCGAAGGAGTTTGAATGTTTTAACAAGCACAACGGTATAGAACATGTTTTTACCCTATCACCCTTCATGGAATGGTCTTGCGGAAAACGCGGTGAGAATATTAAAACGTGTGATAAAAAGGCGTTGCAAGAGAATCAAAATATAGATAGGGCGTTGTGAGCATTTTTAATGTATTATAGAAATGTCGAACACTCAACAACGGGTGAGTCCCCAGCAATGCTTATGTTTGGTAGGTGAATTCGTACACGATTGGCTGTCATCAAACCTGATGGAGAATATGAAGTGAATCAAGCTCAGTGACGCCAGCAAGATGCGTCCGCAGGAGTGAGTAGGAGTTTTGTTAAAGAGGAAGAAGTATGGTGTAGTCAATACTTAAAGGCGGAAAAATGGATTCTGGGTCGCATTGTAAACGTTATAGGCTCTAGTTATTTTAAAGTTAAAATATAGGGAAATTATACTCAGGCATATCGATCATCTGCGAAAACGACAAAGTAACAGTGTATTATCTCTTGCTTCTACTGCGTCTAATTTAGATCAACAGTCAACCAGAGATAGTATTCCGTATTATTGTTTCGGAAATAAGTGTCAATGTGTGAAAGTGTATGAATGTGTAAGTCAGACACTACTATGAATACGAATGAAAATGGCTTAAGGAACTTGTTTGTTCTAGGGCCAATTTTTTCTTTGTTCTACGCCCCAGATATATCTAAACCCACTTATATCCGTGAGCAGTTTTGGGAGATGGTAAGGGTGGTGTTAATGAAATGTAAGGGAAATGAAAATAGTGTTATGTTACGAGACATAAGTGGAAGGGTTGGGGTGAAGAGGCTTGGTTATATATTTTATTATACATACATATATAATTTATTTATTCGCTCTTTGGATAATGTTGTATTCATTTTATTTATATATCTGTTTATTTAATAAAATGCTATTATTCCTGGTTTTCAAAAAATCCGGATATTAAACATAAATGGATATACTTATACTTAACGTTTTATTATATCTCCTTTTCTTTAATTATAAAGCATCTAAAAGCTAAAGCTCAGACTAAAAGCGTCTATTACTGAGATATTTTCAATTAATTAGTTATATCTTGTTGTGGGACTTCTGGACGATCAACGACGCTTAATAGAAAGTCATCGAAACGTGTGTTGCGCTGCAATATGCCCAAGTAAGAAAGAGCGCGAAATGTCATTCTCCGTTTTTCGCACACGTTAATTATTGGACCGAGTGGCTACGCCTCCTAAAATTTTGCGTTTTTTTTAAATATTCCTTAACGAAATAGTTTATAGTTTAATCTTTGTGTCATGAATGCTAGAGACATTTATAGGCGTAATTGTGTATTTATTGTTTGTCTTTGTGTGAGAGCTTCGAACCGGCGACACGCGTCCTGATATTAAAAGACAGTAGAAGGCATTTCTATTGCCTTATTATTTAGATTTCTGTGATTATGACGTTTGAAACTCATTTGAAGATTTATGTTTTCGTATTAAGTGTCAAGCTACGAAACTATCCGCAACGTCTTCAACTGTTACGTTACAAAATAGATTTCCTACTAAATTGAAAACTTCACTTGCGCCAATTGAAATAATTATTAAAATTTTTGAAATACGCTTATATGTAGTTATAGCGATGAACACACACTCGCATCAACGTATATTTACCAAATGTTGGAATTAAAGCAGCTGAGCGCAAACACAAGTCATAAATTTAATAGACAAATTTGATGCTCCAGTTAACAGTGGGACAATATATAGGTTCGTACCTTTACTTACTTTTCATTAACTTATATTCACAACTAATTTGTATTTAAACTAGAAACTCTCAAATATAAAGTTAATCTCTTAAAAAATTAAACATAAAAAATTCTGTTTGTATATAAATGACAACTATTAAAAAACTGTTCCTATTTACACGACTTTTATTACCTTGACCTTTATGTTTCTACTGTAATACAAAATTTTACAGAAGTAGAACCAATAACAAATACAATGACTATAACCTAGTGCTTATACTTGGATCATCACAACTGAAGATATAATATAATGCAAATATTTCAGTCGAGAAAACTGCAAAATCTCTAAAAATTTTACTACTTTTTACGATACATAATACAGCAAATAAAATATAAACTTTAATAACCATTCCCTAGTAAGTATATATTGAACAATATGATTTATTTACTGAATTCTGCTACCGATTGAATTGAACGTTTAAAAAATTAACTACATTACTCTGATTCCACGTACGGAAAATTCAAAATTAAAGTAGAACAGGCTGGACCGGCGATTCGCAACAGCTTTTTTTATTTCTAATCTCGATTCGGGCATAGACTATAAAGTCTACAGAAAAAAATTGTGTCAAAAATAAAACACAGGACATATTTTTTATATGAGATAATTTAACCATGCATTTGTCGCTGTCAGTTCCCGTATATGTAAAATGAACCCATTTGGGCGATGAATTTACAGAATAAGGGTGTCAAACGAGCACTCAGTCTACCTGATAGTAAGGGGATGCTGTGGCCCATAGTCATCTTCATTTATCCCCAATTAAAAATCAAAATGCAGATGCACTGTCACACTTGAAGACTGAGATAGATTGCCTCGTTTATAGTAAATGTTTCAGTAAATACGTGGTAGAGAAATGCTGCAGTTATATTACTGGTATAGTTTCAGCACGAATGGGTTGGCTAGACCGGGGAAGGACCACGCTCTCATAGAATACTAGCGTAAAATAGAAGCTAAGGATGGTTTATTGATGTAGAGAACCAACGTTTTTAAGCTAACAGGTATCCAACTTAGTCCTCACGAGTGAAAACGCATCTGCATTTTGATCCGTAATAGAGGATAGATGTAGATGTCAATCGGCTGCCATAGCCACCTACCATCAGGTGGACTGTGTGCTCGTTTGTCACCTTTATCCTATAAAATGGGTCTCCTATTCTCTAGATTCATCTAAGGAAACACCCATTTTACGCCAATATTCTGTGAGAACGTGGTCTTTTGGTTCTTGCTCTGAATGGACATACTACTTACTAGTCTAAATCCTACGAGACACATAATGAAGTTTTCTTAGTTTGATTGAAAGTCATTAACTTGTCGCCCAAATAAGGCAAAAATACAAATAGTAAGTAACCATTGCTGCACAGTGGTGACGTAAGAGAATCTAATGCCTTATATCATCTCGTAATTCATTGAAGGATATCGATGCGCCAAATGACACATATATTGAAAGCCAATTCCTAGATTATGTTTTTTTGCTCTTTTAAATATGCTTCTCTTACTTTAGCCACGTGAAGAGATGGAGTGGAAGATTAACTTACGCAGATGCACGGAAAGTCTTACCAAATGATTCGATTTAAATTGTTAATTATACTAGTATCGCCCGTGGCAAAAGTTCGACCAATTGTATGGAAGCCAAAGACTATTTAAATAACTAACAACGCTACAAAAATGCTATTTCTTTGTTACTTGGTTTCGCTAAGTGCTTTTTGCATAACTTTTTTTATGATTTTTCCTGTGACAAAGGGATCTTAGTGCATACAGCTATGAGAGTGATGAAAATGTTTTCATTTCAATTATTAAAACGTTTTTTACGGAAAAAATAAAACTTTTATGTAGACTTTATTTTATATGTTTAACAACATATTTTATAATAATGACATAATGATTTCTTTTGTTTACGAATACACTTATCACGTACATTAACTTATTTTATCCGGCCTCGTGGCCATGGGTGCTGTAAGGTACTCGAAAAAAAAAATAAGTAGTTAAAAAAATGATATCATGACACAGAATATTTCGAATGTATTATTTTCACTGTTCAAATTGAAAATAATGACTAAAAAAGTTTGTTTAATTTCTATTTTTACGTATTAATTATTAATTATAAAATTTTGGAGGCGCATTTCGGACAAGGAAATTTAGACAAACTGCGTCGCGTGATTTATTACGCTCAATATTGTATCCCGTATCATTCATTCCCCTTCACGCGGGTGCCGAAAGATTTAATTTCAAATGTAAGGGCTGTAAATTACATATATAATAGGTATATCACAATTGTCATTTAATTTCTACAGCAAAAGACAGACGAAAATTTGTACATATAACGTAATGATTTATATTTTATCATGTATGGTGAATTCTTGGGCTGGAGTTGCAGGTATTCTAATATTTATACTTTTAAACATTTGTTTTTAAGTAATGCCCATGCCATTTGATGTAAGTAGTGATAATTTTAAGGTCCTAGATGCTGAATACTTTCTACTATATACATTGATTTACATAAAGATTGTGATACAGCTGAAAACACCTAAAATTGCACCTAAAATTTATTGGTTCCGGTGGGGATCAAGTCCGGACTGCCTCCGTACTGTGAAATTTACAGCGAGGCTGTCGTGGCTTTTCATTTCTTGTATATATATCTTTCATATACATAGTTCTTCAAGACCGTTCGCCGTCGATGCCGATTAGCTCTTTACTGTTTGGCTCCTAAAGTTAAGTGGTTACTTCCATCAGTCCATGGACGTCTGAAGTGAACTTCATACAAAGAAGGCTACCTTTCATTATATTGGCGCTCTATACCCTTTCGACCCGAACCCAGCAGTGCAGGTACAACTATTTGGCGCCAAAAGTAGGAAGTCCTCCATCTATAAAATTTATATCAAGTAATATTTCAATAAATAAAACAATCAATTCACTGTTAAACACAGGCCTCCCCAAAGCTTGCCTTATTGGGTAGATATTGTCATTGTTTTATAATTCTAGTTGTTATTAGGAACATTCGTTTGTACAAAAAATATTTATTGAAGTACCCCCTGTTGTGTTAACATCGTAACTCCTATCTAAGATCTATCGCTGACGAGTCATACATCCTTTACAGAAAACCGTATCTAAATCGGTACACCCGTTTTGGAAATAAATAAAAACATTCGTTTGCGAAAAAAATGTTTATTGCAGCGCTCCCCGGTGACCTTATATCATAACATCTGTCTAAGAACTATCACCGATGAATCACATACCCTTTACAGGAAACCGTATCAAAATCAGTCCACAAGCTTTGAAGATAAATGGGAACATTCGTTTTCACACACAAACAAACAAACAAACATCCTCACATCCTAAACGCGTATACCTTCTCCGTTCCGTCGCGGGTAAAAAGAAACCAACAAATGACTTTGTCTATATTAACGTCCAACCGTAAACCGTAAAGTCGTATACCACCTAATCCTTGGCCCACCGTACACGCATCCCCTGGGTGGTGCTAAACAAGCGACAAAGCCGAAAGAACAGACTTGGCTCCTTGCCGTGTCGTAATGGTGTAAAATATACCACCCCTAGTTTTAGACCATCAGACAAAAAAGTAAAGAAATTACCCTTTTAATGGGGCGTGGGTGCAAAGAATCTCCGGGAAAAAAACCGACGACGAGGTTTGCCACCCGTTACGTTCTTTCTACCAGAGGGGTGAAAAATGGATTGCGGTAGCTCATCTAGCTACGTTGAATATATGTGAATCAATAAATGAAAAGATAGATGAAGTATGTGATATGATCTATGGAGGAATAGACATGTTATGTGCAAATGAGGTGTAACGAAAGGGAAAGGATGCCACTACACATGGCATGTATATCGCGTACTGGTCTGGCATAGAGCAGGCGTGCCAGGGAGTCGGTATCACCCTTACAGAAATAATGGGTCAATTTGTGAAAGAGTATAAAGTGTGTATATGTTAAAAAAAAGTCCGAGACTGCTAAAAATACGAATAAAAGTGGACTTAAATAGTTGTTTGTTAAAATGGTCTATGATGGCTAAAATGGTCATACATGCCTAAGCCCACTTAAATCTGAGAGCAGTTTTGGGAGATAGTAAGGGTGGTGTTGTAGCGGCGATGTCGTCGCCGCCACAAGCGAAATACACCGAAGCCTAAATCACGCTATCAACATTCCGAATCATAGACAGTATATATAGAACTTCTCCGAACTATCACTCAGAGTGTTGGCCGCTCCCCGGGCAGAACACCTTGCCCGGCGGGAGATCTCCCCTTTTCCTTCCACGGCCACAGTGGTGACCCCGACGTGATCTGAACACGGCAACCAAACAACCTTCGGAAACTTCAAGCTTCATCATCTTCATAGAATACCACCCCACCCATTCGGCCACAGTGGTAACCCCGACGTGATCTGCACACGCAATCAACAACCTTCGGAAAAGGGGGGTGATGTAGCGGCGATGTCGTCGCCGCCACAAGCGAAATACACCGAAGCCTAAATCACGCTATCAACATTCCGAATCATAGACAGTATATATAGAACTTCTCCGAACTATCACTCAGAGTGTTGGCCGCTCCCCGGGCAGAACACCTTGCCCGGCGGGAGATCTCCCCTTTTCCTTCCACGGCCACAGTGGATTTCGCTTGTGGCGCGACGACAGCGCGGCTACAGTGTTAATGAAATGTTAGGAAAATGAAAATATTGTAATAATAGGAGATTTTAATGGAAGGTTTGGGGTGAAGAGGCTTGGTTAAGAAAGGATATTGTGAACACGTGGTGATGTACAATGGTGAAAGCCTGCCCACTGCATGTGTGGAAAAGAGTCTTTTGTGAAGAATATTTGCTGTCATCTTAAGAAGATTCACATGTATATGTGGGAAGAAGGTGATGATAAAAGCATTATAGAATTAATAATAGTGGATGAAAGTAATAGGAACGCAGTGGCAGATACAAGGTTTTACCGGGGCTCCAATGTAGGGGCGGGTTCTATACTATGGTCAAAATCAAAAAAATCAAAAATTTTTATTTTCAAACCAGTAATACTTAAAATTAAATACATTATTGGAACACTCCTTTTAAATTCGGAAACTTATGTTAGTACTCTTCCTGTCCTTCATTTATATAAATTAATGTAGAACTTGGGTAACACATAGATTTTTGACTTACAGTTAAACTTATGTAGTATTTTTTTACAATAAAATATCCGTTGGTGTTAGTTGTGTGATTGTGTAGTGTATGTGTATGTGGTGTGTGCATGTTGAGGTATGGTATATTTAGTAAATTATTAATTATGTGTAACAAGTTAAGTAATTTTTTCTAAAAGTGTTTCGGTTTCGTTGTAATTTAAGGTTTTCAACCATTCTATTGTTTTCTTTTTAACTTCTATGCTATACAATGGATATATGCTTAAGATTTTATTTATTTTATTATATAAGTATACTGCCCTTTTCTCATATTGTACTGAAGCAAATGTCGTTTTACAGCGATCGGTATATAGAACTAAGTCGTTTCTTCTTTTGTTTGTCTTGTCACGTTCATACATAGTAGATTAGTGAATTTTAAGCAATAAGAATAAAATATATAACTTTCGAACTGACAAGACACCAGACAAATTATAAAGATTAGTAGTCGGGAATCGGTATGGTTTGAAATAGCAGACCTTAATCAGGGCTCTTTGAGCTCGCTCAACCTCAAGGAATCTTGTTTTTAAAGCTCCTCCCCATACTGGGATACAATAAGTAAGAACAGATTGAGCCAGTGCTGTATATACTTTGATCAATAATTCGTTGGTTGTTACATGTCTTAACTTTTTGAAAATCCACATTAATTTTCTTATGCGGCCAGTTATCAATTCAATATGGTTATACCAAGACAGTCTCTGGTCAATAATAACGCCTAAATATTTTGTTTTGTCCACTCTATCAATAACAGCACAGTCACAATTAAAAAATAGGCTGTCTTGGCAAGTGTGTATTTTAATGCTGAAGTTGGCTGGTGGTTGAGTGTAATTGCAAAAACCAAAACAAATATAATTTGTTTTATGCGTGTTTAATGAGAGTAGGTTGTTATTTAACCAGGCTGCTATAGTTTTAAGTCCCGATTCTGTACGCATTTTCACTTCTTCCAAAGTGACTACAGAAAAAGTAACAGCTGTATCTTCAGCATAGGAGAAGATGTGACCGTGAGGAATAGAAAGTTTGCACAGCTCATTAATATAGACCAAAAACAGCGTAGGCCCTAAGACGCTACCCTGAGGGACGCCGAAAATAACATTTTCTTCGTCACTCAACACAGCGTCCACATGAACACGTTGAGTGCGTTCATGTAGGTAGCTGAACATCAGGTTTAGCGAAGTATCCCTGAAGCCGATAAGCTCCAAAAACTTTAAAAGATCAGGAATAGAGACCGTTTCAAAAGCCTTTCTCAGGTCTAAAAATACTGTAATACACTTTTTGCTATTATCTAAATTCTTTACGATTAAAGAGCTTAATGTGAGAATAGCGTCTTCTGTGGAAAGTTGTTTTCTAAAGCCAAATTGTTGATTTGATAAAATATTATATTTATTTAATTAGTTTAATATCCTAGTATTTAAGATTTTCTTTACAATTTTGGACAAAGCTGGTAGGACAGAAATAGGGCGGTAGTTATTTATATCGTCTCTGTTTCCACTTTTATAAACAGGTGTTACTAATGATTGTTTCAGTGCGTAAGGAAATATACCACTCGTAAAACAGAGATTTATAAGGTAAGTGAATACGGGCACAAACAAATCCTTTCCCAACTTCAAAAACCTGCTTGGAATTTTATCCCACCCGGGAGCGCTATCAGAGTCAAGACTCATCAACACTCACTCTAGTTCAGCATTATCTGTTTCGAGCAAGACAAAAGAGTTTAAGAGTACAGTAGTAGAATATGGATTTAGGAATCGAGCTGTATAGCATCTTAGACTTAATTTCTTCAGCCAGGCAACTACCTATTCCGGAGAAATGTTTATTAATATAATTAACTGAATCCTGGGGTGTAGGTTTTATATTTAATAAACACGAATTTGAAACATTCTTTTTTTTAATTGTGTAACTTTATTTATATTTTTCCAGAGAACTTTATTATTTTTACAAGATTTAGAAATGACGCTACAATCATGTTTACGTTTTTGTTTTTTAATAAGTTTATTACAAAAATTTCGGTAGCGACGGTAAGTGACCTTTAATATATCATTAGGTGGGTCTTATTTTAGTTCTTTTGCATAGCATTTCTGTTTCTTATGCATCGAAGTATACCTTCTGTCATCCAGGGCTTGATAAATCTCTTTGTCCCAGGAACAGCTAAAATTTTGGTGTGTTCAACTAATGCAATAGATATTTTATCGATCAATATATTAGTTAGAGTATTTGGGTCTGTACATAAATATAAATCGTCAAAAACGTTTAAATGCAGACTGCTTAAGGCGGCATTAAAGTCAGTTACAGATTTTGTTTTATTAGATTTGCTTAAACTATTGTTGCCCACTAGGCTAAGTAGAGTCATATTGTGGTCTGTTATACTTGTATCGAGAATTGCGACGAAAGTAGTTGTTCTTTTTTATCAATTTTTAGCATAAAATGGTCCAAAAAACGCAATCTTCTGGTAGGAAAACGGTGGCTTGGAAGTATTTCATGTGTAGCCAAAGCGGTCAGATAAAGATTTCTGTTATTTCTTTCATAGCTTTGCTCACATATAATAGGTAATAAATTTATATTAATGTCATCCACTATAACAATATGACTAGTTTTACTTGAATTTAGATGTCATGTGAATTTAGATCAATAGAGTGAATAAATTCGTCAGCTATTGTGATGAAAGAGGAACGATATACACCTAAAATTGTGTGTTCATTTATAGTTATTTGTAAACATGAAGCTTTGTATAAATTTATTTCCTTGACAAGTGCTCTGTAAACATTCTTTATGTAAACTACCACACCATCGTTTTGATACTGAGTATTTGTCGAATAGGAACAGTAGCTACGTAAAGTGGGAATTGATTTATTTTTATCTAACCAGCACTCCGTCAAAATTATTATATTAATGCAAGGTTTAAGTTGCGCTAAGTGTATTAATAGACTGTCAAAATTACAATATATACTTGTTATATTTTGAGCTATAATATTCAGATTTCCATATTTAAAAACAGCGTTTGAAGACAAATCATCTATTGAACATTTTATATACTGTGAAATTTCTGTGTCGTCTAATTCCTTTAGTGTATTCAGAGAACTATTCATGGACGAAGTAAGAGAACTGTTGGGTCATTAGCATAGAATTTGTATTAGGTTGTGTAATGTAAATGTAATGTGAATATGTGTTTGTAGAGTAAATATGTGATTTAATTATTAAACGTATAATTTTATTAAACAGTTTGAGTTTTGTTTGTGTATGAATGTTTTGTATTTGTTTTTTGTATTTAATGTAAGTTTGTAAGCAATATAAATTAACTTTGAAGTAAAATATAATAAACCATTTAAACAAAAAAAAGGCAGAAAAGACTATGGTATTTCTTAGTCTTGTATACGTGATATTCCACTACAGTTAATCTATTTAGTTTAATCAAAAACAATAGTATTTTCAGTAAACCATTAGAAGGAAACTGTCAACGAAGCAAGAATTGCGGGATTGGCACTATTGGCGTCGTAAGATCATAGTCTGTTATCTGATAGATTAAATGATAATCTATGGCTCTAAAAACATTTGATTTACCTTGTACATTTTTTAAAGTGGAGAACCGAGCTTCATTTAACAAATACAGTTGACCAGACATTATCACTATATTATACTCCATATTTATAATTTTACAAGTGGCACGAGGCATTATATCCTAGTCCCCAGGGTTGGCGCCGCATTTGCAATCTGTAGCCATTTGTTGGATTTGATATCGAACCGAACCTTCCCTGCAAATTAAGCCGTATATACACACGTATATAATACAGTGCTTAGTAGTAACGCATCTTTACCGGTACTCCTACTCCCTAAGCGTAGTCCATAATTCATGGAAGACTGCTTTTGGGCTGACCGTAGAGCGGTTAGCTCATATCTGACCACAAGGCTATCGCCATAACCTCCTTTGATTGCCAACTCATGAGGTAACTGGAGGAGCACAAACTGCTTAGTAACCACCAGTACGATTTTCGTCAGTGTCACTCAGTTGTTGACCTAACACACCGATGGGCTTAGGCGTCGAGTCCAAGGAGGATAATATGGCAGATAGCTTAAACATAGCGAAGGCCTTCGATTGGGTCTAGCACAAGGCACTTTTTTGAAGCTTCCATCTTATGAGCTTCCCGAGAAATTTTGCAATTGGATCACCAATTTTCTCTCAGATCAAAGTACTAAGGTCGTAGTCGAGTATTGGGTGCATGCTTCAACTTTAAGCCTGGGAATGCTGGTATTCCACAAGGCTGCATGCTACGCTTTCCGTATTTCTTCTGCATTATTTAAAAACCAGTAGCAATCATTGTTATGCAGATGACAGCACTATGCCTAATATATCAATAGTGCTAATATTTCCCGGAAACATGTCGTCAAGTGAAATCAAGTCCTTCTTGAACAAAGTCTCGAATTTGGGGCGTCTAAATCAAGTCCATTTCAATCTCCAGAACAAAAGTTTACGCATTTACCACTAAAATAACCTCTTTGTTTTATCTCCTCAATTTTAAGGCACCCCTCGTTGCCTGAGCTAGCATTCAAATCCTCGGCGTCGACATATTGAATGACATTCAGTTCCGCATTTACTTGAAAGGGAACGCCCAATTAGCCTCTAAAACGTTTGGCATACATAGCAGAGCGGGACAAAATTTCATGCAAGTACACCGCTTGTAGTTTTACCAAACGCTAGTTCGGCCTCACATGGAAGACTGTTCTCATCTCAGGTTTGGAGCACCCCGGCTCCTTTCAATGAATCTCGTCCAGCGCAAAACAGTTTGAATCGTCGGAAACCAAGTTATTTATGATCTCTTTGCGTATTCTGTCGCATCTACTACGGGGAGTGCTCAGAGGAATTGTTCACACTAATTTCAGCCACACAATTTCACCATCGCACATCGCGACAAATCTCGCCATACCATCTGAATGATTGGCGGTCCACCACTGTGCGATTTACAAAAAATTTTCTTCATCCCACAACTTCCTTGTGGAATCGACTCCACCAGCGATTTTCCCGAATCGGTATTACTTAGGAACTTTCAAGAAAAGAGCTTACCCTTTTTCAAAAGTCAGTTGTTCATGGGTGTTAGTAGTTACTTACCATCAGGTGATCTTCATGCCCATTTGCCTCTTCTTTGATAAGAAAATAGCCAGGTACATTATGTCGATAACATTTATATAGAGTCCTTCTTATGAATGAAAATGGGGTGACCGATGCTCTAACGCCGTTGCCGTGAATATACCGTTACAATGTTACTATCTATCTAGTATCACAGCCTATAATATACGTTCATCTCCTGGACACATGCCTTTCACTTCTGAAAGAGTTTTAGAGCAAGGAAATGTAGACTGTGCTGCCGCACTGCTTGATGGTGGAATTCTTAAGTCTCCGAATTTTTTTAATTTCTTATACATGAATACTTTTACAAGATACTTTCCTCTAACGCCGAACACGTAGCAAATCAATATTTAAAACTGCAATCAAAAATTTCGTTGGTCCTGGCGGAGATCGAACCGTACTTCCGTACGATATTTTTGGTAAGCGCTGTGAACATAGGGTTGCATGAATAAGTCAACTAGCGCCATCTAGTGTCAGGAACGAGAGCGAGGGGAGCTTTGCAGTAAATGACATCACAAATCTTTCAACCGACAGCGCCACCCGCAGAACTAAGTTTCTGGAAAATCTACACTCGAATACTCGTTGCCTGGCGCGCATTTACTTGAATGTTCGGGACGCTTCTTTGCTAATTATATAAATAGGCGCTGCAAGATGCGATCGTAGTAGAGTTGAACTCGGCGACACAAGCGAAGCTTCGGAGCGGAATAAAGTGAATTAGTGTGTTTAATTATTAGTGTTTTTAACTTTAATTTGTGTAAAGTAAATTAAAGTGTTAATTTAGGTAATTTTATCGGCAATTTTTATTGTCACGAACCTCAAACTCGTAACAATTGGTGTCAGAAGTGGGATAAAATCATGCCGATTTTACCTAAGGAGGAAACGGAGGGTGTCCGTACCCGAAGTCAACGCCAGCAGGAGACGGACCAACGAAGATTTGGTGGTGCAACGCCGCAGACGTCGGAGGGCCAGCCACCGGCTGAAGGCCCGTCGGTAGCTCCTACATCTGCAGCACCTGACTTAGGTGCTCTGATGGTGATGCTGCAGGAGCAGGCTCGCCGACAGGAGGAACAGGTCCGTCAGTTGAAAGAGCAGCTGCAGAGCGGACAGGAGGAACAGGCCCGCCGATTGGAAGAGCAGCTGCGGGGCGGACAAGAGGAGCAGGCCCGCCGACAGGAGGAACAGGCCCGTCGGTCGGAAGAGCAGATGCTCCTCATTAAGGACCTTCATGCTACCTTTGGGAAAGAGATAAAGGAGGTGAAGGATAAGGTTGCTCAACATGACAACCGCCTGTCGGTAGCTGAAACCTAAATCAAGGAAGCTAAAACCCAAATCGACCAAGTGAACGATCGGGTTGATTACGTGGTGGCTGACGTGAAGAAAACGCTGGACGACCTCAAACTGGGTGATGGAACTACAGCTCCCGTACTAGCTACTACACCTTCGCTACGTGGGTTCAAAGTTCCACCGTTCGACTGGACTTCTTCGCCTACAAAATCCAGTTCGAGGCTGTTGTGAAGGCGAACGGCTGGAATAAAAGTCAGGCCATGACTGCTCTCACACTAGGCCTGCGCGACCAGGCCTTAACAGTTCTGGAAGCTCTTGGTGAGGAAGTGACTTATGAGCAACTCCTTGAGGCATTGGAGGCGAGATATGGCGACGCTCACCTGGAACACGTCTTTCGTGCGCAGCTTAAAGATCGTGTGCAGCGCATCAACGAAAACCTGCAGCAGTGGGCTCTAGAAGTGGAGAAGCTGGTGCGAAAAGCATACCGGTCTGTACCTGCGCTCATTGAAGGGAACCTGGTGCAGACATTCATCGACGGCATCCGCGACCTGGAAGTCAGAGCTGCTGTGAGGCTTGGGCACCACGAGACGCTTAAGGACGCCTTGGCCCATGCACTGGAAGTGGAAGCCGTACGGCAGGACCATCGTCCCCATCGCGTCAGGGAGGTTGCAGCAGCTACAGTTCGCGACCGCAACAAAGGATACAGCCCAAGGTGCTATGGCTGTGGGGAAAAGAGCCATCTTCGATCCAGCTGCCCTAAGCGAACCCTAGAAAGGGAAATTGAACGATCTCAGGAGGGTAGTGCGGCCAACAGCACCGCCCAGCAGCGGCAGGTAAACGAGTAAAAGCCAGAACTGCGGGGTGGGTGCTGGCTGATGTTAAAAGAACTCCAAGGATCTCGATCTCACAAACCCATGATGGGAACAGCCTAATCATAAAGGGCGAGATCAACGGAATGCCGTGTAAGCTGACCATAGACACTGGAGCCTCTCGTACGGTTGTTAGTTCCCAACTTATAAGTCAGTTCCTTGGGGACTCCGCATACAACCGAGAACGCATTAATTTGGTAACAGCCACCGGTCAGCGTATACCCGTCCGTGGAGAGAAGGAGATGGAGTTGAAGCTAGGCAACGTGATCTACCTGCATAATGTCATCGTGGCTGATATAATGGACGACTGCATCCTAGGCCTAGACTTTATGAAGAATAATTGTTGTGAGATCGACGTTAAGCAAGGTGTTTTGAAATGTGGACAGGAGGAACTTTTTATGGAAGGTGCGTTACCAGGGAACGTGTACAGCATCAAGAAGATTGTTCTTCCGCCGAGATCGGAAACGATTGTTCCGGTTAGTCTTCCTCGAAACGCTGGGCAAGCTCACCGTTGTGTACTTGTGGAAAGGGTAAACAATGACCTTCCATGGAAAGTAGCTCGAACCTCGGTCAGGACCACTGACATCTCAGGAGTACGTGTGCTGAACCTTTGCGGTCGGGAACAGATTATAGAAAAAGGCATACTGGTTGGTACCTGTGAGGAAGTGGATTGGTTACGTCAGTGCCAATATATATCGAGTGGGACCGCCAGCAAGGATTCAGAAACGAGAGTGACCACACTTTTGGAAGACTGTCGCAGTGTTCTGTCCCCGAAAGAATTGGTCAAGGCGAAGAAGTTGTTACTCGAGTACGCCGATGTATTCTCATCAAACGATGCTGACATAGGAAAGACTGGTTTAGTTCAACACAAAATAAACACAGGTGAAGAGTTGCCTATCCGTCAGCGGCCAAGACGATTGCCGGCAGCACGTGAAAAGGAAGTGGAAACCATGATTAAGGGAATGGTGAAGGATGGTGTTATTGAACCTTCATCTAGTCCATGGTGTTCACCCGTGGTACTGGTAAAGAAGAAGGACGGCAGCTTGCGGTTTTGTGTTGACTACCGCCGTCTGAACGACGTTACTAAGAAGAATAGCTATCCCTTGCCAAGAATTGACGACACGCTGGACATGCTTACAGGAGTAAAGTGGTTTAGCACGCTGGACCTAAAAAGTGGCTACTGGCAAGTTGAAATTGACCCTAAGGACAAGGAGAAAACTGCGTTCTCGACGGGAAAGGGTCTGTGGCAATTTAAAGTAATGCCGTTTGGGTTGTGCAATGCTCCAGCAACGTTCGAAAGGCTGATGGAACTTGTACTTACCGGGCTAATTGGCGACGCCTGTCTGGTCTACTTGGATGACATCATCATCGTGGGCCGTACGTTTGAGGAACACCTTCAAAACTTGGAACGCGTGCTCATGAAGATTAAGAGTGCCAACCTCAAGTTGAGTCCGAAGAAATGTTCACTATTCAAACGGCAAGTCAACTTTTTCGGGTACGTAGTGTCGGAAGAAGGTATCCGCACGGATCCAGAGAAAATCGCAGCTGTAAAGGATTGGCCGGTTCCAAAAGACAAGACGCAGGTTAGAGCATTTATGGGATTGTGCTCCTACTACCGACGTTTTGTGAAGAACTTTGCAGATATAGCCAAACCTCTGCATAAGCTAACCGAGGAGAAGCGACATTTCTGCTGGGATGAAAGTTGTAATATCGCATTCCAGGAGCTCAAGGACCGTCTGTGCAAAACACCTATTTTGGGATACCCTGATGCGAGCAAAGAATTTATAGTTGACACAGACGCAAGTGATATAGGACTTGGCGGTGTGTTGTCTCAACGGAATGGTGACCAAGAGGTCGTGATAGCGTACTTCAGCAAGTCGTTGTCAAAACCGGAAAGGAACTATTGTGTCACAAGACGCGAATTGCTAGCTGTGGTAAAGTCGTTGCAGCATTTTAGCAAATATCTTCTGGGGCGAAAGTTTCACTTACGAACTGACCATGCTGCACTAAAATGGCTATTGCAGTTTAAAAATCCAGAAGGACAAGTTGCGAGGTGGATTGAACTACTGCAGGAATACGACTTTGAGATCGAACATCGCAGCGGGAAATCTCATGGCAACGCAGATGCATTATCACGAAGACCTTGTCCTGAAGATTGCAAACATTGTACTAGGCAAGAGAGTAAGGAAGTGGTATCCGTGAGGATGCTCAGGGCAGACCACCTCAGCAACGAGTGGAAGGACAGCTTTCAACGTGCACAGCAGGAAGATCCGGACATCAAGCCGATCCTGGAATGGATGAAAGCCAGTGCTCCCAAGCCTAAGTGGAGCGACGTTTCAGCAATGAGTTCAACCACTAAAAGCTATTGGGCCCAGTGGGACAGCTTGCTGCTTCAGGATGGAGTTCTGTGCCGGATGTTCTACAGCTGTACCATAATGATTATTCAGGAGGCCATCTGGGAGTAAAACGAAGATCCGAGAACGGTTTTAATGGGTCCACTCTCGAAACGATGTCGAGGACTGGTGTCGCAAATATACAAGTTGTGCGGCTGTAAAGGGACCTCAGACTCGTAGTAGAGGTGCATTGAAGTTGTACAATGTTGGTGCACCATGGGAGAGAATAGCCATTGACGTGGCGGGGCCATTTCCGGAGAGTGAAAGCGGTAACAAGTATTTCATGGTTGTGATGGATTACTTCACTAAGTGGCCAGAAGTCTTCGCCATTCCAAATCAAGAAGCTTCAACAGTTGCAGATAAACTAGTTCATGAAGTCTTCTGTCGTTTTGGAGTACCCTTAGAGATTCACAGCGATCAAGGAAGGAATTTTGAGTCTCAAATATTCCAGGAAACTTGCCGAGTTATAGGTACTCATAAAACAAGAACGACTTCTTATCACCCGCAATCTGATGGAATGGTGGAACGATTTAATCAGACATTGGAGAGGTACCTAGCAAAAGTTGTAGACAATCGGCAACGAGATTGGGACAAGCACATACAACCGTTTTTGTTGTCATATCGAAGTTCTGTTCACGAAAGTACAGCAGTGACACCAGCTTTCGCAAACTTTGGAAGAGAATTACGGCTGCCTGCGGACCTGATCACCGGGATACCACCTGATGCCCCACGCAGTATAACCGATTATGCAAATGACTTGCGGAACAAAATGAATGAAATTTATGAGCACGTGAGACAATCGGGCCAGCAAATGTCTGAGAAAATGAAAACCCGGTACGACCGCAAAATGAACAATAAAGGGTTCAACGAAGGTTCATTAGTGTGGTTGCACAATCCAGTCCGCAGCAAAGGGAAATCTCCTAAGCTTCAAGCTAAATGGGATGGCCCGTACCGGATTGTAACCAGGATCAACGATGTGACCTACCGGATACAGAAAGGCGCAAGAGGGACTCCTAAGATCGTCCATGTGGATCGCTTGGCGCGTTATTATGGGACCGATAATGCTCGGGACGAGCATGTCTTAGGAGGGGGCAGTGTTGCATGAATAAGTCAACTAGCGCCATCTAGTGTCAGGAACGAGAGCGAGGGGAGCTTTGCAGTAAATGACATCACAAATCTTTCGACCGACAGCGCCACCTGAAGAACTAAGTTTCAGGAAAATCTACACTCGAATACTCGTTGCCTGGCGCGCATTTACTTGAATGTTCGGGACGCTTCTTTGCTAATTATATAAATAGGCGCTGCAAGATGCGATCGTAGTAGAGTTGAACTCGGCGACACAAGCGAAGCTTCGGAGCGGAATAAAGTGAATTAGTGTGTTTAATTATTAGTGTTTTTAACTTTAATTTGTGTAAAGTAAATTAAAGTGTTAATTTAGGTAATTTTATCGGCAATTTTTATTGTCACGAACCTCAAGCTCGTAACAATAGGTTCTCCCCATACATTGTCTCATTATGGGATCATGTCGTAGTTGCCATGCTTGGCAAGCGGATTAGCAACCGCAATTTTAATAATTTATTGTTGTTAACATTTATGATAACAACGCTAAATTATTAAAACTGATCCTTAGTAGCTCGGATAGTTAGCGCTCGCTGTAAATTTCACAATAAACGAGCAAACCGGGTTCAATCCCCGCCAGCACCAATGAAATTGTTAATTGCAATTTTAAGTGCTGATTTTACCACATGCTCGGCGGTGAAAAAAAACATCGTAGGAAACCTGTCTGAGAAATAAGAAAAAATATTTCGAAAACATGTGAAGCTCGCCGACATGCATTGGGTCATTGCGGCGGACTACGAGTATTCATTGCCCTCAAATCTTCTCAGAAATGAGAGGAGGCCTGTGCCCAGGAGTGGGACGTATATAGCCTGTAACTTTTTTTGATGCTATAGCCCATCGTAAAAATTTCTAAGAATTTATTTGATACCGTAACATTAGTTAGGAAATAATCACTTCAAATAAAGCATCAACTATTTTGGAAAAGCTTACTGAGTAATAAAAATAGTGTATAAACCAATACTCAGTTTAAGTTTGTGCTGATGTCTGCTAAGTTTCCTCAGGTAAACGTATCATCTCGTAAAGTTAGCACGGAGTCACAATTATAGCGAATTGTTAAGTTAATATTTCATATGGCATTTAGATAATTATAAGTTCATTACTTTAAAATATAATAAAATTTACTACAATTTTAACCCAAAATATAAGCGAGTAATTTGAAACAACAGTTCTTAACGTCATTACAGACCTAATTGGTAGACATTTCGCCCTGACTCTTTTTTAATCGTTATTTGTATTCGTTTTAGCTTTTAGATGCGTAACTATATAACATTTCGGTGTAATAAAAAATTTAAATTAAAGTTTAGGATTTCGTTCATTACTAACAGGATTCATCAAGTTTACTGCTTAATGGGAGAGTATTTGTCATTGTTGCCATGCTATTCAGGTGGTTTCGCAAGCGCAGTTATTTTATCGAGTTGTTGCTGCTACTCATTTCGGTCACTCACGGGATGATATGGGGTAGTGGATTTTATTACACTGCAACTACACCACATTAGTTCTAGACAAAGTTAAGAATCTAAGCGGTCAGCCACTGCAGAGTCTATTTCACCTGAGAATTCCTCGTGTAGGAATCATGTCATAGTTGCCATGCTTGGCAAGCGGATTATCAACCGCAATTTTAACAATTTATTGTTGTTAACATTTATGATAACAACGCTAAATTATTAAAACTGAGCCTTAGTAGCTCAGATAGTTAGCGCTCGCTGAAAATTTCACAATACGCGAGCAAACCGGGTTCAATCCCCGCCAGCACCAATGAAATTGTTAATTGTAAATTTAAGTGCTGATTTACCACATGCTCGGCGGTGAAATAAAACATCGTAGGAAACTTGTATGTCTGAGAAATAAGAAAAAATATTTCGAAAACATGTGAAGTTCGCCGACACGCATTGGGTCATTGCGGCGAACTACGAGTATTCATTGCCCTCAAACCCTCTCAGAAATGAGAGGAGGCCTGTGCCCAGGAGTGGGATGTATATAGCCTATAACTTTTTTAGATGCTATAGCCCATCGTAAAAATTTCTAAGAATTTATTTGATACCATAACATTAGTTAAGAAATAATCACTTCAAACAAAGCATCAACTATTTTGGCAAAGCTTACTGAGTAATAAAAATAGTGTATAAACCAATACTCAGTTTAAATGCAACGGTGATATGTCTTTCCTGGTGTAGTGGTGCTTCAATTAGTGATCCTATTCAGATTAGGTGAAACACATCATTTTATTTAATTACGAGAATACAAGAAAATTAATATTCAAAATTTTGAAAGTTAAGGACAACAAAACGCTGATAAGAAAAGTAAATCCTTTTTGTATAGCAGTCATATGAAAAAATCTACTGCTTGAACATAGGCATTCCCACCATATTGCTCCATAAGGGTGATATTTGTTATAGTTGCCAAGTTAACAGGTGGGATAGGCACCGAAGTATTTTTACCGCGTTTTTATTAACCAGCTTTCGTGTATATCTGTTTGGGTCATAATTCTCTTCCCTTTGCGCATATTTCACAAGCTAGAGACGCGTGTGCGTGTGCGTGTGCGTGTGCGTGTGCGTGTGTATTCTAATGTATTATTTCCTCAAAAAGTTTAAAACTTTAAATATTTGTGTTTTTTAAAAGTTTTAATTTAATATTAATTTAAGACTAAATAACTTATAATATTATTTTAAATTAATAATGTTACGTTTTAAATGTTCTGTATATAAGTTATTATCAGATAATTCAGACACAGTTGATTTTCCAATATACTTATTACTATCTATAAAAATGCATTATTACAATACGTTCATAAAAATAAGTTACATTTTAAGTACTTATGTTTGTATTAAGCCTTAAGACGATTTTATATTCACTTTTATTCAGTTATAATTTTATATTATTTTACTACTGTGTTCTGCCTAAAAATTTATGTGATAATAATATAATAGATTTCATTTTTCGTACTTGATTTGAAATTTCACTATGATATATTTCATATTCTTATTTCCGTATCCAAATGCATTATTAAATATCGTTCTTAAGTTTTAGTTTATTTCTTAAGCATTAAATCATTAATTTATATAATAACTTACGAAAAATATTAAATTTTGTTCTTTGAATATTTTAGTAAATTAATGTGACGTTGTGTTAAGTTCATAGATGTTATAGTGATTTTAATTATTTTGTTTACTCGATACAATAAATCTCATATTTCTAGAAATATTTATCGATCTATGTAAAAGTAATATAATTATTAACAATGTAACTATTTCTTGACTTTTGTGTAAATTAAAGTAATGTTTAAGAATCACCTTTAAGGTACATTTTACTTGAACTCATATTATACCATATTGTACAAGTTTTCTAAAAATTAGGTATGAATCACAATGTGTGGTCAAAGTTCGATATAAATGCGAACATTTCCATATACTTACTTTGAAATTTAATACAAAGCTGTTTCAAATTACTTGCGCTGCTAGGATTACAATTTGTATTTTGATTTGTCCGTTGTTATGGTACTGATAACGAATTAAGTTCCCAATTTCTTGGTTATGTTCATTTTAATATGCAATTTAGTAGTTTAATTTCGGTTTTATGTTGTTAAAATATTTAAATCTTTTCAACTATTCTAAATTATTATTTCCTCAAAAGAGAGTACTTACTTGTGAGGATTACGAAATAATTTCTTGTTGTATATGACTTTGAAACTCCTTTTATGTATACACTTTATTTATTAAAATTTTGTTGTGCTGATATTGAGAGCCTCGTTCCCTGACTATAAATGATGTACTTAAATAACATATGAGACTACATGACGTAAATTTGTAAAATATGTATGTAAATTTATGAATAAGTAACAGACCATAATTATAAATGAAAAGTATTGATAATATTATAGGTTTGAGTGACATAGGTAAATAAAATTGTCGGTGATTAGCATATCCACATACAATCAGCCTGATCAGCTGAGAGTTTGGAAAAATAATAACTGATTAATTTTTTTAAGGTTGTCGGTTAAAGACGTAATGAGTTTTAATAAGCGAAATGAGAATTTATTATGAATTGTATAGAATTATTGTCCATAATAATAAGAAAATAATATATGAAAATAAAACTAAAGTTGGCCTTAATAAATAAGTAATGGAGAGATATGGGAACATCAATCACTGGTAAAGCATATAGACTTCAAGCAGGGTATGCTTCCGTGATAGAATGATAAAATAAGGAGTTACGGGTACTAAGGAACAACGCCTTCAGTACAAGTGATGTACATGAGTTTACTCATATTAGTACTTTTAGGGACCAGAGAAGTCTTAAATTTGTTACCCTTAATGACTAATTTTGGAGTCCTTTAAAAGTAACTTAAAAAACGTAGACCTCAAGGTTGTGCGCACAACCCAAGGTACACTATTACCTAGATACAGTATGAAAAAAAAATATGTACCAATAAAATAAAATGATTATAATACCCAAGTAAATGGGGGGCCCATATGTATGTGTATAAAGTACCCGCATGATAAATATCATGAAATAAAATGTAATTGAAGTGAATTGAAACTCCGGTTCCCGATATTTAATAAATAAATACATATATGTGTGACTGTGACCTCGACATTAATAGAGAGGAATAAAGCTAGCTAAAAGTCAAAATATTAATTGAAGAAAAAAAGATAAAGTACGTACAATATTTATGAAAAGAAATGATAGTAAAAAGGCCTAACAATCTACAGAAATACAAGGTAATAAGGGGATCCCCCGACCAAATCCATAGGGTTGGATAGATAGTCTTGCAATAAAACTTATTATTTCTTTATCCGCCGTAACATATAAACATGCTATCGAATGAAGTATTTCATTACATAAAGGGAATGTAATTATAAACGGTCTAGGTGGCGAGGTGCAAACAATCGGATATGTTTATATTCCTTTAACGATTCATGGATCTGTTATTAATCACAAGTTCTTTGTTTTTAATTCGTTACCAATTTCGTCGCATGGAATTCTAGGTAGAGATGTTTATCACTACTAAACTGTGATGAAACTATGTACAAGACTGTGACCTCAACATTAATATGGGACAGGGGGATCTGCCCACTCGACTTGCCCATAGAATACCACCTATTTTGTTTTTGTTATTTATCTTTAGAAAATAATAGGTATATAATAAGATTGTATTTTATAATTTATATTTGAATTATAATTAAATTTTATATTTAGTTTTATAAGTTTAAAAAAAAAAGAAATGTATTAATTTATTTTTTTTATTTTTTTGTCGGTGGGAGGTGTAGTGTGGCTCCACGAAATTATATATATTTGTGTTAAGTGTAGAATAAGAACAGTATAATTAAAGTCTTGAGTAGATAAACACGTCTCCCTTTCATTTACCAACCGTACAACCGTACAACATTAGTGCGTGTGTATTAGTGCGTGTGCGTGTGCGTGTGCGTGTGCGTGTGCGTGTGCGTGTGCCTGTGCGTGTGCCTGTGCGTGTGCGTGTGCGTGTGCGTGTGCGTGTGCGTGTGCGTGCGCGCGTGTGCGTGTTCGTGTACGTGTGCGTGTGCGTGTGCGTGTGCGCGTGCGTATGCGTGTGCTGTGTGTGTGTGTGTGTGTGTGTGTGTGTGTGTGTGTGTGTGTGTGTGCGCGTGTGTGCGTGTGTGTGTGAGTGTGCGAGCATGCTCGTGCGCGTGCGCGTGCGTGTGCGTGTGCGTGTGCGTGTGCGTGCGCGAGTGCGTGTGCGTGTGCGTGTGCGTGTGTGTGTGCGTGTGCGTGTGCGTTTGCGTGTGCGTGTGCGTGTGCGTGTGCGTGTGCGTGTGCGTGTGCGTGCGCTTGTGCGTGTGCGTGCGTGTGTGTGTGAGTGTGCGAGCATGCGCGTGCGCGTGCGCGTGCGTGTGCGTGTGCGTGTGCGTGTGCGTGTGCGTGTGCGTGTGCGTGTGCGTGTGCGTGTGCGTGTGCGTGTGCGTGTGCGTGTGCGTGTGCGTGTGCGTGTGCGTGTGCGTGTGCGTGTGCGTGTGCCTGTGCCTGTGCGTGTGCCTGTGCGTGTGTGCGTGTGCGTGTGCGTGTGCGTGTGCGTGTGCGTGTGCGTGTGCGTGTGCGTGTGCGTGTGCGTGTGCGTGTGCGTGTACGTGTGCGTGTGCGTGTTCGTGTGCGTGTGCGTGTGCGCGTGCGTGTGCGTGTGCTTGTGCGTGTGCTTGTGCGTGTGTGTGCGTGTGTGTGTGAGTGTGCGAGCGTGCACGTGCGCGTGCGCGTGCGTGTGCGTGTGCGTGTGCGTGTGCGTGCGCGAGTGCGTGTGCGTGTGCGTGTGCCTGTGCGTGTGTGAGTTCGTGTGCGTGTGCGTGTGCGTGTGCGTGTGCGTGTCGTGTGCGTGTGCGTGTGCGTGTGCGTGTGCGTGTGCGTGTGCGTGTGCGTGTGCGTGTGCATGTGCGTGTGCGTGTGCGTGTGCGTGTGCGTGCGTGTGCGTGCGTGTGCGTGCGTGTGGACGTATCTAAACCTCTTACAACTTTTGAACGGCTTGACCGATTGAAATGAACTAAGCGTATTTCCATTGTTTCATCAAACTTAAATTTCCTATGACTTTTAATAAGTTAAGACCGGTAGATATTTAACGATCAACTCCATTATCTTATCGACTTTTAACTTTAAAAAACCACGTCAATCGCCTCCGGTCCGGTTAAAATCGGTTTAATCGTTCGTGAGATATCGTTAGCGGATTTTTTTTTAAATTACTCCGATATAAGAGCACAGGCTCAATTGCCACGCCATAGCTTTTCGTGACTTTAAAAGTTGTCATCTTAAAGTCAAGATCTGTTTTACGTGGTAGAGCCAAGAGGTGAAAAAAGGACGACTCTGCAGCCCGCCTTCCGAAGAGCGTCCGCCGATGAATTGTCCAGAGGAAAGATTAGTAGGAACCCATTTTCCTGGTCCCTTTGGTGGAGTACTACGGTGGTCCCTACGGTATTCTCCAGAGCTCGGTATAGAGCCCTTCATTTTGTGCTCTCAACAATTTAGACTTCTCCTCTGGAGAGTCAGCTTTGCTGTGGAGCAGATATGTAATGCGCAGCTGAGGCATATGCAGTTCGCCCTCGGGTATAATCGAGAGCTTTGCCTCCGGCCAGGGTTTCAGTGTTCCCATTTCACCTACAATCCAGTCCTGACTTGCCTTATTCAGGGAAATTACCAGAATCCAACCTGACTTGTGAGTGAAACCCAAAAATTTTTTCCCATTACTGGCTGCGCCCCACAGGTCGACTTAACGATGGCCTGTGTTAATGCCGAGTGGACCAGCTGTGCCACACTCATATGATTTGAACTCTTCTAACCCGTTGCCAGTTTCATAGACTTCCTTGGCTTGGTCTGGTCTTTGGGTGACTCTTCCTCAGACCAACTGCGTTTTTTTGCTTTCAGAACTGGGTGAAGTTTTGGCATAGGAATTTTGTCCCAGGGCTTCCAGCAGAGAGAGAGAGAGAGGGCCTTTTTGGCTCCTATCTCAGCTACAATCAGTCTTCAGCCTCTTCCTTGCTGCCCCACTAAGCTTATAAGGCCTAGCTAACTTTTTCTTTTCCCTTCCTAGGTTCGTTTCCGATTGTTATTCGGCTGCAGACGTGCCCTCCACTTTTCGGCTCGTCCTAGGTGGGAACGTTATATTGCAGGTTATTGGTGAGGGTAAAAGAGCTTCTTCCGAACCTACTGATAGTTCTAATTATGGGGATTTTTAAATATTGTGTGCAAAATCTCGTTATCATCTTTGGTTCCACAATTAGCTAGGCAAATATTTGGCCTCCTCGGCAGAGACCCGCCTGCCGAGGGAATGGCTAAAATATTACCCGAATCGCCCTGGTTTTGGGTAGACACCGTTTGCGACTGGAACAGCCACGCATCTATCGATACGGTGCGCTTGACACCTTAGATTGGGTTACGATAGGAAAAAGGGGTGTAATAAAAGAAAAGAAAAAGAGGATCGTCTGAATGTTTCTGTTCTGTCTATTTCAGCTTAAGCTTTCACTGCCTAATCCAGAAAGATTGGAAGTTTTTTTGGTGGATATGCATAATATGTAGGTTTGTCTGTTCCTTTGGTACCTCCTGAAGACTTGAGAGAAGGTTGTACTTTAAAGCGCGAGATTCTTTTAAGATTTTGCTTTACTGTCGGATTATATAATGAAATACAAGAACGACGTTATTGGAAACCAAAAAGGTGCTTGTTTGTAGCATAAGGACGAACGTGTCATTTTGTTAGCAATAAGTAAGTTAAAAACAGTGAATTCAACTGTATTTAACCTTCTTATCTTAACGGTTCGGCAGCGCAGTGGAATCAGTTGTTAAAAGTTGAATCATACAAGGCGTACGGATACGGAGTGCTTTATGTGCTATAAATATTGGTTTGGGTCTTGGTACTTTTTTCAGGTGCAATTTAGATACGTAAATTGCCTTCATGTTACAGGAGAAATTTATAGCACGAGTTAAAAAAATAATCTTGGTTCATAAATATTATTTTCGGGTGGATTTCGAAATCAGGACCTACGGTTTAGTAGGCAAAACTGATTACGGAGCCGGAAATATTTCTTGTTTTCGCATTTTCCAATCTTCAACAATGTGTATAATTGATTACTTTATTTTTATATTATGTAATCTTCCTGCAATCCTGCGATCAATGCGAATATGAACCCGAGGTAAAGTATTTCCGTCAACACACAATATTGTTTGCATGTGAATTACTAAGTGCAATATTAAGTAATGCACTAGGAAACCAGAAACCACGTATAATGATAACGAGGCATTCTATCTTAGTCCTCAAGGAAAACAACGTATTTAAATTTTGTTCCCTTATCGAGGATAAAAATGTAGATGTCTATGGGCCACAGAATTTATTTATAAAAGGTGTACTGTTTGCTCGTTTCTAATCCTTACTTATAAAAAGAAATTTTGTGACTGAAAAGATAAATATTTACTTTTCAGTCACAAAATTATACAGAATATCTTATATTGTTTTATATTCACCTTTAACGATAACCATTTAGCGTGCAGCGGTGATGAATTCTCGTAATCCGCCACTACAGTGTATTATTATTATCTTAATTAAGTGACTTACATTGCTCCTTTTTTTATACTCGTGGATACTAGTGGAAAGCAACCAGAAGCTTGGTAAATGAATCATTTATGGTCACGTATTACGGCGGGTTGGAAGGAGCACTACACCGCAATTTAATTCTTCCTCGACTGTCAACATGTCAAAGTATCAGTCTCGTGTACTATAATTCATAGAGATGGTCAAGGAGCGGTTACAAGAGTTTTTGCGACGATTTTTATCTACTTACTTTACTTTTTTATTTATTGTAAAATAAAACACTTATGGTGACTATAGCCTAACTTAATACCTTATTATATGCTCTATCAGTCCACTCCGAAGAAGAAGATAAATAAATGCTTTTAAATGTATAAAATTGTTAAAAAAAATTGTGCATTTTTTATAACAGCGGAAGATATATGATTCAAATTTGTTTTGAGTCTATTTTAGAAAAACAACTGATCTAATAAAAATAATTCCAGCACTATTCATAAAACAAAAACAAAGCCCCCCCTCCGAATAATCTACATTATCTTAGCTTTAGGAGAACAAATTAGTAGAAATATGTTAAATGTAAGTTTTATTTATTACATGTTTTATATATTTATTTACTCAATTTAGCGCTAGTCTATACACGAATCTCGTCTTCCTGTTAAAACAAATAGAATCGCTTTTAATTTTTGCTTTGATTGACACTAAAGTTCTTGTATTCGAGTGTTGCAAATACGAGTTCTTCTTAAATCATAAAGATAATTAAAACCAGCTGATGTAATGTGATATAACTAAATAAAGTAAGTTGAATAAATATTTAAGAAACACTGTAGAAGCTAAGAGGCTGTCACGAAAATATTGAATCCGAAGTCGACTTATTATTATATTGATATTTTGGAGCTCACAAGATGTTAAAGGCATAAAGGTAGATCATGCTGTTCTTAGAACTATAAATTTAAAGACACAATGCCATAGTCAGACCAAATACAAAATCGACCAAATTTAGTTATAAAGCTATTGAGTAGGATTTAATTTGCATAAATTGTATGTTATAATTAGCCAGTGTGAGCTCATATCGAAATTGCTGCTGTGGGCCTGAATTCTGAACAATTACGTCGGTATTCGAATCGCAGTAAGCCCCGCAAATTCTCTTCGCGCACTAGCGTCGGAAGGTATTTGAGTAGCTGTTGATAATAATGTCCTCCATCCAGTCATTAGATAATCAAGCTTTTATATCGTACTTGCATTTTGTAGCGGCTTATAAATAAGGCTTAATAATAATAATAACTTCCAGACAGAATTTCGCTAAAGCGGGCAGTCTCATGGAGATTAGCTATCTACGCAGGACAGGATTACAGTGTCAAGTGTATACGCAAATATTTTCACACTTTGTTCCCTCCCTTTCATATTCCGATGGGACAATAATCCAACACGACCGGAGAGAGATCAGGCGTAGGACCAACGAATTCACATGGTTTTTGAGGCAGGGGATGAAACTACATGAACTTCTTGAATTCAAGCTACTGATAACTCGCGTTTACGAGCACTACACTAACAAGGTATTGAGTGGCTAACATTTAACCACTCAGTATCCCTCTGATTAGAAACGTACTCCCCAAAGGCTTCGTATCACAGTGGCTAAACGATTTGTTGCAGCGCTGCAAGGTCGCGTTACAAATAATAGTTCTGTGTCTGTATATGTGTCTTAGTGTTTAATGTTTTAATAGGAAATAAATAAGTTTATAATTGTTTTTCAATTAAATTGTTAGTTGTCGAAAGAGTAAAATTCCCCTTCCTATTCCTTCTATAAATCCAGAACAGTTTGACCTCACGGCATTACCTGTGTATATCCAAAACACAAAAATTAAGATGAAATTTAACCTATTGCAAGAAAAATTATAAAATTTATTAGCAATATTAAAACACATTGACTTATATTCGATACTTATACAATTATACAGTGCCATCAACTTATCTGTTCTGATGAACAAAATTGGAACTAAGGCCGTCAATTTATAAATGACATTTCACTGTAAGCTATTATATATTCTGTGCTGTGAGAAGAGTGCTTTGTTTGATTTCATGTGAGCTATTTCCTCAGTTAATTTCTTAAGTGGCAGTAGTAAGCTCTCCACTGGCGACTCTGTCAACTGAACAGTAAAGTTGGTGGTACTACAAAATATGACAAAATTGAACGTCAAATGTCAAAACGCAGTCAACTTCTATACTGGCACATTCGGCAGGTTCGGGTGGGTAAACGCCTTTGTTTTCATGTGCGCTTGTGGCATTTAACTTAGTCTGCGGCGCTTCCGTATGCCAATATTCTGTGTAAATTTTACACAGAATATTGGCCTACGGAAAGCATATATTATAACATAACTATTAGCACTTTGTTCTGTGTCTCGTTATCGCTAGAGCCTATCGAAAGTCCATCATTTACTGTTTTCACTTCTGTTACCTTTAATGACACCTTCGAGATGTTATGGGGTAGTTGATAAACTTAGGCTGTCACAATACAAAGGCATAAAAGGGCTTATTCTAGTTTATTTTTTATTTTTATTAAATAATAGTGACAAAATAGCACACAGTCCATCAGTATATGCTCCTAGACATCTACATCCATCCTCAATTAAGAATCAAAATGCAAATGCGTTATCATCCCTGTTAACTAAGATATAATACCTAGTTTAAGTATTTCCAGTTTTCTACACTCATCGTACGAAACACAGAACTAAGGTGCTATTTTGTACAGGTGTTCTGTGGAAGCCTTGTCCTTTCCCGGTTGTGTCGACAACATCTTGCTATAATCATAATATAGCTGCAGCATTTTTTTACCAAGTAAAAGTAGCAATAAATTTTATAAAATTGACGAAGAATCTTACATCGCAACAAACAGTGAAGATGTCGTCGTTTATATGTTGTACTGAAAATAAAAGTTCAATTTTTCGAACGTTATTATCTAGATCGTGTGTCTTTTAAAAGAGCTAAATTCCGCTAACGCTTCTTCACTATAGAGTAGACTTAGACGTTTCCAATAACTGTCAGATTCTACGAAAACAGAAGTGACATACGCTTAGAGTAATTACATACATAATTAATCTGAGGATATACGCCTATTTCTTTATGACGGGCGACAGTTCGTATTTTCGCCGTACTTGATAAAACTCCCTCAAACTTTTGTTCTCTTATCTGTCTTTATAAATTGTATATTACATTCTTAAACAGAATTTACAAATGTCTAATAGAGCAAGTACGTTATCTATTTCATATAAATAATATTGAAGTCTCTGTCCGTATTATCTAAGTTTTTTTTGCGGGAAGGAATGTGCTCACTATACGTAATATATATGTATATATATATATATATATATATATATATATATATATATATATATATATATATATATATATATATATATATATATATATATATACAACCAATAAAACTTAATACCCTTCCACTGTCACTAAAATGGAAACACTACAGAAGTCACTTGAAGACATGTCAACCTTATTCAACACTCGAATAGATGAGTTTCAGAAAAGTCTACAAGCAAATAGCTCTATACCAACAGCAGGTAATACATCCTCACTCTCAACAGATTTTGAAGTCTTTCGATCTTTTGTGCTCATATCTTTAAAAAATCTGAATGAACAAATGCAACTGTTATTCAAATTATATGACCAATCTGAAATGAGATCTAGACGTAAGATGATCCTTTTACATGGTATCAGAAAGGAGAAGAAAGAAGACCTTCCTTCTACAGTATGTAAATTGTTCGCAAACAAATTAAAATTGACAGATATACACACTGATGTAATCACCAGATGTCATCGCCTAGGCGTTTCTAAAGAAGGTAAACCACGTCCCATTCTGGTCAAGTTCAATAATATTGAAAATAAAAATGTAATATGGTATTCTAAAACTGCATTCAAAAACACTGGTATAACTGCATCGGAATTTCTGACCAAGATTCAACATGACCTTTTCTTAGCTGCTCGTAATCAGTGGCATTAATAAATGTTGGATAAAAGATGGTCATATAGTCATAATTGGTTCCAATGGTCGGCGATATACCGCCACCTCATTCACTGATCTGAAATCTATTCCTTGCGCTACTGGTGATTTGGAAGGGTTGTCACTATCAGGGAAGAGTGTTAGTGAAGATAGTGCTAAAGGAAACAAGGTTATTTCTACAGCTAGGTCTAAGAGAGTTATCAAGGCAAAATAACTTTGTATTGAGCTCCTTCTAACGCTGTATGTAATGCATTTTATTGAACAGCCATTTTTCTCTATTATGTAGTGTTCTTTTTCTTTTTTGTTCTCTTTTTTATATTTCGTAATTAAAAACTAAATACTTTATTATATTTCGGTTACTTTATTCTATTTCTTACTAAACTTAGTTACTTTAGTTTGAATTCCAAAGTGATTGTTTCTCTTTTTGTACTGTAACACAAAAAAATTTTAACATTTTTATTATATTTTGAGTAGGACAGACAACCCATAATATGAAAGAAATTATATTATTTCCTTAGTTTTATAAAAAATATGCTTATGTGCTTGTATTACACATTGTATATTTATACCATCACTTCATAATTGTAGGCAACTTTATTATATCTTTTACTAAAGATTGAAGAGACCATAGATTGATACAATAAGTAAACATTTCTTTCTTCTCTTTATTGTAATCGTTGAAGTGTTTTATTCAATAACATGGGTAAAGGTTATAACTGCATTTACTGTGTTGTACTAACACTGCAAAATGTTTACCCTTGTTCACTTGATTATTTTTCATAATAAAGCTAAGTAAATTAGAATATTTAAACTATTTTACTATATTTGCTACTAATGCTAGGTACTTTGGATACATAATTATTTCCCTGTAATCGTTTAAGTGTTTGGTTCATTAGCATAAGTCGGATCATTACTTCAGTATATGCATTTCTTTACTACGTTCTACCGATACTTCAAAATTATTACAAATTATAGTCTTAAGTGAAAATGATTTCAATTGTTTGATATACATGTAATTATATAGGGTAAAATTATTAAATTACTCTATTTCGACATTGAATTAAGTCTGTCAAAGTAAATCTTGTTGATGTCTATATAGGCAAAGATCGAATGACCATACAGCCAACTCATACTCAAAGTTATACATTAACTTATTTGCTTACAAAAAATGATCAATAAAATTAATTTGTTTACTTTTAAGACCTACTGTAAATTTTTCTATTTGTTTGTAATATCGATTTGTGCTACCGTTTGTAATATTATTAGCCTATACTAATTTTTGCAGTAACTGTTGTGTACGCATGAAGTGTAACTATGTGCTAGTGATAGTTTAGTTGCGTTTTTGATCATTCGATCTTCTGGTAACGCTGGTAGGTGAAGGAGAACTAATTAATTTTTACTTATTCGTATTATTTATATCTATATATTAATATATTGCTTTTATCATTTTATATCGCTATATATATTATTATATATATATATATATATATCGATATATATATATATATATATATATATATATATATATATATATATATATATATATATATATATACGCATCATATATTTTTCATAAAAAGAAAGACTTTTATAAGTTCTGAGTCGTTCAATTAAATTGTTTTAAGTAATGATTCCTTTGTGACACCTTACTCTGAAAGCGGCAGTAGTGACGATAGTTTTCACAGTACAGATCTCACTCTTCTAAACGAAGTCCTATCTTCTCAATTCTCAGATGTTCTGAAAAATTTCAATGTTATTCATATTAATGCCTAAAGTATTCCGGCACATTTTCCAGACATGCTTGCATCATTTAACACTAGCTTCTTCAGTGTTATTCTTGTATCCGAAACGTGGCTCAAACCATGTTTACCTTCAACCTGCTATTCACTACCAGGATTCAATCTTATTCGAAATGACCGAGTAGGCCAGAGTGGTGGTGGGGTAGCAATTTACCTTAGATATGATATTCCTTTTAAGATTATTAAATTGTCTACCCAAGCACCCTTGCTTAATGCAGCTGAACATTTCTTGTTGGAAATTATATTATCTAACACCAAAATCTTACTAGGCGTCTTTTATAGCCCATCCCTCCATCTGAATTATTTCCCTTCGTTTGAAACAACACTTGAAGACCGACTCCTCTGTACAATCACATTATTTTTATGTGTTAAAGAATAATCACCGCACTAAGAAGCTGCGTTCTATTACTTACTCGTGTAATTTACATATTCTGCCACTTAATGCTACACACACCCTGCCTAACTGTATTTCATCCCTATTAGATCTTATCATAGTTTCATCTCCTGATCACGTGTCAAAGTATGGTCAATGTGCAGCTGTGGCATTCTCTAATCATGATCTCACCTTTCTGTCATATAAAATAAGTACTTCCAAACTTCGAGGCAAGGTACTGATGCTACGGAATTTTAGTGGGATGAATATAGAACGTTTACAAGAGGATGCCCGGAATGCTGACTGGTCTGCTGTATACTCTGCAGATTCTCTCGACCTAAAAGTGGAAACATTTAATTACATTTTAATTGACCTTTATGACACCCATACTCCAATCAGACCAGTTAAAGTTAAACACACCCCTGCACCTTGGTTAACGAACGATATTAAATCACTGTTAAATAAGAAAAATAAAGCTAGACTTATTTATAACAATGATAAATTGGACCAAAATAGGGACAATTATAGGATCATACGGAATCGCTGCAATACAATTTGTAGAGACGCACAACAACGCCATGTTCAATGATCAGTCGAGACTGGAGACCATTTGGAAGTTTCTCAGATCTATAGGAGTTGGAAAATCAAAAGAATCTACTATTTCGAATGAAGACGTTGACATTGAATCATTAAATCAATACTTCTCATCTACCTCTTCGTTTTCAAGCGATAATATAAAATAATATACTTTAAACAATCTGTCCAAAGCATCAACTCCTAATTTCTCGCCGTTTACTTTCAATAAATTTTTCGACTATGATGTTAAGAAGAACGTTTTGTCCATATCGTCAAGTGCCATCGGATGTGATAAAATTAGCCGTAAAATGATCGTCCCCCTGATTGACATTATTCTCCCCATCTTAACTCATATTTTCAATTACTCCATATCCTCTGAATCCTTTCCTCGAATTTGGAAGGAAGCAAATATCATTCCTCTTCCTAAAAAGAAGAACCCCTGTTCTCCCTCAGATTATCGACCTATATCTATCCTTCCATTCCTTTCAAAAGTCCTTGAACGTTTAGTCTTTGCACAACTTAACCTCTTTCTGAATAAAAATTTCCTTCTTGACTCCTTTCAATCGGGGTTCAGACTTAATTATAGTTCAGTTACAGCGTTACTTAAAATCACAGATGATATTCGCTAGGGTATGGACCAAAAGCAGCTCACTATACTTACGCTACTGGATTTCAGTAACGCTTTTAACACCGTCGATTTTGATGTATTGCTGAGTCTGCTACGTTCTATTAACATATTTCCAGCGGCAATTGAATGGTTTCCAAGCTATTTGCGTGGCCGCCGGCAGCGGGTTATGGTAGAAGTGCCACATTTTCGTTGTGTGAACTAACTGCTGGTGTTCCACAAGGCGGCGTGTTTTCTCCCCTCCTTTTTTCTGTGTTTATTAATTCCGTTACTTCACGAATTTATTCTCTCTACCATTTGCATGCAGATGATCTTCAAGTTTACTCCCATACATCACTCCAGAACCTTCCCAGTGCCATCAATGACACTAGTATGAATCTTGCTGCAATACATGATTGGATCAGGTCGTTCGAGCTTAATTTAAATCCCAATAAGACCCAAGCCATTATTGTGGGAAATAGTACTGTAATTTCCAGAATTTGATGGGATAACCTACCACCTATTGTTATTGATGGTGTTGTGATACCTTTTAGCAAATCTGTAATAGACCTAGGATTACACATTGATCAAAATCTTTCTTGGTCCCTACATATTAAAGAGTCCAGTAGAAAGATGTTTGCGGCATCATCTTCCTAACGACGCTTGCGTAACTCATTACCCATTAATACTAGAATTTTACTAGCACAGTCCTTGTTACTCCCTATCGTTGATTATGCTGATGTATGCTACTCTAATCTTACTGAGGATCAATTAAATAAACTTGAGCGTCTTTAGAATTTCGCTATTAGGTTCATATTTGGCCTCCGCAAATATGTCATGTTTCCGAGTTTCGTACTAAGCTCAAATGGCTTCCTATCAGACTTCGTCGGAATACTCACATTCTATCTCAACTGTACTGTGTACTATTTGATTCTAATACACAGATGTATCTAAAAGAACAATTTGAGTTGGCGGGTGCAGACAAAGATCATTCCAGATTATCCGATAAACTTATTTTGCGAATGCCTGCTCACAACTCAAATGTTTTTAATTCCTCCTTTTGTGTCAAAGCAATTAAATTAAGGAACTCGCTTCCTTTAACAATTAAGAAAGCCCAAAGCATTGAGTCTTTCAAAATACTGGTTAAAAACTGTTATTTAAATATGTGTTCTACTTAATATATTTCATTCTCATATCTACTATACTTGATAAGGTTTGTGTATATATGGTATGTATATAGCTATAATGTGTTATAAAAATATTTATTAATATGTGTATGTATAAATATGTATATATGTGTATGATTACGTATGTATATATATGTTATGTGTTATGTATTATTTTTTATCTACTATTTATGCACACTTCTATATTTTTATATGTAAAATATCTCTTTCACCAAGGTTTGCCTGGAAGAGATCGCTGTTTAGCGATAAGGCCACCTAATTGTACATATATTTATCAATTTAAGTTTGTTGTTCTTTGTATTATTTTGTGTGCAATAAAGAGTATTGTATTGTATCTAAATAACTTCTTTAAATTGAGCCGAGGTGCTTTATCCAAAAATATTAAAGATATTCTTTTGATAGCACGAAATGATGATAACATTTATGGTCTTGAATCATCTTAAATATAAATATTGCCATATTTATAGAGTGATATCTGTGCAGGCAAAACAGTAGTTAAAATAAGAAATAACTACATTGTAGTAATTCTATTTTTTGCACAGGGATACTTGTGATCCCATAAATTAATTTAAAAAAAGGTGAAATGAAAAAGTGAAACGAAATTAAATTTAAGAGAACCTTTTCAGTGAAGGGTGCCACTAATTAGATTTCTGCGCTATTTACTTAAGTATTTCACACAACATAGTAAATTTAACTATTAAAAATCACAATTACGCAACTATATCGCGCAATTACCACAATGGTTTTAGTTGTTGCTAGTTAATGGATTAATAAGGCCGATTATTATGTAAGTCAGGTATTTTTGTTTACTCGTACCAATTTAGCCGCGTCAAAAAAGCGTTATTTTAATGATATTTCATATTTTATACGTGGTAGAGCCATACTGCAGTTATATTAGTAGTATAATTGTAGCACGAATGGGTCGGCTCAACCGGGGAAGGACCACGCTCTCACAGAATACCAGCGTGAAATAGTAGCTCAACGTTACTGTGTTTCGTATGGTGAGTTTAAAGACCGGAGACCTTTTTTACCGGAAACGAGGCATTCCATCTTAGTCTTCACGGGTGACAACGCATTGCATTTTGATTGATTCGTAATCGTGGATAGATGTAGATGTCTATGGGCCACAGCAACTACTTACCTTCAGTGGACTGTGTGCTCGTTTGTCACCTTATCTTATAAAAAATGTAAATAGGAAAAAAACTACAAAATATGTACCGTACTCGCACAATAATTGATTTAATAAATAATTTCTTATATTTACATGAATACCTGATATTGAATAAAACTAGTTTTATGGATTTTCCCAAATTTTCGGGTGCTTTAGGGGGGGGGGGGGTTAACTAAGGAGCTTAACGTTCCAATATTATAGTTAGAAGCCTACCCTATGTTTTAAGCCTGTAAATAATATTATGTACTCTGTGATACTCCTGTTAAAACATCATTGGAGAAGTACTGAAATATATTTTATATATAAAACAAGCTGGTAGCCGGCGCGCGTTTACATCAAATACTTACTACTTTAGAAGAAACTCTGTTTAGCAGTAGACTGTTACGTAAGTAACTCAAAAAAATTTGTTTATGCAAAAACTGCATACTGATTAAAATTAGTTATACCATAAATACTTTTTCACATTTAATTACGTCATTATATTTTATCGACGTTTCCAGTTCTTTACGGCATCCAATATCAATGCAATACTTCTCATTACTCTATGGTTTTCTACATAGATTGGATCAATGTAAAAAAATAACTGATGTTAACTATGGGACGTCAAACACCTCACTCCCTAAATTACCATGGTTGCTGTTAAGTACTCGAAAGATCGGAAATATAAAATAAATTTATAAACACTATATATATTCTCGCAGTCTAGTTTCATTATGAAGTCATAAAATAATTAAACATTCCTATGAGTATGAAATTATTAATTCGAATTGGCAAAACTTTATGTAGCATTTTCCAAAGTGACAACTTAGAAAAATAAATCTTAATATTTATTTAAAAAAAATGAATCAGCTTCAGAATTACCTATGCAATTCAATAGATTATCTTCTAAGGCATACAAAACCTAAACGATCACAAATCAATAATTATTCATTATTCTAAAATACTACTTCCCGTTGTTACTCTTAAGATGTACTTAGTAGCAAAAAAGTTTCCGAATCTAGTCACTCACCGTATGAAACATAAATTCAACTTTACATTGGTATTCTAAGAGAGCGTGGTCCTTTCTCAGTCGAGGTGTCTCATTCGTGCTGTAGTTGTAATAATAACAGTGTACTCTAAATCAAATTTCGGATACGTTCAGTCTCAACGGTGAGAGATGGCTTATCTGGACAGGGTTGCAGTGCCAGAGTATACGCGCAAGCAAGGGTGCACATTCTATTTCCACATTCTCATGGTTACATGTTTTTCGAGGAACGGAGATGCAACAACACTATCTTTCGAATACCGGGCTGCTGATGATTTCATGACAGAATTTTTAATAAATGATTTTTTTGGCTTCGGTCCGTTCGGGTTGGCCAACAGGACAATCAACTGACTGCTGTAGCCTATATTATAAGTGCAGCTGCCACATGGGTAATTCACAAATTATTTATATCATTTTTATAAAAAAGTATTATTAGTATTGCTAATAATTAATTTGCTTAAGTAACTCATTTTATCATCTATGAGTAATGACATTTAGTTTAGCTCATATATTTGAAGTAAGAAAAATTGTCCATTCACGTACAGAGTATATAGTATTATTCCATTCATCAATCTCTAGTACAAATGAAGAATGTGTACATTGACGTTATAATGGGCATTCAGAAATTTATTGCTGCAATATAGGCCAAAACAGCCTATTTACACCCAAATTATCGGCCATCAAACACAAAAACTGCGAGATTAGGTTGCTTCTAATAATGAACAACGACATGATTTATTGTTTTATATGTTGCGAGTTTTAAATAATTCAAAGTGGGACTTCATAACTTGTCTGCGTTTTTTACGAATCGTTTTTAATGTAACCTTCTAGCGAAATATATAATATATGAATTGCGAATGTACTCATGTTAGATATGGGCAATGCAGGCACTGCCTTCGCGTAACAAAAGCCTATTGCCTTTTTTTTCTTTTGCCTTAAAATTGTATTCGAGCGAAAATACTTATTTCGAATATATAATTTATGTTTATATATTTATATTTTATTTGCAGATTATTTAATTATTAAAATATAATAAAGTAATAATGAATTTGATATGATGTTAATCGGACTCATCAATTTTTTATTATTTATTTTATAGATGTTGTAACGCTTCCCCCCTCTATATAATAATAAATAGATATAATTAATTTACCCCTTTTCGATAAAAATTATAAATATGTGACCAAGATAAATAAGATATGTTTTGATCTTTCTAAATGATCTTTCTAAAGGTTTAATAATAGGCCGTTTGTAATATTTTTGCGTGGTCGTCTTAGTTAGGACCCTTATTTACGTTGTGTTTGTTTAGTAACTTAGTTCTTTTAGGTGTCTTTTGGAAGAATGAATATTCACTAGAGCAATTGAAAGCTGTTGGTAGTGCCTTATAAGCTAAGTGAACCCCGTTCACGAAGACAGGGCTCGAGAAAGGTTAAGAACATAAAACGTCCCTATTCCACTTGTATCAGGTTTACATTATTAATTTATTATTATTTATCCCTGCCCGCTCGGAAAAGGCTCAAAATATATTTATACAAAATACCCGATACAAGGGCTTCGCTCTCCTACATTTATTTAAAAAATGTAGGGGAGGCACACGGCCCCACACACGCCGTGCACGGTGAGCGCCAACCATTTTGATGCACTCCCCCCGAAGGGAACGCTAATTCGGGAACTGGACCGTAGTCCACAGCAAAATAACTGGCGAACCAGTAAAAGAGGCTTGGCCCCTTGTTAGTGCGTATGCACAAACATCGACCGAAGTCGCGCATGTCAATGCGTGTAAACGCCATACAGAATACGAACGAATCCAGCCACAGTGAATGTACGTCACACGGTTTAGGCAAATAGGCACACTGGCCGTGAACCCTCCGTGAGCGCCACCACCTGCCAGATCGCCGCTCCTGCAGACGTGATGTAAGTGTATGGCATCACCACCAATTGCATAATCAGCACGGCTACTAGCCGCAGAGCGTGTCATGAGTCTACCGCTCACCTCAAGGCAATGGGGTCCCACGTTGTGCAGCTTTCGGCCGCAGCCTTGAGAGTCTCCTCAGATCCTCCCGCCAGCTACCACCCGCATGAGGTCGACACATATGCTCCACCAACCAATACAACGGCAAATATAGCCAAAAGGCAGTTATAAGATAAGAGTAATAATTCGCCATCAGAAAGGGTTAGTGTCACTGACGTTGAGTAAATGCATTTTCGATCATGTTTGTCTCACCCACCAACAAGTTGCCTTCAATCATTCAAAGGTGGGAAAGTTACAGAGATATATTATTATGTTGTTATATAAAACATCGTGGAGGGCAGACAGTCTGCAGCCCCGTAATGAAGGGACCCGACTTGGGCAAAGCTACTCAGACGTGAGTCAAACCAAGACGCAAAGAGCGCCATTGAGAATAGCGTCCCACAAAACAACCATCACTGAGACGCAATGCTGCAGAACGCAACAAGCTTCAATACGACTATCGTCGGGCTTACACCATCCCAAGGCCCCTCATACATCCCAGCAGACATCACCACCCGCATACCTCCATCGACCAGAACCACAAGAGTGCGTCAAATCAGGCGCAGCACACCCGCAGATCCATCAAAAGACGCAATACCGCAAGTAGCAGTAAGCATCAATGCAACGCCCATAGACATGAAGTTGAGTATGCCTGTTACACATAAAAGTGCTAAACACACTCATTATCCCAATCCGAAAGATAGATGACGCATCGCTATGTACTACGACGTCGCCCACAAACGGTATGGGTGTGCGATGTCCACGGAAAAGCCGTATTGCTACAACAAACCCGCTTACCACCGGCACTAAGATTGTTGTTATATAAAACTGTACCAACGTATCATAGTAGCACGCTACTAAGACGCCAGTGGACAAAACTCCACGTATCATAGCGCTAATGCACTAAGACATGAAGTTGAGTACGCCTGTTACACCTAAAAATGCTAAATACCTTCATTATACCAATCCGAAAGATAGAAGATTCATCGCTATGCGCTACGTCGTCGCCCACAAACGGTATGTGTGTGCGATGTCCACGGGAAAGTCGTATTGCTACAACAAACCCGCTTACCACCAGCACTAAGATGATATATCTAGGACACATCGGTTAGCGAGTCCAAGCCACCATAATATTCCTTTTCAAGTCCCTAATAAGGACTAGTCATTTTGCTACAGTACTAGGAGCAGTCGGTCACCCGACCACTCCATACAATGTTTATGCATTAAGGAGACCTTCTATAATATTGGTTTTGTATCATAGACCTTACTTTCATAAGTCATTCATATATATGGTTCGAACCCACAGCCCTACTATTTTAATGCATATTTATCATAGAGACCTTCTATAGTATTGCTTTTGTATCATAGACCTTACTTTCATAAGTCATTAATATATTGGGTGCGAACCCACGACCCTACTATTGTAATGCTTATTAATCATAGAGACCTTCTATAGTATTGCTTTTGTATCATAGACCTTACTTTCATAAGTCATTAATATACTAGGGTTCGAACCCACGACCCTACTATTGTAATGCATATTAATCATAGAGTCCTTCTATAGTATTGCTTTTGTATCATAGACCTCACTTTCATAAGTCATTAATATATAAGACTTCAACCCACGACCCCACTATTGTAATGCAAATTCATTATGGAGACCTTCTATAGTATTGCTTTTGTATCATGTGAGTTTAATATCATAAGTCCCTAATATAGGACTAGTCATTGTGCTACAGTAGTTCAGGCAGTCGGGCTCCTGACCACCCCATATATATGTACAACTGCAGGTATGTATCTCCGGCAGCTCCTCTATACACGACATCTATACATGAACACCTTCCATAACTTAGGAAACTTTTATACATGAACTCCTTCCACGACTTATTTCTTTTATACATGAACTCCTTCCACGACTTAGACAATTTTCAACAAATTTTCTAATTATCTTATAAATGTTATTTATCTTTATTTTTATAATATTTTCGACTAGTATTTCTATTAATTATCTTATTTTAAATATTTTTTCAAGTTTTTAATAAATTTATTTAAGGAAGACAATATTTTGCCTTTAATTTACTATGTTATTGGTCTAATGTCTGAAATGTATTCATATTAACTTTATGGTTATTAATGTAATTTTATTGTTTAATATATATCATTTAAGACTATTTTTGACGCCCCTTTATATTGAATTTAATTATTAATAATAATATTGGGCCGTCACAATGTGTACTAACTTTTTTATAAAATGGGGTGAAAAATGAGCACATACGTACCTGGCTACCTGATGGTAAGTTAATTCTGTGGCCCACATATATCCAATACCCCTGTTGTCTAAGATGGAATGCCCAGTTTCCAGTTAAAAGGTTCTACGGTTTCCTGCATTAAAAAAACAAAACATAGCTGCAATGTACACTACATCATTAAACTATTTCATACTCATAATCTGTGAGAGCGTGGTTCCTGCCCAGTGCTTTATAATACAGCAGCAGTATATACACGAACGTTGTATTTTACATGACGCCAAGCTACAGTGAAAGAGTATGATAAATTTTTTTTGGTGAAATTTATGGAAATGAATATGATTCGTAGCAGCTTTTTCTCATAGTCTCATAGAACTCAAAATAATTAAAAAACCCAAAGAGATATATAGAGAGATACCAGTTACTCGACTCCACCGAGTCAGTTATTCATTCTTGGGGCGATGTATACGCTTTTACAACAAAATCCGAGAAAATATACAAAATGTGTCATACGCAAAGTTCAAAATTTTTATTAAACTAAGTTTGTGTAAAAAGGGTTATTATAATATTAAGGAATTTATGGATGACCGATGATTTGTCTTGTGTTGTTGATGATAAACATGATTGCAAGCTATTATTTTAAAAAAAAAGTCAAGCTGGGTTTCTTGCTGGTTCATCCCAGGGCATAGGTTACCATTACCATTTGCGAACCAGTTATAAATGAAAAAATTGATTTTCACTAAGTATTGTTTATAATCTACGTTGAATAAAAGAGTTTCTGTTTCTGTTTCGGTTTCTGATGACGAGGACGGTGACGTGACAATGACGATGACAATGACGATGTCGATGTCGATTACGATGACGATGATGATGGCAATAACGTTGACAATGATGATGATGGCGATGTCGATGACGATGATGATGACGAAAACGATGACGATGACCGTGACGTTGACCATAACGATGATAAAGACCATCTCCATGTTGATTACAATGACGATGACGATGACGATAACGATGATGATGTCGATGACGATGACGATGACGGTGACGTTGACCATGACGATGACAATGAAGATATCGACGTTGATACCGATGATAATGATGACGACGATGACGATGACGATGGCAATGAAGATGACGATGACGATTACGATGACGATGACGATGACGACTACGACGACGATGATGATGTTGACGATGATGAGTGTGATGAATACGATGATGATGATGTCGATGACGATGATGATGATGACGATTTTGATGACAGTGATGATGACAATGACGATGAAGATGACGATGACTATGTCATCAACATCATATGTCGTATGGTATTTTGCTATGGGGACACGTAACTGACACCGAAATTATATTTATTTTAGAGAAGAGAGCCATTAGAGCAATATATAATTTAAAACCCAAAGTGATATATAGAGAGATACCAGTTACTCGACTCCACCGAATCAGTTATTCATTCTTGGGGCGATGTATACGCTTTTACAACAAAATCCCAGAAAATATACAAAATTTGTCATACGCAAAGTTCAAAAATTTTATTAAACTAAGTTTGTGTAAAAAGGGTTATTATAATATTGAGGAATTTATGAATGACCGATGATTTGTCTTGTGTTGTTAATTGTAAACATGATTGTAAACTATTATTTAAAAAAAAGTCGCGCTGGGTTTCTTGCTGGTTCTTCCCAAGGCACAGGTTACCATTACTATTTGCGAACCTGTTATAAATGAAAAAATTGATTTTCACTAAGTATTGTTTATAATCTACGTTGAATAAAAGAGTTTCTGTTTCTGTTTCGGTTTCTGATGACGATGACGGTGACGTGGACAATGACGATCACAACCACGATGTCGATGTCGATGACGATGACGATGATGATGGCGATAACGTTGACAACCATTATGATGGCGATGTCGATGATGGTGACGTTGACCATGACGATGATAAAGACCATCTCTATGTTGATTACAATGACGATGACGATGACGATGACGATGATGATGTCGATGACGATGACGATGACGGTGACGTTGACAATGACGATGACAATGAAGATTTCGACGTTGATACTGATGATAATGATAACGATGTCGATGTCGATGTCGACGACGATGATGATGACAATGTCAATGACGATGATGACGGTGACGAGGATGATGATGGTGATGATGATGATTATGATGATAATGATGGCGATAATGATGAAAATTGCGATGATGATGATGACAATGATGATGACGATGACGATGACGGTGACGTTGACCATGACGATGACAAAGACGATCTAGATGTTGATGACAATGAAGATGACGATGACGATGACGGTGACGTTGACCATGAAGATTACAATGAAGATGTCGACGTCAATACGGATGATAATGATGACGATGTCGATGTCGATGTCGACGACGATGATGATGACAATGTCAGTGACGATGATGACGATGAAGAGGATAATGATGGTGATGATAATGATGATGATGATGACGATGACGATGACGATGACGGTGACGTTGACCATGACGATGACAAAGACGATATAGATGTTGATGACAATGACGATGACGATGATGATGATGACGAGGTCGGTGACGATGACGACGAAGATGTCGATTACGATGATGATGACGATAATAATGACGATGACGATGTCAATGACGATGATGATGACTATGACGATGTCGATGACGATGACGACGATGAAGAAGATGATGATGACGATGATGATGATGATCTCAACGACGTTGACGGTTACGATGATGATGACGATGACGATGATGATGATGTCAACGATGTTGACGGTTACGGTGACGATGACGATGAATATGATTATGGCGATGAGGATGATGAAGACTGCGAAGACGATTACGATAACGATGATGATGACGATGACGACAACGATGACTACGATGATGATGATTACGACGAAGATGAAGTTGACTACGTTGATGTCGATAACGACTTTGATGATGATGATGATGATGACGATTAAATGATGATGATGAAGATGATGATGATGAATACGGTGATTATGTTGTCGATGTCGATGACGATGACGATGACGACGACGATGAAGAAGATGATGATGACGATGATGATGACGATCTCAATGACGTTGACCGTTACGATGACGATGATGATGATGACAATGTCGACGACGGTTACTATTACGATGACGATGGAGGTGATGATGATGAAGACCGCGAAGACGATTACGATAACGATGATGATGACGATGACGATAAAGATGACGACGATGATGATGTTTACGATGAAGAAGAAGATGAAGATGACGACGTTGATTACGATGACGACGTTGATGATGGTAATGATGACAATGACGATAACGATGACGACGACTACGACGATGATGATGAGACGACGACGACGACGATGATGATGATGATGATGATGACGATGATGAATACGGTGATTACGATCTAGATGTCTATGACGATGACTACGACGATGAAGAAGATGATGATGACGATGATGATGAGGATCTCAACGGTGTTGACAATGAGAATGATGAATGAGATGATGACAATGTCGATGACAGTGACGATGACGATGATTAGCGATGACGATTACGATAACGATTATGATGACGACGATGATGGTGATGTAAACGAATTTGACGGTTACGATGATGATGTCGATGACGATGATGATGATGACAATTTCAATGACGATGACGATGACAATGACGATGATGATGACGATGCCGATAACGATGACGACGATGATGATGTACACGATGAAGATGAAGATGACTACTTTGATGACGATGACGACCTTGATGATGATAATGATGACAATGACGTTAACGATGACGACGACTATGATGATGATGATGACGATGAAGATGATGATGATGACGATGATGATGATGAATACGGTGATTACGATCTCGTTGTCGATGTCATCGACATCGTCGGATGAAGAAGATGATGATGACTGTGATGGTGAGGATCACAACGATGTTGACCGTTACGATGATGATGACGATGACGATGATGATGATGTCAACGATGTTGACAGTTACGATGACGATGATGATGACAATGTCGATGACGGTGACAAATGACGATGACGATGGCGATGATGATGCTGAAGACTGCGAAGACGATTACGATAACGATGATGACGACGATGATGATAACAATGACGACGATGATGATGTCAACGATGTAGACGGTTACGATAACGATGACGACGATGATGATGATGATGACAATGTCGATGACGGTGACAAATGACGATGACGGTGGCGATGATGATGCTGAAAACTGCGAAGACGATTACGATAACGATGATATGAGGATGACGATAACGATGACTACGATGATGATTACGATGAAGTTGAAGATGACGATGAAGATGATGATGATGACGATGATGATGGTGATGTAAACGATGTTGACGATTACGATGATGATGACGATGACGACGTAGATGATGAAGATTATTATGACGATGATGATGATGATGTTAACGATGTTGATGGTTACGACGACGATGACGATGACGATGACGATTATGTTGATGTCAACGATGTTGACGGTTACGATGACGATGACGATGACGATGGTGGTGATGACAATGTCGATGACAGATCGATGATGATAAAGACATATCCCGTGACTGAATGTCTTGTGCTAGGGTCGTTAGCGAAATCTGCATCACTGTAGCCAACTACTACATTAGGCTCTGACATTGGTGTGTAGCACAGGCTATAACTTTTAGATACTTGGAAAATTTTTTCACAGCATTCCAGTGTGTTTCATTGTAAGAGTTTAAAAATCGACTCACCAGGCTTACTGCGAATGAAATATCAGGCCGGCTTACTGTAGCTAGGTGCATCAATGATCCAACTGCTTCCCGATATGGGATGTTCTTTTCTGTTTCTCCTTCTCCTTTCTCCAACTTCATATGTGGCTCAACTGGAATACAGTTTGGTTTACAATTATACAAATTAAACTTATTTAATAACTTTTCAATATAGTTTCTGATATATAAAAATGTATTTGTCACACTTCTGTATCTCCATACCAACAAAATTTTTGAGTGAACAGATTTTCACTTCAAACATTGTAAGTCATTAACTAACTCCTTTAAAGTTGATGTATTTTTCGCAAATAACTGTCCATCATCAACATACAAACACAGGTAACATTTTGCTCCATTAATAGTGCCAACATACATACACTGATCAGCTTTACAATTGGCTAGCCCAAACTTCTTTAAAACAGCATCAAATTTTGAATTCCAGCATCTGGGAGCCTGTTTTAAACCATATGAAGATTTATTGAGTTTACACACCTTATCAGGATCGCAGGTTAAGCCCTCGGGTATAGTCATGTATATATTCTTCAAGCTCACCATATAGAAAAGCTGTTTTAATATCTAGCTGAATTATCTGAAGATTGTGTTGAGCAACTTCTGAGAATAATATACGTATGGAATCGTACCTGAAAGTTGGAGCAAATGTATCTTGGTAATAAATACCTTTGGTTTGTGAGTATCCTTTCACACAAAGCCGGGACTTATAACGTGGACCTGAAGGTTCTTCTTTGATGCGAAAACCCCATTTACGTCCAATTATTCGCATATTGGGAGTTTTTCTAACTAATGTCCAAGTATTATTTTTATGATGAGAATCAAGCTCTTCATTTATTGATTTTATCCATTTTGTGGCATCAATAGACTTTAATGTCTTTTCATAGTTATCAGGAACTTCATTTTCTGATAATTTGTCTTCACAGCACGGGTAAGAACTCTCTTCTTGTTTCTGTGCATTTAAACATTTTCTTCTTGTTCTTACTGTTATATTTCTGTCAGGTGAAGATTCTACACTTTCATCCGGGATGTACCCGCTGTCTGACTGTGATTTATGTTCACTCACAGTGTCTAATGAGTCATCACTTGAAATTTCTTCTAAATTGTTACTTTTATTACAGCTTTCAATTGTAATTAATTCAATCGGTGCAAAATCTCTTTTAACTATTGACTCTAAAAATATTGCATCTCTACTTTTTATTGCTGTTCTTGAATTAGGTAATATGAATCGATATCCTTTTGAATTTTCACAGTAGCCAATAAAAATTAATTTTTGTGATTTTGAATCAAACTTCATTCGTTTTTCTCTTGGTAAGTGGACCATTTCCTCACAACCAAATGTACGCATGTGGCTAACCTTAGGTTTCTGACCAGTCCACATCTCTTCTGGGGTTTTATAAAACAGAGATTTTGTTGGAGAGCGGCTTACAATGTAAGCAGTTGTATGAATTGCTTCAGCCCAATAGATTTTAGGTAAGTTAGCATTAACATCTTGCTCTTTCTACTAAAGTTCTGTTCACGCGTTCGACTGTACCATTTTGTTCTGGTGTATAAGGTGTAGTTGTCTGATGTATTATTACGGCATATTTGAGAAAATTTGAAAATTTTTCATTGACTTATTCAAGTCCACTGTCAGATCTGAGAATTATAGATAGATAATATAAAACATCTAAATAATATAAAACATCATAATAATAGATAGATAATATAAAACATCTATAATTTCTTCTGTTTATGGTCAGGTGTGCGAAGCTAGGCTTATACTAATGTAACTGATAGAATCGGTTGTTACTTTGCGGAAATTTATTATAATAAAGATATTAATTAATTTGCAACCAACCGCTAACTAAACAAAATTATGTGTCTTACCAGGATTGAAGAGCGCCTCCCGCCCTTCCTCAATTGTTTCATTATTGTTTTATTCTCATAGCGAGTGCACGTTGATTACAAAGCTCGTCAAATATCACCTATATTGGTGAGTTGAATCTACTTTTTTAGTATTTAGAAATTCAGCCGCCATTACTTTTTTTTACTTCATATTTGTTTTTGTTAATTGTCATCATCATCGTCGTCGTCTTCGTCGTCATTGTCATTGACATCGTCATCATCATCATCTTCATCGACATCGTCATCATCATCATCGTCATCGACGTCGTCATCGTCATCTTCATGATAATCATCATCACCGTCGTCATCGTGTAATATATTCGGTGCAAAAACTGTGCATACTTTGATTAATTAAATATATTTTTTTTAAAAAATTGACTTTATATTCCTCCCGTACAAAAAGCCAATTTCATATGTAAGAACCTATTATGGAAAATTTAATAACTTACTATTTATATATCGTTATGTATTTTCCTTTTCTAGCCAGTGGATGTTTCATTGTTGGAGATACGTCTATCACATTGCAAGAAGGATATTATTATAGCCACATTGAGACGTGTGAAAGCCTACACGTAGACTTATATGTTGCATTATTATGTTGCAGGGATATCTGTTTCATTTTATACTGTTCAATATATAATTTTAATTTATTTATTAGTTTGTAAATGTTGTTAAATTTTTATTGCTTAACATATTTTTATTCAAAATTTTCTATTAAAAAGAACTTTTTCAAAGTCAAGAAAGCTAGGACATCATTTTAACAAGTTCCTTCCAATTATTAAATAAATTCCAATCCTTACGCGCAAGAAAGTCACAAAACAAGCCCGTATCCTTTTTACACGCGCTTTGAATTTTTGCAAATCCAAATAAGAATCTTGGTATAAATTTTTACATATCTAGTTTAAAAGAAGCTGCTAGTTTTAAGGAGAAGTAGTTTTAGAGAGAGAGAGGAGAGAAAGAGAATAGCAACAACATGTTTAGATTTATTTGAAAGGCCCTTTATATGAAAGGTATTGAAAAGGTATATTACATAAATTATTTCCTTTTCTGCAAACCAATGTATTTAGCCGTGTGGTCGTAGTTTTAGAAAATCTATATAGGTTATTTATAATTAATGATTACTAATAACATATACGTGCGTATACGCGCTGTTTTCGAAAGTCATTAAGAATCGACTCGCACGCAGACTCGACGATTTCCAGCCTCCCGAACAAGCCGGTTTCCGAAAAGGCTTCAGTACCATAGACCACGTACATACCCTACGGCGGATTGTACAGAATACCAAAGAGTACAATCTGCCACTTTGCCTAGTGTAAGTAGACTATGAGAAAAACTTTAATTCCGTCGAAATTTGGGCGGTGCTACAGTCCCTTCAGCGCTACCACGTTGTCGTTATGTCGAAGTGCTGAAGTGTTTGTACAGTTACAATTGCTACAATTGCTATCCGAGAACAGAACCACAGTACGAAACTTATCTTACAGAGAGGTGTAAGACAGGGTGAAATTATATCCCCGAAACTCTTCACCGTGCATTGAACGTTTTCAAGCTACTGGAATGTAAAGGATAAGGTATTAACATCAAAGGCGAGTACATCACTCACCTCCGATTTGCCGACGATATAGTCCTTATAGCAGAATCGATCGAGGATCTAAGCACTATGCTCATTAACCTCAATAGTGTGTCCCAACGGATAGGTCTTAAGATTAACATGGACAAAACAAAGATCATGTTTAATGTCCATGTCACATCTATGCCGGTAATTGTTGGGAGCACTACGCTCGAAGTTGTTGACGAGTACGTTTACCTGGGACAAATAGTCCGACTAGGTAATTTCAACTTCGACCGAGAGGTCAATCGATGGATTTAACTCGGCTGGGCATCGTTCGGAAAATTACGACACACCTTCTCGTCAGGTATACCTCAAAACCTGAAAACTAAGCTGTGGAGCTCAGCGAGCTATGGAAAGGTCTATGCTCAGAGTTTCTCTGCGTGATAAACTTAGAAATGAGGATATCCACAGTAGAGCCAGAGTAACTGACTTAGCCCAACGGATTAGTAAGTTGAAGTCGCAATGGGCCGGTAATATAGCTCGAAGAACCGACAACCGATGGGGAAAAAGGTTCTCGATAGGCAGCCTCGTACCGGTTGGCGTAGTGTAGGGCGACCCCCACTAGATGGAATAACGACCTGGTAAGACATGCAGGAAGTAGATGGATGCAGGTGGCTCAGGACCGTGCTTTTATCGCATTCCTTGAGGAAGGCCTATGTTCAGCAATGGACTTGTGAAGGCTGAAATGATGATAAATGACTTATACATTAAGCACGACACGAGGTGTAGCCCCCACAAATATTGGTAAATAATAGAGATTAGTTTATAATATAGAAGAATTAATAAATACATAGCAAGAATAACACGGCTCTCTTCTCATTGACATCTTTCAACATCATAATGCTCTTTTTTTCCGTGGGCCTAAGAGTCCACTGCTGTACATAGGCCTCTACCTTAGTTTGTCTCCTTCAGATGAACGCCGTAGTTTCCTCGCTTGGCAAGCAAGTTGTCAATCGAAAATAGACGTCGAATTAGGTAAATTTTTTTTTTTATAGAATAGGGTGACAAACGAGCACACAGTCCACCTGATGCTAAGTGGTTGCTGCGGCCCATAGACATCTACATCTATCCTCCATTAAAAATCAAAATGCAGATGCGTTGTCACCCGTGAGGACTGAGATGGAATGCCTCGTTTCCAGTAAAAAAGGGTCTCCGGTTCTCTACACTCACCATACGAAATACAGCAGCATTAAGCTACTATTTCACGCTGGTATTCTGTGAGAGCGTGGTCCTTCCCCGGTCGAGCCGACCCATTCGTGCTACAACTATACTACTAATATAACTGCAGCATGGCTCTACCACGTATAAAATTCTAGAGGAGAGTGGGGAGAACCCAACACACTTGGTTTTAAAATGTGTTATCTAGCTTGGTATTTACTTATGGGAAAGGGAACTGGTCAATTGTATGCGAGTTTGGTGTATCCACCAGGATGCCAGGTTCCGCCTGCATCTCAGTTCAGTCTCACTGCAGTCAGCGGCGTGAGTTGCGTAATATCATGCTGCGCGCAGCGTGCGTCCGCCGGTCTTTCATATTGAGTATGTATGCCTTAAGTCCGTGCCCGGAAAAATCTATATAATCTAATGACTAACTAAAACAAATAGAGAAAAAGACAGGCTGCCAGCAAGGATGGCGATATGTTTGGACGAAGGGAGACCGAACTTTTGCACGCCAGGAATCCAGAGCTCTAATAAATCGCATTCTCTTCAAGGCAAATATTGCAAAGGTTTATGGGTCCGAATATGTTCAGTAACCATAACTGTCTCTCCACCATAAGTTTACTCACAGAAAATGATTTGTATTTTTAAATTATTCCTTTATACTTTTTACTACTTACTATTGTCATGTGTGATATGGACGAGTACCCACTGGGTATTCTTATATTTCCAAAGCTTCCAAAGATAAAGTTTCAAAAGTTTTATTTACAACTTCGAGATAATGCGAAATCTGATTTAAAAAATATATACTTTGAAACTGGTTGCGCGGAAAACCATTCGTATTTATTTAATTTGACGGTAGGCTGCCAAATCGGTTATCCCTTTCCAAAACGATATCATTCATACCCTCCTGTCGACACATCGGGGTGGTGGGGTGCGAGGGGAAAGAAGATGATTCTAGAACATTACGTAATCATCGGAACCGAAGATATATAAGGCACGCGCGACCGACGCGCAGCCTCTTCCCGCCGCGCTCATTGTTGGAACCACACCGCTAGTAGAACCGCTTTAGCCTGGAAGCAGTCGAGCTCCAGGAAACCCGCCTCACCTCGTGTGAGATATAGTCGCGCACCGCCTTTCTCCAGAGTCTGTCCAGAAGAAGTTCCAGAAATCGCAGCTATAGTGCCCAACAGCATAGAAGACACCCCGGTGAGTCAATATTCCTAATAATATTGCCTGCTTGATATAATTGTATTTTAACCAGCTCCAATTTTGTTTTCTCCTAATCAAGCAGGATTCCTTTCATCGATTTGGCAAATAATAGTTCGTTTTTTAGGGAAGAGCGAGTGCATTGTACCGCTTGCTATAGTTGCCGTTTATATAAGTGTAGAAACATTTAGTAGATACAGTCCACTTAGATTAATAGTTCGCGTAATAGGTTTTAAGGTTCGACTGGGGAATTAGACTTCGGCAACCTTAGGCTTGACGCTCCACCAGAAACTATTTGTAATTCTATTTACAGTTATAAAATATTTGCAACCCATATATTTTATTGGTCATAGTCTCTTAAATTTTATTAGTGTATTCTTTGTTATTAACAGTTTGCCTAAGTAAATATTTTGTACAATATTCAGACAATAAAGCTTGACGCTCAAGTTGTTGTGATTACGTCTGTGGTAGGACAATTTCTACAGGGCCAATACGTTTGTTTATTTATGTTCTTCTTCATAAATTTTCAATTAGTATTTTACACGTATTTAGGCTTAATTTATTTAAATGTAAGGAAATATTTATACCCTCTAGATTCTTTCCATTACATTTATTTGCTATTTTTAAAATACTACAAAACTTCAACAACAAAAATGAATAACTAAATAAGCTCAGTGTGGCATAAATTATTGTATTACTCTGATATTTGTTAGTCAAGGATGTCAATTGTGATAATAACTTTATCTCATACAACACGATAAGTAGTCTTATGTTAGGGCTCGTCAATGTAGGTTTCTTAGGAACAGGCCTTAAAAGAGCTAGTAGTAGCTATAGATCACCACGCTGTAGATAAAATTGCGATTAACAAAAGTTGGTTGCGTGAGGGTGAGGAAGCGCGTACGCCCGCGGTATAAGGATACCGATTTTGTCACATTCCCCAACTGACCAATGTGGAATCGCGACACTGATTACCCCCTAATAGATATCGCGTCATGGAATATTTGTTCTATTTTGATTTCACCGAATTGATAAATAAATAAATTTATTAATTTTTATCAGAGCAGATGTTTTCTGTCACAGCTCCCGTGTGCTCTCTGAAATAAGGATTTACCCATGGTAGCTAACTGTGAGGAATGATTGTGAGATCTATCATTTAAATATTGATTAGTATGGGTCTTTTTCCTATACATAATGTGACCAATCGTATTATCAGGATTTCGGATGACTAAAACATCTAGGAAAGCTAAAGAATTATTTGCCTTGCTATTGTGAGTTGTATTTTAAAGTTTATGGAGTTAAGGTTGTCTAAAAATGCAGTTGCTTTGTCAGGCGGTAAAATTGTGAAAGTGTCGTCTAGGTACCGCTTGTAGAATCTTGGATTTACAGGAGCAATAAGAAAAGCTTTCTCCTCAAAGTCCCTCATGAATATGTCGGCGACTATAGGAGATACAGGTGAGCCCATTGCCACACCATCATCTTGCTTGTAGAACTCTTCCTTTCACAATAAATAGCCAGATGTTAAGCAGTGTTTGAGTAATACTGCATATTCTGCAGGCTGTTGTTATCGACTAGCTTACTAGTTACAATTGAGATACAGTCTTCAATAGGTAGGCATGTGAATAGTGACTGAATACCAAAACTGACCATAGTTTCTTTGTCAGGAAAACGTAGGTCTAAGGTAAAGGTATGACTGTGTTCGGTTAAATCGGTTGGTTCAGTCACACATTGGCTCAGTTAATAGCACTCTAAGAATTCAAAATGTTTTTTATAATTATTGTCCACGTTATTAATTACATTTATTTTATAGTCCCCTAACAAGACTTTATAGTTGCACCATACAGGAGTTCCGACAGTACCAGGATTAAGCATCAAAAACGTGTCTACATTTAGGTTTTTCTGTCTATAGGCAGTACCAATAGCGACTTTTGTACAGTTTCATTTAAGAGTAAGCCACATTTTTTCTACAAGCGGAGTTGGAGGATGAGGCAGCGTTCGTTCAGCTAGACCCTACTGTATGTAGAAGCTGACCAAGCAACCTCGCGAGTCACAGATTAACCCCTAATAGATTCCACACACAGGGCCATAAAACGCGCGCAACACTTGTTTGTTGTAGCTAGCATATGAAGTAACGCTAAGATTCACGATATCAGTTTTGACCACGTTTGTGAGCCGTAGGCACGTCCGAGTTCTTGAAAATTTAAAAATAGTGTTATTTCCAAAATACATTACAAATGGCTTTCTGTGCAGTAAAATAGTGTGGTAAGTCAGCTATGATATCAAGTTATCAAAAAGATGGCGTAACATTTCATCTGTAAGTAAATTCTATTCTTATCACGTTAACCTATTTCAAATGCACCGGAGTTCAACTTATACTGGTAATATAATGGTGCAAAGTGATAAAAATTAAGCACCCGTTGACGTTTTTTTTAAATATCCCTTTTACTCATTACATAAATTACAGTAGTTGTCTTTGTCTAACGACAGCACGTGTATCGATAGTGTAGTGATTTATAAGTAGATATTTGTTTGATCATCGTTTACACTTTTTAAAGTCATTATTTTACAAAAATAGTGGTGTAACATTGTGGTACCTATATGTTATAGGTTTCCTAAATGCCCTGAAAGGAAAAAATTGTGGATTGACGCTACCCTTCGAGGGGACCAATGGTTTCTCACCAAAAATAGTGTGCCAAGACACTTCACAGAAGATAATTTTCATATTATGAAAACCGTAGAAGGCTGTTGGATTCCACTATAACATATCTATACGTCAGTTTTAGTATGGACTTTTACTTGTAGATAACATAATAAGTAATAGCATGAAGTGGTTGAATGAATCGTGATATTCTAATATTTAGGCAAACGTTACACGTCAAAATCAAACTATTTTTAACAGATTAATAAATCATAAAACAAGTGAAAGTCATAATGTCATTATTGCTATTCTAGTGTTATATGAAATAATAAAAACGTCCCTAAATGGCACGTTCAACCTTTTGCTCAATTAATCATGTTCAAGTTATTTAAAATCACATAAGTTTCTACCATAATCACACATACCTAGAAAAACTTGTAAAATAAAAAATTATATAGGTACAAAGTTTCATCAATATGTTTAGAGCTGTCTCAAAAGAACGACAAATACAAACTAAAAAATAAACCGCATTGCGGAGTTAAGAAAACAAATTGTTTTAAAAACATTGCTTAAAAAATATAAACAATTAGAAAGCATTACTTAGTACAATGTTATAAATGTTAAATTAATATTAAATGAAATTAATTTTTAAGGATTTTATCGCATTTACCCACCCATTTTCACGGGGGGGGGGAGGAATGAGATGTTTGATGTCCCGATGTCATAGTTAGCCCGGCTATCTACAGTTTTTTGACATTAATCTTTGGTCCGATCTATGCAGAATGAGCTTACAGTGTCTTAAAGTCTTGCAGTGGTAATTTTGTAGGATAAGGGGAACAAACGAGCACACAGTCCACCCGATGGCAAGTGAGTACTGTGCCCCACTGACATTTGTATTTAACCTTGCGTAAGAATCAAAATGCATATGCGTTGTCACCCTTGAGGACTAAGATGGAATGCCTCGATTCCAGTTAATGCTTATAAGGTATGCTTGGGTTTAGATATAATTTCATTATTTATGGGATCTGAAGAAGATGGTAGTACCCATCCATCTTCTCTATTTATTCTCTATTGAGATTAAATATGAAAGATGAGAAAGATAAAGCACGAAAACAAAACTTCGTTGTCGAACAATAGTCGAACCCAGGTTGCAAGCGTACAGTGTTGGCGGCGAGCGTTTAGCCCCTCAGTTAACGCAGCTCGTTATTCAAATATGAAAAGACGTTCTTAACATTAAAGCTTCATTCATACATAGAGGGCTTTTCACAGTATTTAGAACATGGTCAAAATCAGCTAAAGCTGAATATACCAATGTTTCAAAACTCTTCTGAAAAATGTATATATGGTTATGAAAATGGTGGTTTGTAAAAATGCTAGATCCCTAATTTTCCAAACTGTTAAAAACGATTTCTCCGCAAGATGCTACTCTTGCAGAGAAATCGTCCCCGTTCTCACCAAGACATCTTCTCGGCATTGTATGTAGACAAATCTTAACGTATGCTGAACAGTGCATTCTTGAAAAGGTCTTAAAAGAGTTTGCACTTACAATTTTAAATTTAATGTTAAAGCGCTTAAAGATTTACTACATTATTTATAAAGAATACTTTCTTTTTTGAAGCCACAGTCGATTTCAAAGAAAAAGTAAACATTTTTGTATACGTTGTTAAAAAGTTTGTTTTAAAGAAATTTTTAATGGTAACCATAAAATTCCTGTTACAGGTTCATTGAAAAATCAGTACTGTTGGCCATTTGCCGTAATGGGGACCCGATTTGACGTCATATATTTTTATTACTTTATTTCTATTTGTTGCACCGATATGATAATTATAATAATATATGCCATAAATGGAGACTAACCATCAATGCAGGACAGGATTATAGTGCCTAAGGATATGCACAAGCACCGGTGCGCTCTCTATTCTCTCACTCTCATGGTCCAATGAGACAGTAATCCGACACAACCACGCAGAAATCAGGCGCAAGACAAACGACTGTACGTGCTGTACGAGTTTAACGAGTCTGCACGAGGCAAGATGATGAAATACTGCCGACTTCCTGGATCCGGACTACTACTGAGAATTTCTTGTTAGAAAAACTTATAATCAGGATCTACGTTTATTACCAATTGCGATTTTACTACCAGCCAGTGTAGTCGCTTCTTAACGATGTGGGAGCTCTAACTCCGAACCTATAATATTTTCGTGCGATCGACCCTCATGACATCACAAATTTCGTCACGCGTGATCTCAACAAGCTGCCTCCCGTGACGTTCGACCACGGACACGTGATCAGATTGTTGAAAGATATCGCTATTTTGAAAGCCGAAGTTACCGACATCCGTTTCAAATTTAAAAATCGCAGAATGTAAATACCACACGCGGTAATCATAATAGTAGTCATATTTTACCGATGATTGTGACTCCGTCACACGATACCATCTATCAAGGGTTTATGACGGTGTAACTGGGGCAACCTCAGTCGTCATTGCGTCACGTCCTTAGTCTTAAACTCATGAGTACTCGTCCGCCGAAGCCTACGAAAGAATGTGGATATAAAACCAGTTCCTGTGACGACTCGAAATAAGATTTATAATGACGGGTTTACTCTTGTTGAGAAGAGACGTCGGTTGAGACCCGTCCGTAACCAGCGTGAAACCGTCGAAATAAACTCAAGTAGAACATCGCGTGTTGTGGAGCCCACCATACAGATCTACATCTCCCGTTTGGACAGAAGTACGTCGGAAGAAAACGTCCTGCGTTTTGTGGAAGAACGAAGCCTATGCCGCATAAAGGATCCGATCTCTTTACATTTGCAGCGTCTGAAGTGTAATAAATCAACGAGTGTCAATCCGTAAATGCTCCAGATCCCTGCAAAATACACAGAACATTTCTCGCTTCCGATTTCTGGCTCTATCGGGTAGTTTTTCGCCGATACAGGGTCGCGCGAAAAAAGTAAGTTCCCTAAATGGTGTTATGTTTATATTTTATATGTATTTTTAAGTAAAGGTATTTGCTGTGGGTCAATGTTCTTAATTTTTAAGGCCTTTGTTACCTGAAAAAAAGTTATTGTACTGTATGGTAATTTATTACCACTAGACCAATGAGATAGTCAAGTTGCGGTGGCTGCCGAGAGCTTTTTTAAAACTAATTAAAACTACGTGTTCACAGAGAGAGATATGAATTTCCTCTCACCATTGTCTTTTACAATTCTTAATCCTATGCTTACAGTATACTTAAATTACTACATACTCAGCGTTTATGTATTTATGCTGATGGACGCTTTATACGTATTACGGGTGGTGCTGGTGTAACCATAACTCCTCCCTCCTCAACTGCAAAATTTTCGGCAAGAATTGAATTCCGATTACTTTGCATACAATATAAGAGCTTAGATTTATTTTTCCGAATTACAATAATAAGGCTAATTAAAACTAATATAACATAGAGTAGTACAGTAGCTAAACTAACACTTTTCTTATTCACTAAGGTTTCACTTTCACTTTCCACTATTTCACTTTTCAGTTTGTACGAGAGATATTTTAGTTCATCCAAATTAACGCGATTTAAATTCACTATTTTCTCCGCATTTGTGGGCTGCTCTATCAATTTGGGTAGAGTTAAAATAGGTTTCACCTTATATTGCAGTTTTCTGAATAGAATCGTTTCCGGTGTAATTTAAAATTGCCTAATTTTGTCTCACAGTTTTCATCAATTTCCAAGAGGTACATGCTCTTTACAGCATTTCTTTGAGTGTCATCGCCACACGTTTTTGTAAGCACTATTTCATTTTGTGTAAATAGGATCCAGTTAATAGGACCAATAGACTGTATCTTAACACTTTCCAGCTCTACTATTGATAGTTTACAAAGGTTTAGATTTGATGTGAAGTTCATAAGTTGTTCTATGCATGTGTTTTCAGAACACTGCACGATATCATTTTCCTCACACAGAAACTGGTTTGCTTCTATCTCCTGACATGGGCCATTTAAGGGTAAGTACGTGTGATCTTTCACCATGAGGTAAAGATATTTGTGAAAAATAACAGTTGTTCTATTATACGTGGGATCAAACATAGTGTATGTAATATTATCAGTCAGAGGGATTTCCATAATGAACGTTATTTGGTTTTCTTTTACATAGGCCTTAACAAATTTAGATCTTCCTAAATTAACTAAATTGTATTCCGTAATAGGATACAATAAACTATTTGTTTGAGATATAGATTCTAATATTACTAATAATTCTGTGGAATTAACAATGGCTTGATGTAGAACGTGAAGTTTATTAAATGCTAATGCCGTTTCTATTTCGCTTAAAATTAAGTATATGGTTCTAAAATTATTGACAAACATGTTAAACATACTTAAAACATATGTGGAGTATATGCTGTCATCGTCTTTAGTAATTATATATTTTACAATTCTTTCTATACGTTTCATTTGTTCATTTACAATTTTCATATTTCTTGTACAGATCCAGTATTATTTATAAGAGTGTCAAGCATCTCCGAGATTATTGTTATTTTCTTATTAGTGTGCGTTTGCTGGGTCTTAAATTGAGATATGATATTGTCGTATTTTACTGCATCATTGTGGACTAAGTTTCCTGTAAGCGCTTCGATAACAGAACCTAATGGATTAATAAGATCGCGCTTGAAACGTATCAAAGGTATCGAGTATAGGTACGTATCGAGTTTTTTAAACTTTTCTACAGCTAAGTTCCTTAAATAATTTACTTGTGAGTTCATATTTTGGAATTCATTTACGTATGGCTTATAGATGTCTACTAAACTGCTAAATTCTTTATATTTATTGATATTAAAATTTAAATCATATTTTATGCTACTAAAGTCTAACTGCTTAACCCACTTATCTACTTCCTTGTATGCTTGTCCTTGCTTTATGGGTAACATGCCTGGATTATGCTCAACTTTTAGAAGTTGAAGGCCCTGGCTCTGGATCATCAGATTCAAGTTCACGAAGATCGCTAACAATCTGCGGAGGGCGTTTCACGTTTTTGAGATGCACTTTAGTTTTTCTTTTCCCTATCGTTACAGGTATTATGTTTCTTTCAATATCTTCTTGCACTTTTGCCTTTTGATACCTAGGGTTATCCTTACTTTTCCTCATGTTAATAAAAACCGTATCACCTTCCTTAAAATCGATTCCGGATTCCCCGCTTTTCTTTTTCGTAACCTTATCTTTATCTGTATGGACTTTTTTGAAAATGTACCTATATAAGTATTTAGTTCATCTCGCGTGATCTTTAACGAGTTGCTGTGTATATGCCATTTCAAAATCAACGTCGAATATTTTACCAGAATCGGTATGACCAAATGCCACTTCAAAGGGTGTTAATCCTGTCGTTGAGTGAATAGTATGATTATATGCTATGACTAAATATATCATGACAGATGCAGAGTCTATGCATTTATGTTCATATTTGCAAGTCTATATATTTAAATTATAGTGGAATGAAATCTTTCGACAATGCCTGTCGTATTGGGGTTATTGGAAGTTTTGATATGAGTTTCTATTTTATACATAGATAGGAGCTGACGCATAAGTTCGTTATTAAATTCAGTGCCTGGATCAGATGATATTTTCTTAGGAATTCCGTACATAGAAAAATATTTAATTAATGCTCGCGCTGCTTCAGCGGTTTGTCAACTTGAAATCTCTAAGGCCTGTCCTGATTTGCTAAAATCATCCACAACGGTTAAATAATACTTCTTCTCAATAGTAAATAAATCTATAAATAGTTCCTGGAAAGGCGCATCCTGTGTTGATGTGAGTTGTAGTACAAGTTTTATTGGTTTCCATTGATACTTCATTAATCTGCAAAGTTCACAAGCATTTATAACGGCAGCTATAGTATCTTGCATAGTTTTCCAATAATAGTTTCTGAGCATTCTTGTCATAGTTTCTTTCACACCGCGATGACATGTTTTCCTTCATGGTGTTTGAGAACTACAGCTTTTTGTTCTGTTTCATCCTCCACATATACTACGCGTTGTGTACATTTAAAGAATTGTACTACATCATTCTTAAAGAGTACTATAATTACTTTTGTAAATAATTTCCTATGCTCAGCATTCTCGAAATAAATAAAGTATCGACTCTTAAATTTTATATATTCCTTTAAAAATTGTTTTATTGATTCTTCATTTTCTAGTGGGAGAAATACCTCTAGTACTTTTTGTTTTGCTCTAGATAAATTTCTTATCTTTTGGGTATCTATTGCCTCTCTCAAAATTGGGATTGCTGTTCACTCAGGTTCAATATTTGAGTGCATTATGTCTGTTCGGCTACTGTTAGTTACAGATGGTACAGGTTAATTTTCTTCGAACAATTCTACATGTTCCGTCACACTCGAGTCTGAGTCTGAAATTATCACTGTCTCTGGTTGAGGCTCAGGTTTTCAAGTTCTTTCAGTTAGCGTATTACTTTTTGTATGTCATCGTCATCCACATTAACATCCATTGATGCATCGTCTAAAGCATTAAGTTTTATGCGAGACAAGGCATGAGCATTGGTATTTTGTTTGCCGTTTTTATAGATTATTGTAAAGTCGTATTCTTGAAGACGTAAACGCCAGCGTATTAGTTTGCTGTTAGGCTCTTTAAAAGAATAGAGCCAAGCAAGGGGTCTATGGTCTGTATGAATTTGGAATTTTTGTCCGTACAAGTAGGGCTTAAAATGCTTTACAGCCCAAATGATGGCTAAAAGTTCCTATATTGTGCTGTATCGCGATTCGGTAACACTAAGTGTGCGGCTGGCATATGCAATAGGCTTCTCTGACCCATTTGGTCCTTGTGACAGTACGGTACCAAGAGCTACATTCGAAGCGTCGGTAGTTAATATGTACGGTTTAGTCGAATCCGGTTATTGGAGTAGTGGAACACTAGTCAATATTTCTTTACATTTATGAAAAGCATCTATATAATTTTGGTCCACAATTATCTTATTCATTTTCTTTAAACACGCCATGATTCGCAAAGTCCTTTATAAATTTTCTATAGTATCCAACCAGTGCAAGGAAACTTTTGATTTCGGTGGTTGTCTTATAAAGATGATAATTCTGTATTACTTTAATTTTATCATCGTTTGGCCGCAGTCCGTCTTTAGTTATGGTTTGTCCAAGGTATAAAACTTCTTTTTGGAAAAATTCGGATTTGTCTAATTTTATTTTCATGTTAGTCTTTCGAAAGCGGTTAAAAACTGTACAGAGTTTCTCCATGTGTTCTTGTAGACTAGCGGAAAAAATAATAACGTATTCAGGATACACAAGGCAATGGATTCCTTGCAAACCTCTTAAGACGTTATTTATAGCTCTTTGAAAGGTGGCGGGGGCTGTCTTTAACCCCAAGGCATCCTCAGGAACTCATAGTGTCCATTTTGGGTGCTGAAGGCAGTTTTCTGTCGGTTGTCTTCATTAAGTTCGATTTGGTGGTAGCCGCAAGCCAGGTCGAGTGTCGAAAAGTATGTCCTCTTACCTAGCTTATCGAAAAGGTCTGCGATATTTAGAAAGGGGTACTTATCATCAACTGTAATTTCATTTAGCCTTCTGTAATCTATGACCATTCTGCATTTAACTTCGCCCGAAGCATCAGCCATTTTTGGAACAAGATATACGGGAGAATTCCATGGGGAGAAAGATTCCTGAATTACATTATCTAATAGAAGTTTATCGACCTGCTTGTTTATCTCTGTTACTTGTGCGGGCGATTGTCTGTAAGATTTTGTGAATATAGGGTCCTCGTTTTTAGTGCGAATGAAGTGTTTAACCTGATTACTAAAATTCAAAGGTATCTGTTCACAATAAAATATATCCTTGTATTTCTCACATAGTTCACGAACGCTCTATCTTTCCTTGTTTAAATTTTCAAGCAATAACTGGTCCATTTCTAGATTAGAGTGATCTATAGAATTTACATGTGATTTATCATCCACACATTCACAAATTTCAAAAAGGTTTCTTAATAGATAGTTCCATTTGTTAATCCAACATATTTTGTATAATTGTAATAGCATATCCATTCTCACATTTTACTAATACAGAATCACAGATTAAGATTAAATTATACCCGATTCTGTGATTCTCACAGAATCGAGTATAATTTAATATTCCTTCGCCATAAAATATGTTAACAGGTCTAACTTAATATGTAAGCAGCTCTAACTTCAGAACGAGGTGGAAATATTACAACATAATCTAAATTATTGTGTATTATAGGTATTCTAGAAGAATTTGTGGTAAGTTCTTGTTTCTTTAAATCTATTACAGTTTCCAACTGCTTTAATAAATCATTCACAATTAACCCATCATAGCGTGAATCGACATTATAAAGACAAGATTCATGTTCGTCATTACTTTGAAATATAGAAACATACATATACATAAACACTCACGCCTGTCACCCAGAGAGGTAGGCAGAGACTACAGACTTCCATTTGGCACGATCCTGACATACCTCTCTCGCCTCCTTCACATCCATACACCTACGCATGCATGCTCGTCGGTTAAGGGTACTCCTAATTTGGCCCGTTTTCAATAAATCGCCAATTTGGTCGATAAATTTTCGCCTAGGACGTCCCTTTCCGACTCTGCCATTCACTTCTGCAACATAAATTTTCTTTGTCACTCTTTCCTCATCCATTCTTTCCACATGACCAAACCACCGAAGCATTCCTTTCTTAATCCTGGTCACAACATCATCTTGCAAACCACACTCTTCTCTTATCACACAATTTTTTACCCTGTCATTCAGATTCAGCCCTAACATACTCCTTAACGACCGCATTTCTACTGCATTTATTCTACTCTCGTGCTTCTTCTGCCATACCCAACTTTCACTACCATACGTTAAAGTAGGGACCAACACAGCATTGTGAATTGCCATACGTGCCTTTTTTGACTTATAGAAAATAGTGGAATTTTAATTACCTGATTGTGTTTGCTAGATGCATGAGTGCTTATAACTTCAAAGGGTTCATTTGTTATATAATTACGGTAGTATTGATATGCTTTATCGGGACTTATAAAAGAACGGGTGCTTCCTGTGCCTATCATAAAATTACCATCTATTTCCGGTTATATATATATATATATATATATATATATATATATATATATATATATATATATATATATATATATGGTAGTTTTAGATTTATGTCGCAATTCAATTCTTTTATTTCAGGTGGTTTTCGGAGGCCTTTACTTGAAAATGTTCAGTCTGTGCAGACATGTCATTATCCGCTGAATCATTGTTTTCATCAACCTCTGTTATAAAATTTTCTTGTATGGATTCATCTTCATAATAATTGTCGTATGTTTCCCCATACATGTAATTTTGAGGAAATTCGTAGGGATAGTATGATGGATAAATTTCTAATTCGTTTAGGTGGAAACCTGGCTTTGGAGGGGCTGTTCTCATAGAAACAGTATCATTATAAACTGGCTTATTTTACACATTATTATTACTAGGGTAATTAAAACGCTGAGAATTACCAAACTGTTGTGGTAACATTGGTTGCATGGGGCTATAGCTCTGGGGTCTAAATCCAAAGTTTGGTCGGTATTCGAAATTAGGTCGGTATTCAAACTGAGGTGGGTGATATTGCTTATGGAAATTCATTTGCTGTTGAGGCTTGTTTTGTGATAACGGAATCCTCATTTGTCTACTATGGGGAATGCCAAACTTAAATTGAGGTGGTGTTCCGAAATTCTGCCTAGGGGTTGGTATGGTGCTAACATTGGTCTAAAACCTGTAGGCTGTGTTGGCATTGCGAACTTAAACGATGGTTGTTCCACTGGTATACTACTAGACTGTGGCTTAGATATATGGCTAGATTGTAACATTTTACTACGCATCTGATATTGGTCATAGAAGTTTACTTCTTCTAGAACTATACTTAGTGCTTCTTCTAGTGTACTGGGTGTTTTCAACCTAACAATGCGCACCATATTTTCGGGTAAATTATATAAAAAAACCTGCAGAGCGGTGTAAATAATAGTTTTACTTATTTTTAAGTTTTTTTCACCAATTTGATTAACCTTCGAAAATAGCACTAATATAACGGATTGTATACGACCACAAAAATCTATATAATTTTCATTTTGGTGTTTCTTGAAAGTTTCTAATTCAATGGCTAAACATTCTTCGCTACTTGGGTCGCCGAAGTAAGTTAAAAACAATTTCTTGAATTCCGCCCACGTCTCTATATCTTCCCGTTCACTGATAAGCGACGCGGCCTCGCCCGTAAGACGACTTCTATTCTATTCAGCTGTTACACCTTATTTTTTCCAGACGATATTAAAAATCTTGCAGTATATGACGTCAAATCAGGTCCTCGTTTCAGCAATTGGTTGCAGTGCTACAGCGCAATTTTTTCTGTGAATGTGAAACAGGAACTTTTTAGTTACGATTAAAAGTTTCTCTATAGCGAAATTTTAACAAAGTATTCAAAAAGGTTCTTTGCCTTTATCGACTGCGGCAATAAATAGAAAGTACCTTTGTAAAATATTTCGTAATTATTTAAGCGTTTTAACAATAAATTGAAAATTATTGGTAGAAACTCTTTTCAGACATTTTCTAGAATGCGCCTCTCAGCACACCTTAATAGTTTGTCTACTCACAACGCCAAGAAAATGTCTTGGTGAGCACGGCGACGATATTACGCAATACTAGCGTCTTCTCTTTTTACCAGTTTGTACATTTTGGGGTTTAGCGCATTTGTAAATGGCCATTTTCAGAACCGCGTTCATACGACCTCTCTGTGTGATAATTTACCACCGGGGATTTTTTCGGACCGATACGACCTGGGGACCTTCAAGAAAAGAGCTTACTCTTTCCTAAAGGTCCGGCAACGCACCTGCAATTTCCCTGGTATTGCGATTGTTCATGAGTCGCGGGAGTCACTTAACATCAGGTCACCTTATGCTCGTTTTCCCCCTCTTCTATAAAAAAAAACACATTTATATCGATGAAGGGTGTACGGAATACAGGTTAAGTTGACATTTGGAGAAAAAATTAGTATATTTAACTTTACGCCACAGGAAAAGATTGATATTGATGATATACATGACATCGACCATGTGCTGAATACAGTCAGAAGCTCTCTAAGTACGGCAGAATTAATAATGTTAAAAACATCTTTGCATATTTGAAGGCTTTTCACTTATTCTAACAGCCGTAAGAGCTGTGTTAACTGAGGGGCTAAGCGCTCGCCGTACACCGTACGCTTGCATACCGGATTCGACTATTGTTCGACAACAAAATTTTGTTTTCGTGCTCTGTAGTCTGATCTCTAAGGCCAGTATTCATAGATAATCTCGCGTTTTTACTAAAAATGTCAAAATTTATGTAACATAACTACTTCAGGTTTTACTTTTCAGCATTAGTTGTAATATACTTTTGCATTGTTGTAGACTAGCTAACGGAAAACACGTTTCTTTTTATAAAACAATACCTCTTGACTTGTCTCGGTGAAACATTTTGTAAACTGAACAAACTACGATTGTGTTTGTTTGAACTTCGTTATTTTTGTAGATTTCAAGGCTTTATTTTGACTTGCACCCCGAAAGTTCGTTGAGCTTCCAACAAATTTTTAATGTTATTTCGTTTTGACTTCCCAGTGTTTTCGTAGTTTAATAAGTTTGAAATTTATTGATACAAATTCATTTGTGTAAATTTATTACTGTAAATATTAATGTAACAGCTCTATTAATAAAGTTGTAGTCGAAATTATCGTCAACTTTTAGACACGTTCATGTATACATCTTTTTTCTTTACCAGTCTGTAAAATCATTTAAAGTTATGAAATGTAGAACATTTCATAACTTTAAATGTTACGTAACTGAGTAATATATGTGAGAACAAGTAGAGGCTCTCTTCAGTGAAGGGTGCAACTAATTAGATTTGTACGCTATTTACATATGTATTACACACAAGATAGTAAATTTAATCATTAAAATTCACAACTACGCAGCTATATTGCGTAATTACTACAACATTTTCATTTCTAGCCACATTTTGGTTTGATGAGAGAGACTATCAGGCAAGTCAGATATTTATTATTAGTAACTTAAACCTACAAAAAAGCAATAATTTAATGAATGTAATAATAATGAAAAAATTTATCACTTGCACAATACACGAGTACTTGTCATTGAATAAAACTAATTTTACGGATTTTATCGCGTTTAATTTAAAAAAATTATTTCCTGACCTGGTCACGGGAGGGATTGAGATGTTTTACGTCCCGAAATTATAGTTAGCCCAGCTACCTTCAGCTTTTGTTTTATAATTTTTGGCAGAACAAGCTTACAGTTTTGAATCTTGCAGTAGTATGTTTGGGTTTGGATTTAATTTAATTATTATTGGATACTAAGCTGATTAGCTGAGCCGTGGTAGCTCAGTGGTTAACGCTCGCTGTAAATATAACAGAACGCGAGTAACCCGGGTTCGATCCCCGCCGGCACCAATGAAATTGTTAATTGCAATTTTAAGTGCTGATTTACCACGTGCTCGGCGGTGAAAGAAAACATCGTGAGGAAACCTGCATGTCTGAGGAATAAGAAAAAAAATATTTCGAAGACATGTGAAGTTCGTCAACACGCATTTGGGCAGCGCGGCGGACACTTCCTTGCCCTAAAACCCTCTCAGAAATGAGGGGAGGCCTGGAGCCCAGCAGTGGGACGTATATAGGCCGTAACTTTACTTTACTTTACTAAGCTGATGGTAGCAATCACCTCATTTTCTATTGAAATTTGAATGTTTTTTAATTTAATTATCCAAGAATAGGAGGCTCCCACTAGTGTGAGTCCCACTGGTGACTTAGTACTGTGTGTGTGTGTGTACTCGGGGGAAGCCTATGTTCACCAGTAAACTTGTGAAAAGCTGTAAAGGTGATGTTGATGATAGCAGAATATAATAAGTTAATATAGTATATATTATACTGTATCAACTTATTATATTCCGCTAAATACAAATACTATTAATAAAACAGCAGCATCAAAGGTGCTTGACATCTGAAACTGCTGTCGTTAATCCATATGCCAAGGATGAAGTTTATAGCAAATACTTTCTAATCTAGAAGAAGCCCTGCTTAGCAGTAGACCATTTACAAGTTAATTTAAAAGAATAAGTAAGTTAAAAGACATTCATTTTTATGCAAAACTACACACTGACTAAAACTAGTTACACCATACCCACTTTTTTACGTTTAATTAAGTTATTTTAAATTTTAAGCATTTCGAGTTCCTTACTTTTAAGTTTTTTTTAAATTCTTTTAAAAATAATTTAAAACTGATGGTAACTATGATATTGGGACGTCAAACATCTCAGTCCCTAAGTGACCGTGGTTGCTCTTAAGTACTCGAAACTTCGAGGATATAAAATAAGTTAATAACCGCGATAATATTCGCAAATTCTAGTTTTATAACAGTCATAAGAATTGGAACATTCTTATGAATGCTAATTTTAAATCCGGGGCGAATGACGTGACGCTAATGGTTCCTGGGTTCAAATCCAGAAACCAATCGTCAATTAACGATTAGGGTGACTGTGTTGCCCTTCGTATCCGGAGAGGAAGAAACAAAAAATGGTTGGGCCAAAGGGTCCCTGGTTCAATTCCGGGAATATTGACCCCAAAAATTTGTATGCAATATTAACGATGGTGAACTGTATTTAGCCAGGTTATCAATAACCAAGACAATCCAAAATTAACAATGAATAATGGCTTGGGGTCATCACCGTAGATTTTAACCTAATTCAAGACGCAAGAAAACTTTAGATTAGTTATGTTCAAATATCAGTGTCGATAGAGATAACAATTCATATTGATTAAATAAATTTTTTTGTTTAAATAACATATAAAAATATGTTTTTTTTAAAATATGACCAAAATTGAAGTAGTACATACATACATAAACACTCACGCCTATCACCCATAGGGTTAGGCAGAGACTACAGACTTCCATTTAGCACGATCCTGACATACCTCTCTCACCACTTCTACATCCATATACCTACGCCTCAGACGAAATAAAAACTCAAGACAGAGCCCCGTCGAACAACGCACTGAGGCAGGTAAAACTACGCCTCGCCTTGTACATACACAGTTTCACGCACACAAATATAACGAAACTACGCCTTAGCTTCTCATTCGAGCTATTCCAGCGCACGAAGTGTCACGTTATAATAATTCGCAGTTTTTAAAGAAAAAATGCCGAATTGTGTTATGAAAGGGTGTAAAAACCAATCTTCCAGAAATAAAAAACAGGATGGAATCACATTTCATACGTAAGTATACATAAAAATCCAAATTTTTAATTAATCATTTTTAATATTTATTCTGACAGCTTGGAACATAAAACGTCGACAAGTGTTGCCACTAGTGAGCGTCACAGTAGTCCCCATTTATTCGGTAATTTATTAATGTGACGCGAAACTTAATGTAATTCTATTTAATGTATTTCTATTTTACTTATAATATTTATAAAATTATTGTAAGTGTAAATACTCATAATTTTTTTGTTTTTCCATGTTTTATCACTACTTCAAAAATCAATATTTTTAAGGTTCCCCATCCGAAATAAATACATTATCGGATATATATCAGGAAGTACAGCGCATTACTTGTCAAGGGTCATTAAGTGTCAAACGTGTCTAGCTCGCTTACAGTCGGATGAGATATTTGACTTCCATAAACTGATATCTTTAAAAGATAAAGGTGGCTAATCTTTCCGTCGAAAGAACTTTTTGAAATTTGCGTAATTTGTGAAACTGTTTTACGTAAATTATGTAATGAAAGCATAGTGATAGTTACTGAAAACCAACACAAATCAGTTATTAATATTTTAACAACTTCCCTGTCCGCGAAATAGACACAATAGTTAAACAATCGAAATGTTCATATATGACTCATGGGACAGTGAAATGGTTAAAACGATTTATTGGTACTGACAACGTTTTCTCTAAATTGGAGACTGAGCATAAAATAAGCTTAATAAGATGCATAATTGAAAAATATTTATCAATTCGTTTCCACCATATTTCTAAATTGGAAACAATTTCCAAAACGGTGGACAGTAAACGGCAATATTTCAAAAAATTGACTCAACAAAAAGGTTATTAAAATAAAAACAATGTTTCTTTCAAATTACTATTGTTTTATTTTCCCCTTCCTGGTCGAAATAAACATACTTACATACATAATAAATAAATTATTATGTATGTAAGTATGTTTACTTTTGCAACCTTCCGCTAATTAATTAGTTAGCGGAAGGTTGCAAAAAGTAACGCCAGATTCTATCAATTATACTTTCATACTACTTCTTAAAGTGAGGTATACAATTGAAAAAATTGCCAACTTATCTTTTTACTTATCCATTCATCTTGATAGTACTTAGACAATAATATATTAGGGTAATAAATTTTTACTGCACGGCAACACTCGCTTGCAGCATACATGTTTACCAAACATGTTTTTTATTTCGTCTGAGACCTACGCATACATGCTCGTCGGTTAAGGGTACTCTTAATTTGGCCCATTTTTAGTATATCGCCAATTTGGTGGACAAACTTCCGCCTAAGACTTCCCTTTCCGACTCTTCCATTCACTTCTGCAACATATATTTGCTTTGTCAGTCTTTCCGTATTCATTCTTTCTACATGACCAAACCACCGAAGTATTCCTTTCATAATCCTAGTCATCGCATCACCTTGCAAACCACACTCTTCTTTTATCACACAGTTTCTCACCCTGTCACTCAGATTCAGCACTAACATACTCCTTAGCGACTGCATTTATTCTACTCTAGTGCTTTTTCTGCCACACCCAACTTTCACTACCTACGTAACTACGTTAAAGTAGGGACTAATACAGCACTGTGAATTGCCATACGTGCCTTTTTTGACACATTCTGAATTTTCACAATAGAGTGTAGAGCCCCATTTACTTTATTTCCTGCATTCACTCGTCGTTCAATATCCTTATCATATATCCCATCCCTGCTGAATACACATCCCAAATATACGAACTCATCCACTTGCTCAATTAACTCTCCTTCTATTCTTATTTCACATACCGCTTTGCTTTCTTCTATTTCAAAAACCATCACTTTCGTCTTACTTGCGTTCACTTTAATTACCCTTTCTTTTAATGATCTGTTCATTAATGTAACCATCATTTGCAACTCGGCCGCCGACGACGCATGTATGACTTGATCTCTCACTCGTACAAAAGTGAAGAAGTAATTTAAAATAATTATTTAATTTTTAGCATGTTTATGGCCGACATTCCAAATGAAATCGTAAATTACTTTTTAAGACAGCGAAACCATAAAAACATTAAAATTACAATACACATTTTTTTCTTATATTGTCAAACCCAAAGCAAATAATAAAATATAATTTATACCGTCAGTTAAACACAAAATTAGGAATTGTATTTTATATCCGCTCTTTTTTTGAGTTTACTTAGGTCTCAATAAATAATATATTTTTCGAACCACTGATGTGAAATTTAGCGTTGCAATATAATACAAAATAGTCTTTCTGTGATTAATGGACCAGCAACTTTATAAAGTAAAATATTAAAATAGCAGCAATAAGCAAGAAAACAAATAATAAATTTGGATTTATTTCAAGTCGTCTTCTTCCGACGCTGAAAGCCTAAAGATTTTTCGGCATTTCCCATTGTCGTCACTTATCAAACCCATTTATTGAGCTGAATAATTTTTTACATGGCAAAATCCAAGTTGAGACGGTATTCCATTCAGTCAAAGAATATCCAAGTCATAATCGATTGTTTAAAATTTCACGTAACGATTTCTTACTTTTTAATTAAACTAATTTAATTTATTTTGTCACTTTTAAACTAAAGACTTATAATTCTTGACGCTTTAGGTGCTATACAGATGCCGATGGATTATTCCCCACCTGGTACTGCAAAGCTTAAAATTAAACACCATAAAATCCGTGAAATTAGTTAAATTCAATAATAATTTAAGTTTTCGTTGTTCGTCCTAATACTAATAAATGTTTAAATAACTGACTAAGATAATGTTTCATTATAATCTCACCGAGTGGTAAGATGTAATGAAGCTTTATATGGTAGTTATGTGTATAGGTAAGTTTTATTAGTTAGAGTTCTTATAATTCAAGACTGACACGGTCAGTACCGGTATTAGTAGTCAAGTAAATCATATTGTATATAGCTTTTGAAGAAAACCCCTCAATAAATGTTTTAGCAATATTAGAAATTACAGCCTATATACGTCATAATTGGTCTCCTCGCATTCCAATCAGTCAAACACGCTGCTCCAGTACGTGTCGAAACATTTCACGTCCTCGAAATATCTAAGAAATGTAGGTTTCTTTAAGATGTTTTCCTTCACCGCCGAGCACGTAGTAAATCAGTTAAAATTTCAACACGGCTATTTAACTGTCTCGTTGTAAAAGTCGGGTCATAAATCAGTTATTGAGTTTTTATGTAAAGAAATTCTCAGTAGTAGTTCTGAGGCAGGAAGCTGGCGGTATTTTACCCTCGTGCCTGATCTATCTGCGGTCACGTCAGTTTGCCGACCTATCGGACTATAAGCACTTTTAAATCCTGTCCAGCGTAGATTCCGCTGAAGACCGAAATTTGTTTGGAGTAAATTAATTTACCACGAATTCTCAATTAACCTTTCAATGAGCACACGATCGGATCCGACCAAAGCGATGTTCCGTCAAAATTCAAGCGGTCGGATCCGACCGCAGCCACCCACAGCACTTTAACCCATAAAGACTTATATTTATAAACTACTTATCTGTTAAGAAGTTTGGCAATATAGAATTTACACAAAATTTTCTATCTTGTGATTTAATTAAAAGTCAGTTACTGTATGTATTTTTATTTTTATTCTACTGCCAAATTACGACATTTGCCGACCATATGAAAATGATGCAATTTTACGGTAAATTAAAAATAAAAATCAAGTCATTAATTTTTTTTAACCACAGGATAGAAAATTTTGTACAGATTCTATAAAGCTATTTCTAAAAACTAAAAACTTATATTTATAAATTACTTTTCTATAAAATTTCTTTATAGAAAAGTAGTTTATAAATATAAGTTTTTATGGTTTAATATGTCGTAAATTGACAGTAGAATAAAAATAAAAATAAGTAGAGTAACTGAATTTTGTTTAGAGGATAGAAAATTTTGTATTAATTCTATAATGCCAAACTTCTTCATAGAAAAGTAGCCTACCAATATAAGTTGTAATTATTTAAAGTGCTGTGGGTGGGTGCGGTCGCATGCGACCGCGCGGGGTTTGACAGACACATGCGACTACATGTGAATTTTATGGAGATTGAAGGGTTAATTACATATTATAGTGAAATTTAGTTCCTTTCAAACTTTCTAAATGCACGATTGTAAATGATTGCAAACAGAAATTTCCAAATAATTATTATCGTCATTTTCCTCCCCTTTCCTATTTTTGGGGTCGGCACCACAAGTTTTCCTGTTCCATTTTCCACATTTTTAGAACATTCAGCGAGTCATATTTTCACAACCCAACGTCGGTAAGACAATTCAAATAAATTGTACCATATATTTTCAAGGCGAAGCTTGTCAAGTTTGAAACATCGTTACTGCTTTTCTTCCCGTGGGTGTCGTAAGAAACGACTTATAAAACTATATATCACAACGTTGATTTTGCATGCTCAAGATGAACATAAATAAGGAATATCTTTAGATTTTTTTCAAATTAAAACGTACTCAAAAAACGCCAAGTAATTCACAAAACGAAAATGATAAACTTTATAGAAGTATTCTATTTATAAATAGGTAATATAAAAATAAAGTAATCGACAAACAATGGGAAAGCAAATTTCTCGAGTGGCAGGAGAGTGAGCATTTTTTCTTGAAAATCCTTATTTAAATATCTAATGTGATCAATACATCAATTATTATATTAAAGAGTTTAATACAATAAAGTGTAAATAAATAAATAAATAAATACTTCCTTTACCAGAAAAAAGCACATCTTCATCTTTTCTTAAAGCGAGTTCAATACCTGTATACCCTTTTTACTGGTAACGAGGCATTCCATCTTAATCCTCACGGGTGAAAACGCATCTGCAATTTGATTCGTAATCGAGGATATATGTTACCATCAGGTAGATTGTGTGATCGTTTATCACTCCATCCTATATAAAAACCTGGAGCTATTGTAAAAAAAAAGATGCCATCTAATATTTCTGTAATCGTTTTTATTAAAAAAGCAAATCTTCAAATTTTCTTCTCATGAAGAAATTTTAATAAAAGAACAATAATTGCATTTACCGTCTTATTAACTATAATGTATAAATACATGCAAAGAAAAGTAATAGAAAGACTGACAGAAGCAAGGTGATTTCGCAAGTGTATCTCATTGCTGAATTCTGTAAGGAACATTAAAAATATGATTGCTATAACCAAATTCAAGCCATGTAGTGACGTTGTAAGTGACAGATGGAAACAAATCAGGAGATGACAGCAATGTCTTCCTTATAATGACTAAAAATAAAAGACTGCGTTTGCCAATCTGCTTGCCGAGCGTGGAAACTATGGCAAACGCAGTGGATTTTAGTAGGTTGTAACGGACGTACCAATAACCACATTCAGTGGTATTCATATGTGCAACAATTTGACAACAAGATTTGATATACGGACACAGACAGCGTCATTATCTGGACAATTCGTAGTAAATTTGACAAATCACTACTTTTCTTCATTCGTGACCCTGATTTTCAAATGATTAATGGTTTTATTCATAAAATTCAATTCAAGCTATGCTTAAATAAGTTATTCCTCTTGTAATTAAATGACAATAGAAAGAGACAGATCTAGAAATAATTATTATTTAATTTATGTAATCGATAATTAATGACCTTTAACCAATAAATGCACTATCAGTTAACAATGGTTGATAGTTTAATCTGTCTTGCAGTAATACGACAAGTCAATGAATACATGCAGCTACCGAAGTTTGTGGTGTTAGTAAGAGAACGAATGAAAGGAATAATAATACGTTATACGTACACCCTGTTAATTTATGCTGGAAATTAAAGAGGGTACTGAAAGACTGGTGCAAGGGCGTGATAGTCACAATATATAAAGGGAAAGGGTCGCAGCAGGACTGTAAAAACTACCGTGGTATCAGCCTTCTTAGGATTGTGGAAAACTGAATGCTAAGGTACTAATTGAAAGAGTTATGAAAGAAACTGATGAAAAATTTGGGATGCGCAAGCGGGATTTAGAAAGGGAATGGGGTGTACAGATTAAGTATTTTCCATGTGCATGATCGTGGAGGTGTTTTGCCAAAAGCCAAAAAGTTTTTCGTGAGTGCATGAACCTGGAAAATGCTTATGAAAGAGTAGACAGGGATTTGTTATGGCTAACACATTACACCCAGGCATTGAAGTCTCTTTATAGGGACTCCAATGCTTGTGTTAGGATCAACGGGGTCTATTTAGACTATTTTGGCATCAATAAAAGTGTCAGACAGGGCTGTGTGGCTATCCCGTAACTGGTCAACCTATTTATGGACAGTTGTTTGGAAAATTTGAAAGCTAAAGAATGAGGCCTCACAGGTGACAATCTTTCAAAAACTTCAAAAACAAACATCTGTGTTTGAAGTTGGCTGCAGGAGTCCTTGACCTCAGTAGCCTTTTACCGTTGGGTGAACTTAAGTTCCTTTGTCGTTTTAGCTTTATAAAAACATAAACGTTGTTTTAACAGTGTCCACAGATGAAAGAAAGACATAAATGAAAACGTAACGGACAAATCTGTAGATATTCCTTTTGTAGTTTAATACAACATTAAAATAATTACAATAATAAAGTAATATAATCTATTTAAAAATATGCTTTTATAGACATTGCTGGGGCCAGCTTCTGGGTCTATCATTAGATCAGCCCCATACCGGAAGTAAATGCGAGGAATCCAGGTAAAGAGTGAATAAAAGCTTACCTTCTTTTATCTATTACATTCTTTTATATTGTAAAAAAATAATGCAGTTTTTAGTATTTTCGACATTGTTCATTCTTTAATAATTCTCTGATCACTAATTAGCGTAAAAAACCTACCACCCCATATAATCGTGGGTAAATAGAAGCCCCAGAGAGAAGTACAGCAGGAGATGGAAGCAGCACCTTCCTCATAAAAACTTTCTCAAAAAAAAGTACGGTAGCCACACCCCCTGCCAAGCATGGAAGGCTGTGGTAAATATTTTTCGTATTAATGGAAACTAAAGACTAAATTAACAACGCGAAGCTTTGAATGTAATTCGCTTTCTACGACGTTGAGAAGGTACTGTCATAACATAACTTATAAGTTATAATGCAATTACATTTAATATAGACATATGTATGTATATGCTTTTATTCTGTACAAAAACACATAACAACTCGTATATTAGTAAAGCTAATTAAACGTTGTAAAAAATTATTTTGTTTTTCATCGGGATCGATTTCCGTTCGGTCCCATTATCAAAGGTATCGTTATAACTATCGTTTGCCTTCGTTTTCGGGGGCATTTTAAAAACATCTGTTATATTATATGTAGTAATTTTTGTATTAGTACTTCATATTGTCAAGTCTTGAACGTTGGAGGCGATCTCGTAGAACTGGTTCCTCGGTCGGTCGGCCGACCGCCGTGCACAGTTCAACAGAGTACTTGCCAGTTAGAAACGAGACCTGATACGCATAAGCGCATCAAGCTTATAGCTCCGCTGATCGATTATTAACGCGCAAAATTGATCCTTTTATCTAAACTGTGTAAGACTGTTTATTCCACACGTTATTTTCAATATTTTATTTTATTAAGAACGATAAACAAAAACTATTTCCTATTCCGTAACCTTTTGCACGGTATCGTCAGAATAGACTCTGAAAAATGATGGCATTATGGCTTTGAACCTAGTTAAAATACCTTAGGAGGTTGTGAAGAAGCCTGTGCACAGCAGTATGTAGCACAAATTAAGCTGTGATTGTTATTATATTATTATCCGAGATAGCTCGCTCGTCGTTATGCCTAAGAAATAAAAGAAATAAGTCCGCTAGCGTAATTGGAATATTGGAAAAGAGGCTGCTTGTGTCAAAATTCTCTAAGAAATAAGAGAATGGATTCCCTGCTGGGAATAAATAGGTTTTCTTAACTATCTAATTGAAAAACTATTTGAAATCACCATGCTAAAAGTAGTAAATTCAGTTGTAAATGACAATAATTAAATTTCTAAAAAGTTAAATAGGACTTCAAAAAACTAAAAAGAAAATCGTCGAAATAAAGTGACGTGCATCGCATTGTTCGCCCTTATGTCTTGAGTTTGATGATTTTCTCATGGATTACACAGATCCTGATCAAATTGTCTTATGAGTTACGTCCATACAAATAAAATAATCATTGAAGTTGGACCACGTGGTAAAGAATTATTGGTGAACATTATAAAAAAGCCAATTAATTAAGAATCTTTTCTTTTTAAATTCGGTTAAAAATGAAGCTTAATATTGTCCTCATTTAAGTTGTATCAATAATAAGTTGTATCGAATACAATCATTCCGGCAATTAAGTTTTATCTAAGCGTACTGGAGTACTGAAATTTAATGAGCAAAATTGCCGCGGATCATCCTATTTCTCTCCATTATGTACATAAGTGATATTGATAAATATTTGTGTAGTACTGAATTGCGATGACATAAATTACTAGAATTTCCAAGAAGTTAAGCTTTCTGCTGTGTAGTGGTAGCTTTAGAATATACATTATCACATATCATTTACCGTCAGGTTGGATAGTCGTAGTCAAAAACTGGCTTTTAATAAAAAAAATCGTCAATGTCTTTTTGAATAATGAATTAATGACGCCTATTTACGTCCTATTGCTGGACACAGGTCTTCCCTTAATTCAGATGGATTTTAGAGGAATTATTAAGAAATTTACCATTCGAATTTGTTTGAATTGCACACGATCTTAATCAACACGTGTTCGGTGGTAGAGGACAACACAACAGTGGGGAAGCCCACATGTATGTAATGTTGTACGGTTAGTAAATGAAAGGGAGACGTGTTTATCTACTCAAGACTTTAATTATACTGTCACTTATTCTACACTTAACACAAATATATATAATTTCGTGGAGCCACACTACACCTCCCACCGACAAAAAATAAAAAAATAAATTAATACATTTGTTTTTTTTTAACTTATAAAACTAAATATAAATTTTAATTCTAATACAAATATAAGTTATAAAAATACAATCTTATTATATACCTATTATTTTCTAAAGATAAATAACAAAAATAAAATTGGTGGTATTCTATGAGCAAGTCGAGTAGGCAGATCCCCCTGTCCCATATTAATGTCGAGGTCACAGTCTTGTACATAGTTTCGTCACAGTTTAGTCGTGATAAACATCTACTTACGTTTAAATATTTTCTTATAATTTTTTCACAATAAAAGTGTGGTACATTTTAAATTAAGTCACTTACTCGTAGGTATTAAATCATTTAGTCACTTAATTTTAATGAGGAAAATAATCGTTTTACTCGGTCTGAATTATTCTCATTTTTCTCCAAACTACAAATATTATAATCGTTAAGATCATGAATAGCAGGATTTATTCCTGACAATGTTACTGATTTTTTGGTAACATTTAATATTTTTATTGGTATTTTTCCCCTAATTGGTGTCGCTATCGAGCTAGCCAAATAAACGCCATCTTGTAATTCTTGTGAACAAATAATGCAATCGGTTTGAAAATCAGTTTGAATATAATGTATGGATTCACTTCTTGGGGGAATTTCCAATACGTTAATATTATAATTATTAGTGAAATGCAAGAAACAAGTGTGGCCTGACCCTAACATCAAAGATAAAATATTTTTTCTTGAAATCTAAACATGCTCCAAATCTATTCAAATTCTCTACCTAGAATTTCATGCGACGAAACTGGTAACGAATTAAAAACAAAGAACTTGTGATTAATAACAGATCCATGAATCATTAATGGAATATAAACATATCCGATTGTTTGCACCTCGCCACCTAGACTGTTTATAATTACATTCTCTTTATGTAATGAAACACTTCATTCGATAGCACGTTTATATGTTACGGCGGATAAAGATGCGGCCCTGTCGACTAAGAAATAATAAGTTTTATTGCATGACTATCTATCCAACCCTATGGATTTGGTCGGGGATCCCATTTTTACCTTGTATTTTTGTAGATTGTTAGGCCTTTTTTATTATCATTTCTTTTCATAAATCTTGTACGTACTTTCTCTATTTTTTATTAATATTTTGACATTTAGCTAGCTTTATTTCTCTTTATTCACGCATATATATATATATATATATATATATATATATATATATATATATATTTATTTATTAAATATCGGGAACCGGAGTTTCAATTCACTTCAATTATATTTAATTTCATGATATTTATCATGCGGGTACTTTATACACATACATATGGGCCCCCCATTTACTTGGGTATTATAATCATTTTATTTAATTGGTACATAATTTTTTTTCATATTGTATCAAGGTAATAGTGTACCTTGGGTTGTGCGCACAACCTTGAGGTCTACGTTTTTTAAGTCACTTTTAAAGGACTCCAATAATTGTCACAGAGGAAACCTATGTTCGCACCATGGTCCAACGAAGGATGTGACCTCAATGTACCATTATTAAGGGTAACAAATTTAAGACTTCTCTGGTCCTTAACAGTACTAATATGAGTAAACTCTTGTACTAAAGGTATTGTTCCCTAGTACCCGTAACTCCTTATTTTATCACCCTATCACGGAAGCATACCCTGCTTGAAGACTATATGCTTTACCAGTGATGGACGTTCCCATATCTCTCCATTACTTATTTATTAAGGCCAACTTTTGTTTTATCTTCATATATTATTTTTTTATTATTATAGACATTATTTCTATACAATTCATAATAAATTCTCATTTCGCTTATTAAAACTCATTACGTCTTTAACCGTCAACTTTAAAAAATTAATCAGTTATTAGTTTTCCAAACACTCAGCTGATCAGGCTGATTGTATGTGGATATGCTAATCACCGACAATTTTCTTTACCTATGTCACTCAAACCATATTATCAATACTTTTCATTTATAATTATGGTCCGTTACTTATTCATAAATTTACATACATATTCTACAAATTTACGTCATATAGTCTCATATGTTATTTAAGTACATCATTTATAGTCAGGGAACGAGGCTCTCAATATCAGCACAACAAAATTTAAATAAATAAAGTGTATACATAAAGGAGTTTCAAAGTCTTATACAGCAAGAAATTATTTCATAATCCTCACAAATAAGTACTCTCTTTCGAGAAAATATTACATTAGAATAGTTGAAAAGATTTAAATATTCTAACAATGTTAAACCGAAATTAAATTACTATATTGCATATTAAAATGAACAGAACCAAGAAATTGGGAACTTAATTCGTCATCACTACCATAACAACGGACAAATCAAAATACAAATTGTAATCCTAGCAGCGCAAGTAATTTGAAACAGCTTTGTATTAAATTTAAAAGTACGTATATGGAAATGTTTGCATTTATATCGAACTTTGACCACACATTGTGATTCATACATAATTTTTAGAAAACTTGTACAATATGGTATAATATGAGTTCAAGTAAAATGTACCTTAAAGATGATTCTTAAACATTACTTTTATTTTCACAGAAGTCAAGTAATAGTTACATTGTTAATAATTATATTACTTTTACGTAGATCGAAAAAGATTTCTAGAAATATGATATTTATTGTATCGAGTACACAAAATAATTAAAATCACTATAACATCTATGAACTAACTTAACTTTTGTACGTGGTAGAGCCATGCTACAGTTATATTAGTAGTATAGTTATAGCACGAATGGGTCGGCTCGACCGGGGAAGGACCACGCTCTCACAGAATACCAGCGTGAAATAGTAGCTTAATGCTGCTGTATTTCGTATGGTGAGTGTAGAGAACCGGAGACCCTTTTTACTGGAAACGAGGCATTCCATCTCAGTCCTCACGGGTGACAACGCATCTGCATTTTGATTTTTAATGGAGGATAGATGTAGATGTCTATGGGCCGCAGCAACCACTTACCATCAGGTGGACTGTGTGCTCGTTTGTCACCCTATTCTATAAAAAAAAAAAAAAAAAAAAAAAAAAAAAACTTAACACAACGCCACATTAATTTACTTAAATATTCAAATTACAAAATTTAATATTTTTCGTAAGTTATTATATAAATTAATGATTTAATGGCCTTACAGAAATAAACTAAAACTTAAAACGATATTTTAAAAATTTGGATACGGAAAAAAAAACTATGAATATATATCACAGTGAAATTTCAAATCAAGTACGTAAAAATGTAATCTATTATATTATTATCACATAAATTTTTAGGCAGAACACAGTAGTAAAATAATATAAAATTATAACTGAATAAAAGTCACTCAGGTGCGAAAATTACCTCCTGATTTCTTCTTTGTTCTTTTGGCGCAGTTTTCATAATATTCTGGGCTAATCTCGCTGGAGTACAGCTGATTCCACATTTTATTTTCCTCATTCTTCGTTTACCAATTAATAAATAAATATCTTCATAGTTTGATTGTCTTTATAGTACTACACATATTTCAATTTTAATTTTGGGTAAACTTCTTTAAATTTTTATTGTGGCCACTTCTCGTATCAGTTTTTGGTTTCCTTGTCACATCCGGTAGTATGTTAATTAAATAACTGATTTTTTTTCTTTATATTATTTCTTTATTATTTATTTAAATTATTATCCCATTTTATTAAAAATTTTGCAGGCCGCGGCGGTGCGCTGCGACAATGCACGCGCACCGCCTGGCAGGGTCGCCATGTAATGTTGTACGGTTGGTAAATGAAAGGGAGACGTGTTTATCTACTCAAGACTTTAATTATACTGTCACTTATTCTACACTTAACACAAATATATATAATTTCGTGGAGCCACACTACACCTCCCACCGTCAAAAAATAAAAAAATAAATTAATACATTTGTTTTTTTTTTAACTTATAAATTTAAATATAAATTTTAATTCTAATACAAATATAAGTTATAAAAATACAATCTTATTATATACCTATTATTTTCTAAAGATAAATAACAAAAATAAAATTGGTGGTATTCTATGAGCAAGTCGAGTGGGCAGATCCCCCTGTCCCATATTAATGTCGAGGTCACAGTCTTGTACATAGTTTCGTCACAGTTTAGTCGTGATAAACATCTACTTACGTTTAAATATTTTCTTATAATTTTTTCACAATAAAAGTGTGGTACATTTTAAATTAAGTCACTTACTCGTAGGTATTAAGTCATTTAGTCACTTAATTTTAATGAGGAAAATAATCGTTTTACTCGGTCTGAATTATTCTCATTTTTCTCCAAACTACAAATATTATAATCGTTAAGATCATAAATAGCAGGATTTATTCCTGACAATGTTACTGATTTTTCGGTAACATTTAATATTTTTATTGGTATTTTTCCCCTAAGTGGTGTCGCTATCGAGCTAGCCAAATAAACGCCATCTTGTAATTCTTGTGAACAAATAATGCAATCGGTTTGAAAATCAGTTTGAATATAATGTATGGATTCACTTCTTGGGGAATTTCCAATACGTTAATATTATAATTATTAGTGAAAGGCAAGAAACAAGTGTGGCCTGACCCTAACATCAAAGATAAAATATTTTTCTTGAAATCTAAACATGCTCCAAATCTATTCAAATTCTCTACCTAGAATTCCATGCGACGAAACTGGTAACGAATTAAAAACAAAGAACTTGTGATTAATAACAGATCCATGAATCGTTAATGGAATATAAACATATCCGATTGTTTGCACCTCGCCACCTAGACTGTTTATAATTACATTCTCTTTATGTAATGAAACACTTCATTCGATAGCACGTTTATATGTTACGGCGGATAAAGATGCGGCCCTGTCGACTAAGAAATAATAAGTTTTATTGCATGACTATCTATCCAACCCTATGGATTTGGTCGGGGATCCCATTTTTACCTTGTATTTTTGTAGATTGTTAGGCCTTTTTATTATCATTTCTTTTCATAAATCTTGTACGTACTTTCTCTTTTTTTATTAATATTTTGACATTTAGCTAGCTTTATTTCTCTTTATTCACGCATATATATATATATATATTTATTTATTAAATATCGGGAACCGGACTTTCAATTCACTTCAATTATATTTAATTTCATGATATTTATCATGCGGGTACTTTATACACATACATATGGGCCCCTCATTTACTTGGGTATTATAATGTCACTTATTCTACACTTAACACAAATATATATAATTTCGTGCAGCCACCCTACTGTAAAAGTGATAAAATATTTAGATAACATGATGCCAGAGCTGTCACATGCACCTGCAAAGCAATTCCTAAATTATTGAAATGAATGATTGATCGTTCGATAAAATATTCGCTCAATCATTAATTAACTGGTGATAGTATTACAGTAGTAACACCGATTGGTAATGTAAATAATTATTCTAATTTGATTTTGATTTCTGATGACACATCTGTGAGTACTGGGAGTTACAGTGAAAACACTGTGCGCAAATTTGTTTACCAGCATATTTAACCCTAAGTCACTACTCAAAATGTATTTTCATTTTTTTATCATTGTCACTACTCAAGGGTCAGTTTGAGTATTGACTCTATATTAAAACTATGTGTATTTTGTGAACCATTACCAATTATGAAAAATTACACGATTTAATAAAAAAAGGTTTATAATGTAATAAAATGACACAACTTTAATTCTTTTATGAGTAAACATACAATACTTAAACAAATGATGCAAATCGGTATTTCGCAAAAAAAAGAAAACACCGTTTCTTTTTTATAAGGACAATGCAATGTTTATTTTAGATTCAATATTAGAAACAACTGAAACAGATCTTACAGGCAAGGGCAGTTTGAATATCTTTAATTTTATCATACGTAATTGTCGGGGAATCTTTTATTGTGGAAAGTCGAAAGCGAAAGCGAAGTCGAAAGTGTGGAAAGTCAGATACAAGACAAATACCCTTTAGCATTTTCTCTATAATCAGCAGTTAAATGCGTGTGCAAAGAAGAAGAAGAGGTGGAGGGGCCATGTATCGTGGAAATATCCACCTCATTATAATCATCACCACCAAGTAACAAAACATTGTCAATCTCTTCGTCCGTAAGCGCATTTCGATCACCGATTCCTATAGTAAACCAAACCCAAAATGAAAGGAAAACCTACACAATCATTGCAAAAACAAACTCTGAAAATGATTAGTATTTTACACAAAAAAAGTTAAACCAATATAACAAGTTATTCACTTACCGCTTGTCGTTGCTGCTAAAGGGAACCGCCTTGACCCTGTCCTTGCCTTTTTGGTGCGAAACATGCACTACACCACTGTGCGAACCAGCGGGCGCCGTACTTAGAATACATACACAGTCATTGCTCGAAATCGGTGATTTTAAAGTTGGCAGGGTCTCATAGACCCATGATCAGTAACGAATGGTAAAGTATTGTGACATAATACATAATTGTGCAATTCAGTGCAAAAAGATAAAACTACTACCTACTGTTGTGAAAGGTATAATAAGAACAATCAAGATCTCTTCTGCTTGCCGTATCAGCAGGTAGTTTGATCCAATTTAAGCAAAGAAATATTTTACCGATAAGCTGAATAGAGTTTATTTGAGACACAATGCTGTCGCAATTCCGTGAAGTCTAAGTACAGAATAAATTTAATTTACCATTCTTAGATTTTATTATTAAATAGTCAAACAGCGACATAAAAGGCGCTAGACGTCTGGTAGATTATCAATTCGTCTGCTAAGCGTGACTATTGAGGCAAAATTTCCCACGACGGAAGAGGGCAATGTTTAGTGACAGACTTATTTAGGCCGATGAAAAGGAAGAAGAAAACCATAGTAAATCTTCGTCGGTAAGACCTCATCCTGGTCAGGTGAGTATTTTGTTTTTTTTTTGTTCAGTATTTGAGAAAATGTTGCTATAAACCCCTTTGGTTGCGCGGAAAACCATTCGCATTTATTTTATTAGAAGGTAGGCTTGCCAAAGCGTTTATCCCTTTCCAAAAAATAATAATCCTACCCCTCCTATCGACACATCGGGGTGGTGGGGTGGGAGGGGAAAGAAGATAGTTCTAGAATGTCACGCGACCATCGCAACCGAAGGAATAAAAGGCGCACGAGGCCCACGTGCGCTCTTTGCGCCCTCCTTTCTTCCAAGGAGGGACGCGTTCGTATACGGCTTAGAGATCTCTAGTCAGATCGTTAAGTCAATTCCTAAAAGGTTGAGTTTAGTGGGTAAAAGTCACCACATAACCACGCCGCCGGCTGCGTGGTATGCTATGAGCATTCTCAACCTCCCCTCCCCCGCTCTCCGGAGGGTTGCACATATTTGCTTCGGGCGCAAAAAAAAATACGTGCGCTCTCTTGCCGTCGCGCTCTTCGTTGGAACCACACCGCCTAGGACAGTAGTGTCCTAGAAAGCTCTTGCCCACGCGCACTGCTATTTCAACCGCATTAGCCCGGAGCAATCGAGTTCCGGGAGTAACCGCCTCACCTCGTGTGAGAAATAGTCACGCGCTCTCTCTTCCATCGCATCACCGGACAGGAACGCATCTCTGATTCCCAGAGAATCCACCAGAAGTCGCACCGCAGCAACAAGGCGCCCAAGCCACATGGAAACGACACCCCGGTGGTGAACCCCACCTTAATTCATATTCATGCCTGCTTGATAAATTGTGTTTATTAGTTAATCCGCTCCAATTTCATTTTCTCTTAATCAAGCAGGGTTCCTTCATAGGTTTTGGCAAGCAATAGTTCGTTTTAGGGAAGAGCGAGTGCATTGTATGGGAAACCGCGTGCTATAGTCGCCATTTTGTGTAGAAGGAAGAAGCAATTCGCGTATACAGTCCATTTTGGTTTAACATCTCGAGTAAGGCTTAAGGCTCGACCGGGGAATTAGAAATTCGGTAACCTTAGGATCGTCGCTCCACCATTTTCTGGTCATTCGGCCGGATTTGGACTGGTGCTATAGCCGCACCGTCCATTCAATCATCGAACTGTCAGATTAATTCCTTAGACAATGCACTCTTATTTTACTGAATAGATTTAAATAGTGATTCTTTAGTTTAAATTTAAACTTTGGTTAGTTATTCGCAAATAGAATTCATTCATTTAAATAGTGTTTGTTTAGTTTAAATTTAAACTTTGGTTAGTTATTCGCAAACAGAATTCATTTATTTAAATAGTGTTTATTTAGTTTAAATTTAAACTTTTGTTAGTTACTCGCAAATATAATTATTCATTTAAATAGTGTTTGTATTTAGTTTAAATTTAAAGCTTTTTAGTTGCTTAGTAATTGAAAACAGTTTAATCACACACGTTTTACGCGCTTAGCCGACATAATTTGAGAAATAAATATATTGAGTTTAGCGAGCGACACGAGTCACCTCGGCTCGTTGTATAGGTGTTCAATTTAACGACGTAATACGGCACGATAAGTCAATAGTGTTGGGAGATATAGTTGTGTTACATTGCGTCCGTCCTCCAGCGTTGTGCGATTAATTGTGAGTAGCCAGCAAAAAAAAAAGAATGCATAATTTTAAAAACCCCAAACCAGCCAACATAAAATAAAAAAAAAAAAAAAAAAAAAAACAATAAAAAAATTAATCTAATATATTTTATAATAATTTAAAATGGCAGTTAGTGGAAATGAATTTAAACGTAAAACGCTTTACGCCAAGAGGGACATACTTTTTTCACGTATACAAAATATTAGTGATCACATAAAGAATATCAACTTAGAAGCAGTGCGGAAAACGTTTTTAAATGAAATAGAAACAGTGGATTCTTTGCGGACGGATTACGAAAGGATATTAGACCATATTAATAATTTGGAATTACAACTCGACCCGAAATATAAAGTGAACTACCAACAGCTTCTAGCATTTGAAGATATGTTGTGTCGCGTGAAAAGAACGGCGAAGCTCTTGCAGTCCCCATCTCAAAACGAAGCAAAGCCGGAAGCCCAGGTACGCCCACGTGATTCGATTAGGTTGCCGCCAATAGATATTCCGGTATTCAATGGCGATATTAAGACATGGCCCTTCTTCTTTAGCAGTTTTCAAAACAATATACATAATAATCCATCGTTATCGGACGCTGAAAAATTATATTATTTAGTTAGTAAACTGAGTGGCAAGGTACAGTCAATTTGCTCAGGTTTCACACCAACAGCAAATAATTATTTGTTAATATCCGAAACGCTTAAGGACAAATATGAAGATAGGCAAATGTTAGCCTCTTCATATTTAGACCAAATATTTGATATTAAACCTATATCATCCGCGAACATCAACGGCTTAGAGCAGTTTTTAGATAAATTTGTGGCATCGGTGACTGCAATTAAGAACTTGAAATTTAATGACCTTATGGACGTGGTGTTTCTCCACGTTGCACTAAAGAAACTAGACCCCGACACCGTGCGTGCGTTTGAAATGGAGCATCGTAGCTCTAAGATGCCCCCCTTTGATTCATTAGCATCCTTCGTGCGAGACCAAATTAAAGTGATGCAGCGCTCCTCGAACGTTAAACAGGAGGTTAGGAAAGGTGTCGACCATAGACAGGCTCCATCACCTAAAACCGCAGGGTCGTTAACGTACGTAACCGCTGCGCCGGTACCGCCGTAGAATGCCTGTATCCTATGTAAAGATAAACAACATGGTAATTTATACAATTGTGCGACCTTTCGTAAACATTCACCCAGCGAACGTTATAGAATAGTGAGGACGAATAACTTATGTCTGAATTGTTTAAGCGATAAGCATTTAGTTGCAAAATGCAATTCTAGTTCCGCGTGTAACAAGTGCGCCAGAAAACATCACACGTTGCTACATTTCGAAAATAGCAACATATCTGCGTCAAGTAAAGCGGACAAGGAATTCACCCCTACTAAAGTCAACGATTCTAGCGATCGACCTGGTGATGTCGCTCTGTGGTTTTGTCTCATTGGCAAATATGTGAGCACAGCCCCCTTCAACCGTGTTACTGGGTACAGCCCGTATTGTAGTTAGGGATTCGCGTGGAAATGAACAAAGCATCCGTATATTGCTGGACAGCGGATCCCAAAATAGCTTTATAACGCGACAATGTTTTCAGCGCTTAGGCTTAGTAATAAATAGGTCACTTTCATGTCCCGTAGTTAAAGGCATCGGAGGTACTAGTAAAGTTACCCAGGGATATATAAATTTAAAATTTTATTCTCGCATAAATCGTAACGTTAACCTTGATATAAACGCACTAGTAGTAGATAGGGTCACTGAACGGCTGCCAACCGTTTCGGTTGACACCTCGGCAATGATTGAATTTAAAAATTTGACTCTAGCAGACGACACTTACGCCGTTCCCGGAAACATAGACATGATCATTGGAGCATCGCTTTTCCCTCATCTTTTGTTAAACAATAAGGTCAGGGGCAACTCCTCGCATTCCGCGCCTTACGCAATGGAAACCGTCTTAGGATATGTCATCGTTGGCTCTGCCCCCATCATGGATAGTATTTCGGCAACCTCTTATTGTGGTATGGCTGTCGAACCGCTCGAGTTGTTAGTCCGCAAATTTTGGGAGATGGAGGAGGTGAACGTTCCACCTATAGTTAGCCCAGATGATAGAGTGTGCGAGGGAATTTACGTCCGCATGACCGTTCGTGATCGCGACGGTCGATATAGTGTAGCGCTACCCTTTAAAGGAGATGTTTTATCTCTCAGCGATTCGCGTCAAATGGCGGAAAAACGTTTCTGTAGCTTGGAGCGTAGGATGCTCATTTCACCCCGGTTAAAAGAAGCTTATGACGGCGTCATTAACGAATATATAGGGGAAGGTTACATATCACTTGTGGCCTCGAAATTAGATAACTACAAAGACACACAATCGTATTTCATACCACATCACGGGGTCATTACGGAGGACAAACTTACATCTAACTTACATCGACATCTAGCCGCATAGTCATAGCCGCGCGCGCATGTTTCTTGATATCTATTGCATAAAGTGGTAAAAATGTCCAAATTCAACGTGGAAGTGGCATTTAATGAATTGTCTAAGAAAATAGAAGAGTTGACATCAAAAATTACCGCACAATCCACGTTAATTGAGACGCAAAATAAGAAAATAGATGATCAAAAACAGCTGGTCGAAAGTAATATTATTGTAATTAATGACCAGAAGCGGGTAATTGAAAAATTGTCTGCTAAAATTGAACAACGGTTGGGCAATGCTGATAATAGGTGCGAGGCAGTTATCACTACCATGCCAATGACTCAAAGTGGGAAGGAGATAGCAACAGGTACGGAAATTCCAGCGTTATCTGAGCGTGAACGTCGCGCAACTTAACGTTCTAAGGCTAAGGGTGCGACTACATTGCAAAAGCGGGAGCGTTTAAGTACGTCTACTGACTGTCTTAAAACAAAGACAGATATCAATCAACTTTCAAATGCAGAATCAGGCGAGTGGAAAACGGTGGTTAATCAAAAAAAAGTGAGGAAAACTCAGCCTAAGCTATTTAAAAAAGGAGGATACACACTAATTTCGTCGTTTCAAGCGGTTGAGAAAAAGAAATTTTTACACATTTGGTCACTTCATCGTGATACAACTGAAGACGCTATAACTGAACATGTTAAGAGTATCTGTGGTTCGAGGGATATAAAAGTTGAAAAAATAATCCCAAAAACTAAAAGAGATTACGCGTCTTTTATGATAGGTGTTCCCGAATCGCAATTTGAGAAAGTTAATTGTACTGATTGCTGGCCAATAAGTACTCAGTACAATGAATGGGTGTGGTTTCGAAACACCCAAAAAGCAACGGCAAGTCGGGAACAGCACTAATAAACCCGTTCTCCTATATTATCAGAATGTACGGGGACTGAGAACAAAAACAGCAGATTTTTATACCAGTCTTTTGGGTTCTTCGTGCGACCTGTTTGCTATTACAGAGACAGGTCTCAATAGTGCAATACATAATGGCGAACTTTTTCCGCCAAACTACACAATACTGCGATTTGATCGAGTGGATGGACGCAAACAAGGAGGCGTCCTCTTAGCTGCATCTTCCAGATTGAATTTGAAACGCGTTTCGGTAGCTAATGTGGACGCGACCTTATTTGAGATTGTTTGTGCGACGGTGTACCGTAGTGAAAAATGTTTATTTTTTTGTTGTGTTGTTTACATACCGCCAAAATGCGATGTTAAAGAATATATGTATTTATTTAATCTTATAGAAAATGAGTGTACTAAATAGGATAAAGTGTTAGTGATCGGCAATTTTAACATGCCTTCTTCGATTTTAGAAATAAAAAACTATTTTGTGTACGTAGCAGCATATTGTGGATTTAGTCAAGTAAATGAAGTGCTTAATGTAAACAATCGCATTCTGGACTTGGTATTAACAACCTTGCCAGTAAGTGACGTGGAAGTATCACTGTCTGGTGAGTCTTTAGTTAATATTGATGAGCAGCACCCACCTCTGACCGTAAAAAATCACGGCAGCGGACACGAGGAGGGGGCGAACCCCCATTAGTATAACTGGTAATAATATTAATAATAATAATATAATAATTGAAAGCTCTGGTTGGAATTTTAGGAAATGTGACTTCTTTAAATTATATAAGTTATTAGGTTCAATTGACTGGAGTTCGTTATATCTGTTAGAAGATGCCAAATCCTCCTTGTATTATTTTTACGATATTATAAAGAATGAGTTTAGTAAATGTGTGCCTCGGAAGAAACGTAAATTAAGTAATCATAATGCGAAGTATACTTACCCTGATTGGTATACGGCTGATTTAATATTAGATATAAGACTCAAATGGAAATACCATAAATTATTTAAAATAACGGGATCTCGGACGGATTATGAATCATTCTCATGCTATCGTGCAGTGGTTAAAAATAAAATAAGATGGGCTTACGAGGCATATCAGTGTAGAGTACAAAATAATATAAAAGAGGATCCAAAATCTTTTTGGGATTTCGTTAGGAGTAAACAGTCAAAACTTAATAGAACTCAAATTATTAAAGACGGGCAAGTGATTAGGGATGCGGACTGTGCAGAGTATTTTGCTTCATTTTTTCATTCAGTGTATAGTAAAGAGAGGCCCACTTTAGATCCGAGGGAAGCGGAGCGCACAGCCGTGCAAACGTTAAGCTACGAGACGAGTTCAAATACTGTTCATATCGGGCGGATAAACGTGCGAGATGTTCGAGGCGCCCTCACACGTCTTAAGCCCAAGAATTCCGTGGGTCCAGATGGTATACCGCCGTTCATTTTAAAAGACTGCCGTATGGTGTTTGAATTGCCTCTTTTACATATTTTTAACCTGTTTTTAAAAGAAGGTTACTACCCGGACGAATGGAAAGTGTCCCGAGTGATTCCTGTGTTGAAATGAGGATCGGGTTCAAAGGTGGATGAATATAGACCGGTGGCCGTATTGTGTGCAATCGCTAAGATATTTGAGTCGATTATTTATAAATATGTTTATAATCAAGTGAACTCCGAGCTTACTGAAGCTCAGCATGGTTTTCGGCCAGGTCGAAGTACTGGGAGTAATTTATTGTCCTTTATAAATTATGTGGTGCCAGTAGTGGATGCTGGGAGCCAGGTGGACACTGCATATTTCGATTTCCGAAAAGCCTTCGATACCGTTGATAACGATATCTTGTTGGTAAAGCTTGCGGAGTTATGTTTTACACCTAGTTTACTAGATTTCTTTGCGAATTATCTGAGCGGACGTCAACAATACGTAGATTTCGCAGGTTTTGAATCGCAGCCGTATTGTACTTATTCTGGTGTGAGTCAAGGGAGTAATCTTGGCCCTTTATTATTTATGTTAATGGTTAATGATCTTCCTAAGGTCGTTAAAGAGGCTCAGTGTTTGCTATTTGCCGATGATCTAAAAATTTTTTTTGAAAGTAAACAATGCTTCTGACTGCCAAAGTCTGCAAAGGGACATTGATAGATTGGCACATTGGGGAATGGAAAACAAATTGAATTTCAATGTTAATAAATATTGTATCATGAGTTATGGTCGTGCAAAAGTCCCTCAGAAGTATGCTTATGAAATGAACGGCCTCGTAATCCCGCGCGTTACATATATTACATACTTAGGCGTTGAGATGGTCCCGGAACTTAATTTTCGTAAGCACATTTTAAATATTTGTAAAAAAGCTTTCAGGAGTCTCGGATTTGTATTAAGGCAGTGTAGGGATTTTCAGAATTTGTTAACTATTAAAATTTTATACAATGCTCTCGTGAGAAGTCAACTTGAAACGAACTCAAGTATTTGGAATCCACATGAAAACAAGTATAGTGTCATGGTTGAAAAAATTCAAAATAAATTCATGCGATTTTTATACTTTAAGCAGTACGGAATCTATCCTTGTTTTCCACTGATGTATCCGAGTCTGTTTGTACTGGCGATGGTTGGTTACAGCCGCTTAAGTGTGAGAAGAGACATCACGCTTATTAAATGTGTGTGGAAGGTATTACGTGGATGGATATATCACCCAGATGTGCTCGCTGCGTTAAAGATGCGGGTGCCTAATAATTACGTGTGTTCTCGTCGTCGTTCCCAATTACTCCTCGTGTCCGCTGCTAGGACGAAGTTGCTTCAAAATGCACCATTCTCACGGGTTATACACTATGTTAATATCATCTCACAGGATATTGACATATTTGCATGTAGTGAGACGAAATTCATAATTGCAGCATACAAATGCGTCGAAAATTGTAATGTATTTAAGTAGTATTTTATTTTACCATCAATTTGATAAATTTCATACTAGATACCATTATTTATTAGTCAGTAGTTTTCTTATATTTAGGTTAGTTATAGCATCGCATTGGTTTAATAACTGTAATGATGTTATAATTGTGTAAAATAAAATAAATAAATAAATAAATAAATAAATAAATAAATCTAAGTTACGTGTAGTGCTCGACGCTAGTGCTAAAACTAGCACTCACCTGTCGCTTAACGATATCCTCTATAGTGGGCAAATTTTACAGGGCAGTTTATTTAATATAATAGCCAATTTTCGTTTGTTTAATATAGCAATATCCGCCGATATTCGCCAAATGTTTCTTTGCATAGGGGTCCGTGAATGCGACCGTAGATTCCAACGCATTTTATATCGTTTCAACCCAAAAGAATCTCTAATGGTATTTGAATTTAACCGCTTCCAAGTTCCCTCTTATCCTAAAGCTAAGAGGGCAATAGAAAGTGGATTATATATGGATGATTTTGTGTACTCGGTCGATAGCGTGGAGGAGGCCACCTTAACTACCGCCGAAGTTATAAGGCTCATGAAATCGGGTCAATTTGATCTTGTGAAGTGGACTAGTAATTCGCGTCCGATTTTAGACACAATCCCACTATCACACCGTCTTTCGGCGATAAAGGAATTCTGATACAAACAAGGTGCTCGGTCTGTGTTGGTCACCAGAGTCCGACGTGTTTAGTCTTAAGGTAAACCCGCCCGTAGAGAAGTGCACAAAGCGCACAATACTGTCCTGCGTTGCTAGATTATGGGATGTCATGGGTTTCGTAGCTCCGGTGGTATTATACGCTAAGCTTTTGATTAAACAACTTTGGTTATTTGAATGCATTTGACAGCATTGTTCGATTGTGGCAGCGCTTTAGAGAGGAACTTCCTTTATTAAGAGAAATTAGAATACCGCGTCATATAAACGTCGATAGAAATTGCGTCATAACGGTCGTTGGGTTTGCAGATGCCAGCGAGAAGGCTTACGGGGGCGTTGTATATTTCCACATTCAGAATAATGGTAGAAATTCGATTAGCCTCATTAGTTCTAAGTCGAGAGTCTCCCCCCGTAAGGTTGTCTCTCTGGCGCGCTTAGAGCTTTGCGCATTATTAGTACTCACCAAGCTTTTTACCGCAGTTATCAGCGCATGTAGGGACAGAGTTCACATAGAAAGGATATTTGCCTTTTCCGACTCAACCGTCGCTTGATGTTGGGTTCATTCTTCACCCCACCGTTGGGATACGTTTTTCGCGAACCGAGTGGCCAAGATCCAAGACGAGTTAGGAACGCGGAACTTTTATCACGTGTCCGATACGGAAAACCCTGCCGATTGCATATCCCGTGGACTCACTCCGATGCAGATAATAGACCATCCGCTTTGGTTCCACGGACCTTCTTGGGTTCACTTGGAGCCCTCGCAATGGCCAATAACCGATTTCGACCCTTCGTCAGTGTCACAACCGCCGGAAGAGAAGAGGCACGCTCTGGTGGCAAGCGTTTCGAGCGAGGTTTCTCCGATCATTGCTTTGGCGAACCGCTTGTCCTCTTGGTCGAAATTATTGCGTAGCGTAATTTACGTTTGCCGATTTGCGAAGCTTTTACCGCAACGTTCGTATATCTTAGCGTCCGATTACAACTATGCCGAGTTGCTGGTATTGCGTGAACTTCAACGTGCGCATTTCTCTGAAGAAATTACAAGATTACAATCGAATAGAGCTTGTAGTCGTGCTTTTCAACGCCTTAAGCCATTTTTACAGGATGGAATTGTAAGGGTAGGTGGACGCTTGTCCAACTCGCAGTTGAGTTTCGACTCATGCTGGCCCCGACTTGCTGATGTCGATCTTGCGTCAGAATTATTGGATTCTTTCCGCACGTAACTTAATCCGCAATCGGGTGCACAGATGTATAGCTTATTTTCGGGTACGTCTCAAGCCGTCATTTCCGGAAATGGCGGAACTTGGGTCTTGTCGAGTAATACAATCCGTAAAGCCCTTTACGCACAACGGGTCTGATTTTGCTGGTCCGTTTAAGGTCACGCTCACTCGCGGGCGTGGTATAAGATCCACAAAGGCTTACGTCTGCATTTTCGTAAGTCTAACTACTCGAGCGGTGCATATAGAACTCGTTGGTGATCTAAGCACAGCAGGATTTATGGGTGCTTTAAAAGATTTCTTTACCGCCGTGGCCCTGTAAGTACATTGTATTCGGATAACGGTACGAACTACATCGGTGCAAAACGTATTTTATCATAACTACATGAGCTCTTAGCTAGCAAGTATTATAATTCGGAGTTTGCTCACATTCTAGCCGAGAACCGCATCGAGTGATCTCTGAACGTCCCAACCGCGAGTTATTTTGGGGGCAATTGGGAGACTAATATTAAAAGTCTAAACAGCCACTTATACCGAGCAATAGGAGATCAAATTTTATCCTTCGAAGAGCTATGTACTGTTGTACTTTGTACTGCTCGCTCAAATTGAGTGCGTAATGAATAGTCGCCCACTTTGTAGTACGTTGTCTAGTGACCCCTCGAAGCCGCTGGCTCTAACTCCAGCACATTTTTTGAATTTAACGCCTTTGAAGTATTTGCCCGCCGTAGATATGGACGAGAACAAACTTAGCATTTTCGCACGCCGTAAATTATTAGACCGGTTAGTGCAATCGTTTTGGAAACGATGGAGGATGAAATACTTGCATAATTTGCAGTCTCGGCAAAAATGGAACACAGCAACTGAACCTTTAACTGTAGGAACTGTGGTTGTGCTCACCAAAGAGAATACGCCGCCTCTCCATTGGCCATTAGGGATTGTCGAAGAGGTTTTTCCCGGTTCCGACGGAGTAATTAGGGTAGCTCGCGTTAGACCACGGTTGGGTCTTACATGCGTTCTGTTGTCCTTTTGTGCCCCTTGCCTCTTCCATAGTTTAAATTAGCTTTCTAGATTAGAAATAGTAGTTGAATTTTAGGTTTAATCTTAGCGTTAGTTAGTTATTTGTCAGTTGATCTTAGCTCTAGTTGTTTTAGTTATTTTGAAGGAAATCCTTCAAGCCGGGGGGAGATGGCTGCGCGGAAAACCATTCGTATTTATTTTATTAGAAGGTAGGCTTGCCAAAGCGTTTATCCTTTTCCAAAAAATAATAATCCTACTCTCCTATCGACACATCGGGGTGGTGGGGTGGGAGGGGAAAGAAGATAGTTCTAAAATGTCACGCGACCATCGCAACCGAAGGAATAAAAGGCGTGCGCGGCCCACGCGCGCTCTCTTCCCATCGCGCTCTTCGTTGCAACCACACCGCCTAGGACAGTAGTGTCCTAGAAAGCTCTTGCTCACGCGCACCGCTAGTTCAACCGCATTAGCCCGGAACAATCGAATTCCGGGAGTAACCGCCTCACCTCTTGTGAGAAATAGTCGCACGCTCTCTCTTCCATCGCATCACCGGACAGAAACGCATCTCTGGGGCCCCACAGGATCCACCAGCAGTCACACCGCAGCAACAAGGCGCCCAAGCCACATGGAAACGACACCCCGGTGAGTGAATCCAACCTTAATTCATATTAATGCCTGCTTGATAAATTGTGTTTATTAGTTAATCCGCTCCAATTTCATTTTCTCCTAATCAAGCAGGGTTCCTTCATAGGTTTTGGCAAGCAATAGTTCGTTTTAGGGAAGAGCGAGTGCATTGTATGGGAAACCGCGTGCTATAGTCGCCATTTTGTGTAGAAGGAAGAAGCAATTCGCGTATACAGTCTATTTTGGTTTAACATCTCGAGTAATAGACTTAAGGCTCGACCGGGGAATTAGAAATTCGGTAACGTTAGGCTCGTTGCTCCACCACCCTTCAAGGTGTTGGTCGTAAGCACTAACTTTTTAAATAGAAAAAATAAAATGCTGGCAAAATATATTTTACACTACGTATGAAATAAGTAATGGTTGTAATTTAATTTTAGGCTTTTTTTGCAACCTGGAAGGAAGATATGAAAAAGATATATGAAATTCGTATCCATTATTAGAAGTGCGCAATTCTGTTATGTAGATTGTTTTTCGAAAATGGCTCGAAGAATTTGGAAATTTGGTAACTAGATCTATTGAGTAATCAAATAGATAGAATAGAGTAATTTACAAGTTTATTAAGATGTTTGTCATCAACTAAATCTTTTCTAACGCCGAAAAAAGCGCCCAAGTAAGCTGCAAACTGAAGCTAAAAGGACCATATGGATTTCAACCATCTTACTGAAGCTAAATCTAATTTTAAAAAAACGAAGGTGACACTGAAAGTTTTTAAAACTGACCACTTGAAAACAATATAATAAAGAAATAAGGTCAAATTTTGAAAATGGAACTCTTTGCCAATATTTTTGCGTATATATTTTATTAATTTATCATTTATTAACAATTTGGCGGCAAATTGAAAATAGTCTGTCACGTCAGCCTGAATTGCACGCGAGAAAATTGTCGTATAATGTCATTTAATTCAACAAGAAAGTTATGACAGACTTCGATTGACCTGTCACGATAAAACCCCATCTCGTGCAATTGGTCATTGTTTATTAGTTACAGTGGTAAGTTTGTTAGTTATTACAGTTTACAGTGGTTATTTAGTTGTCAATAGGAAGACTCGTTGCTTCCTATTACCTGGTTTGTTTTCTGCGTCGCCTCTTTCGAAACCTACGGGACGATATGAGGACTGCCACATTTCCACTGGAATATTCTCAAAATGTGACTATACAGTGTGATGATTTTAATAATACATATAAAAAGTTTACAACTGATTTAATGAGTTTAAACGTGGTTAATTTCACCGATGATCTGCGTGAGGGATAGCCTTCTACGACGCCAACTGAAGATAACGATTTCGATCAGTATTGTGCGGTGTGTGATAGAGACTGATAAAAGAGTGTCTTATCAGGAGATTTGGAAAAGCTTAGGTATTAGTATGAGTCAAGTGTATAAAACCTTCCGTGAACATTTAGCTGACAGGAAGCTTTGTGACCGGTGGATACGTCATAATTTGACAGAGACCCAAAACTCCGTCGTGTTGATTGGTGTCGTAAAATGGTTCAAATATTTAACGTAGATGAATCAAATGCTGTGTTCGACATACCTACAGGTCGCTTAAGCTAGATTTATTGTTATAATCATGAAACTAAGGGAATAAGGGTCTGCTGTCTGGGTGTTTCCTTCCGAGGAATTGCCAACTAAAGTGAAGAGCGACCTCTCTTGCAAAACGTGGGAAAAAAAATGATGGCCTCGTTCTTCGGAAGGATAGGTCATAATGCAATAATTGTTTTAGAGGATCAAAAAAAGTTACTGTTGAGTGGTACACTGACAATTGTTTGCCACTTGTCTTGGAAAAAGTTTGAAAGAAACGGTTTCGCAGTTGGCTCCTCCTTCACCATGACAACGCCTCGTCGCACACTGCCAAGCAAACAGTCGACGACTTGGTGACGTCAGATGTGGAATAACTACGTCACTCGCCCTACAGCCCCGACATCCCACCTTGCGATTTTTATTTATTTCCGAAAATAAAAGAAAAACTTCGACAAAAACGTTTTATGGAAAATGCCGTCGAAGAGACCCCTTAGGACGAGTGGGTAAAGTGCTTTTCTCAAGTTCAAAAGTAGTTTCATTGGATGCATCGATGTATTGATGTAAATGGACACTATTTTGAAAACACTTAATAAAACTAATAACTTGCTAGTTCATCGGTTTTTGATTTTCTGAAAACTTTCATTGCCACCCTCGTATTCATTATTCATTAATTATTAGCTAGACACTTTATATTATAGCTTGATACTTAATTTTTTATGCAAAGTTTAATAAAATTAAAACAAATCCTAATCACCGTTATAATACCGTCTACATAATCAAATTATAGGAAATAAGACGTAGCAGGATTTCAGATCAAAGGATTTAAAGGGAGTTAAGGGCATATAATGCAAGTTCGGGTTCATCTAATATGATATTTATCAAAATTCTTGAATTTAATTAATCAGCGAATATTTTGCATTTGTAAGAGCGTCTCCGTAGTAATTTAGCTTTGTTATATAAATAGATGATTTAAAGCTACGATCATTATCGTCATTCATACCCACAGCTCTTCACAAGTCCATAGCTAAACATAGGCCATCGTCAAGAAATTCCACAAAACACATTCCTGAGCCACCTGCATTCACCAAAATTTAACTTCGCAAAATAGGTAAATCGACAGTTCCATCTCGTCTGGACAGCGTTCCGGAGATTGTTACACATCTTCTCATCCCACGTATTCATAATGTATTGTTTATGTTTATATATTATGCATAAATTGCATGGAAATAGTAATCATTTGGCAATGTAAATTTGAATCAGTACGAATAAAAATGCTCAATATGAGAGTATATGCATTGTATTGGTCAATAAAAACAAATTTTTGTAATTCAACATCAATAAATTGATTTTTATTCGAGGATAAATGTAGATGTCCGTGGTCTACGGCAACCATTTACCAACATATGGGCTGTTTACACATTTGTCACCCTTATTCTATGTTTCAAAAAACCTATCTGTTGTTTAGAGAGTCTAAACAGGAACAATCTTTAGGACATTTCATGTAGCGATTTCACCATCTGAACTCAGGCCTCCTTTAATTTATGAGAGTGTTTTATGGCAAGGAAGTGTCCTATAATCCCCAATGGCTGTTGGCAGACTTCACATATAACTTGAAATATTTCTATCCCCTCAAATAGGCAGCAGGCTTACTTTAACTTACTCCGGAAAGAATTTGACGCTATATGGGAGCATCGGGAGAGAATGCGTCACTCTACTTCTTCCTCTTGGTTTCATTAGAGGCAACTACTAAAATATCAGAAAATCCCATGACTTCTGATAGATGTCGGTACAACCATCAATTTTTACGTACGTAAGATAGTCAATACAGCGTGTAAGATAAGACACTAAGTAGCTGCCAAAGGTGAATAATTTCACTACGTGGAATTGTAAAACGTTTAAGAAAATGTTAAATGGCGCTTTTACTTTTGATGTTAGCACTGTCATGTTTTTCAAATATTTGCCTTATATATTAAAAACATGAGAAATAGCCGTATTTATTTATATGCAGCTGACAATTAACTACGGCCGACAATTAGGACAATATTATGAAGGTTATAAGACTATTTTACTTTTGAAAATATTCCAAATACTTCCTAATTATTTCCTTATTTTCGCGTACAGTTAATACTCATAGAGTACTAGAAGTTCTTTTTTAATATATTTTTTTTATTTGTTAATTAATTTCACAATACAAATATTAGAAAGAAAAGACTTATTTTGGTATTCTTTATTAATTTCGTTGAAACCAGTTTTGAAAACATATAAGGATCATTGGTCTGAAGGCATGTTTTTCCCGTGCGAGTTGAAAGCTACGTGGCCTCTATAGGTTCCCTAAATGCAAAAACTGTAATATTTGGTGAAATAAAGAAAACACACGGCGCGATGTCTGGACTGTGTGCGAGTTTCGTCACGACCTCCACCTTTTTAGAAGCCAAAATTGAATTTGTGTTGTTTGCAGTATGAACGAAAGCATTGTCATGATGCGTTAGGATTCGACTTCTGTGTCGTTTTCCCTAACTTTTTCAGACACCGGCTAAAGGTAAGTCATGTGTGTCGATAAGTTTTTTTTTTTTGTGTTTCTTAATTTAAGCCCAAGTGAAAGATGTTCTTTATGCTGTTCAATATCCTTTTTTTATTTTTTATTTTTTAACGTTAATCCACACTAGATGGATAGATAGATTTTCTCCAGTATCGTGAAGGCAGTTGGCATGAGTACATGGAAATGCATGTACTACACAATTATTTATACACCCGTACCAATACTTCGTCCGTGCTTCGTCATTGCTAAGTCACTACGCCCTGAAACCAAGGCGGAGCCATTATTTTAAATAGGTATTAAATTGTTTTATTTAGCTGTCTCTATAGTATCATATTCACATATTATTTAATTTTAGTAACTACTAAAATTATAATATGTGTAAATTAATTTTCCTTCCTATAATATTCAATTAATCACTTATTACATTATTTAATTGCTTTTAACACTAATCCGATTTTCCTCAATGACTGAATATTTCCGAATAAATTAACGTAAAGTTTTAGTATAAATGCATCGTTTTTCGTAATACAAGTAAAACACGTTATAGGGCTGTTTTTGCTTTAGGTACGCTGTATATGCTGACACTACACAGACTCGATTAGCCGTCATTTCTTATCCAATTTTTATTCGCACAGGTATTATGTAATTATAGTAATATGCTAAACACACCTCTTATTTTTGAGGTGTAATTCATTCTAGGTTAGAGGAGCCTGATTGCAGACTTCACACTTCCTTCAAATAAGTTATATAAAGGAAGAGTGAAGTCTACAATTCTTTAAGCACGCTGTCCTCACGATGTCTCCTTTCACTGCCCGTATATGTGGTAAATCATCACTTAAAACTGGAATAATAACAATGAAGTTAAATGAAAGGCCTTTATTCTTCGACGTATGGAATTAAAATTTCGTTTGTCTTACGTCACCACGTAAAACCTATTACTGTTTAAAAATGAGGTAGTTGCCTTTGTTTGGAGGTGAAACAGCGAAAGTAATTTTGCAGGTGTTCCTCTTTTTGTCATTTTCTAAAAGCCAATGAAACAATATTATTTATCAAAAATAATAAATATTGGGCCCATAGGTAATCAAAACTAAATTGTAGCTTAATAATAATAAAAATAAAATTATAATTCCAAGCAGACTAGTACCCACAAGCAGCATCTGTACTGATAACGAATGCGGTAGCTACCGCTCATCGCCATCAAATCTAATACGTCAAGTCCATTTGTGTTTTCAGGGATTGAACCCGGTTTGCTCGCGCACTGTGGAATTTCGGCGAGTGCTTAGTGATCCTTGAGCCTTTAGAAAACAACAGATTAAATCAAATGGACGTTTATTTTGAAATATCAAACTAAAATAATTTAATGATTTCTTATATTTACGCGAACATTGCACATGATTAAAACTACTTTTACGGATTTTATCGCGTTTATTTTTCCTTTTTATTTTTAATTCCCGACGTTTCGGGCGCTTTCCAGCACCCATGGTCACGGGGGACTGAGATGACTGACGTCCCGATGTCATTGTTAAACCCGGAGTACCTTCAGCTTTTTTAATTATTGTTTATGGTCCGATCTATGCAAAATGAACTGACTATGTCCTGAGGTCTTGCAGTGGTATGCTTGGGTTTAGTTTTAATTTTATTGATTATAGGATCCCAAGCAGGTGGTAGTACCCAGCCTCCTTCTCTATTGAAATTAGGATGTTTTTTAATTTCAATAGCCTCACGTATCATCCTTGGTAGGAATCGGTGTTCTTTCGCGAGGATTTGTAGTCTATCAAATCTGATGTAATGGTTGGAAATGGATTGAACTACAGGGATAAGTTCTTTCACACGTCACTATACATCATCATTATCATCATCATTACAGCCCTTCACAAGTCCACTGCTGAACATAGGCCTCCCCCAAGTAATGCCACAAAGCTCAGTCCTGCCGCCACCACCTGCATCCATCGACTTCCTGCATATCTTACCAGGTCATCACTCCATCTAGTGGGGGTCGCCCTACACTACGCCTACCGGTACGAGGCTGCCACTCGAGAACCTTTCTTCCCCATCGATTATCGGTTCTTCGAGCTATATGGCCGGCCCATTGCCACTTCAGCTTACTAATCCGTTGGGCTATGTCGGTCACTCTGGTTTTACTGCGGATATCCTCATTTCTGAGTCTGTCACTATACATACAAATTAATAAAAGCACGCCCGTTGGGCGGTGAACGTGTAGTTGCGGTGTTAGAATATTCACGACCTCATAGTCTGCTGTGAGTGCGAACAGGCGTAAAAGGCGACAGAGATTAGAGTAACGGGTCTTCCTAATAATAGCTAAAGATAAAAAATCTGTAGTTGCCTACTCGCCTGCTAAGCTTGGCGACTACAGCAAATATCGCCTTTATAAAATTTTACAATGACGTTGATATTTTCTTTGCTAATGACTACCGCTGAATTTTAAAAGTGACACACTTTTTTAGCAATCAGTAAGTAAAAACAATGAACTCAACTGTATTAAACTTTGTTGTCTTGACGGTTCCGCCGCTCAGTTTAATCAGTTGAAGTTATATAGTACGAAGTTGAATCAGACAAGGCACACGGATGCAGCGTTTTTATATGCTAATATTGGTTCGGGTTTGAACATTTTTTCCAGGTGCAATTTAAATACGTAAATTGGCTTCACGATAAAAAAATTATCGTATGAGTTTAAAAAATAATCTTGACTCATGAATATTACTTCCGGTCGAATTTCGAAACGAGGGCCTACGATTTAATAGGCAACACTGATAACAAAGCCGGAATATTTCTTATTTAGGCATTATCCTCTTCAACAATATTCATAATTGATTACTTTATTCATATGCTATGCAATGTTATGATTGAAACGTAATTAATTAATGCGAATGCAACATTGCTTACTTGTGAATTACTAAACGCGATGTTTAATAATGCGCTAGGAGACTGGAGACCGCTTATAATGGTAACGAGGCATTCCATCTTAGTCCTCAAGGGATACAACGCATTTGCATTTTGATAGATTATAGATGTCGACGTATATGGGCCACAGTATTCACCTATAATCAGGTGTACTGGTGAGTAATCCTTACCTAAAAAATATATGTAAGAAAAATATTTACGTTTCAATCATAAAATTTCGGTTAGTCTACTCCTAACTTTTTGATATTATAAGTAGGACTAGATTAATATTTATTATGCTCTCCTGTCCAGCAAGCAGTTTAGTGAATGACTCTGGGGGAGAGCGCAGGTCGTGTTGACGCCCAGGGTAAGTCTGAGGGGTTCTTTCTTCACGTGGTTGCCGCCTGTTATTTGGACTGGTTAAAAAGGAAACAGACAGAACAGAAACACTCAGACGATCCTCTTCTTCTTTTCTTTTATCCCACCACCTTTTTCCTATCCTAACCCAATCTCAGATGTCAAGCGTACCGTGAAGAGGGATACGTGAATGGAGGGAGTCCAGTCACGAACGGTACCTAACCAGACCAGTGCGATTCGGGTAGTATTTTAGCCATTTCCTCGGCACCCTCTGTTTGGGGTGACTGAATATTTGTCTAGAAAATCGTGGGACCAAAATGGACGAAAATCGTCATTTTGCAAAGAATAATTAAAAATCTCCTCCAGTGGAATTAACTGTAGGTTTGGAAGAGGCTCTTTTAGCCTCACCAATACCCTGAACCACTACGGCCCAGCCTGGGATGAGTGGTGAAATGGAGGGGACGTCTGCAGCCGAATCACAATCGGAAACGAACCAGGGAGGGGAAAAGAAAATGTTCGCTTGGCCTTATAAACTTAGTGAGGCAGCAAGGAAGAGGTACCGGAGGCTAATAGCAGCTGAGATAGGAGCCAAAGAGGCTCTATCTCTCTCTGCCAGAAGCCCTCCCAGTTCCGAAGGCAAAAGTACGCAGTCGGTATGAGGAAGAATCCCCCAAAGTTCAGCCTAGGAAGTCTGTGAAGCTGGCAACGGGTGAGAAGAAGCTCAGCTTCAGTGCCGTAGCTAGCTCTGCGCGTGAAAGAATTCGCAATTCGGGACCAAAAGTTTCGGGTTTCACTCACAAGCCAGGTTGGATTCTGGTAACTTGCCTAAACAAAGCAATTCAGGATTGGATTATGGATGAAATCGGAAAACTGAAACCCTGCCGGAGGCAGAGCTCTCGATAATACCCGAGGGAAAACAGCCTAAGCCTCAGCTGAGCATTACCTATATGCCCCGCAGCGAAACTGACTATCCAGAGGAGGTGGCTGTGCTGTTGAGGGCACAAAATGAAAGGCTCTCCATACCGATTTCTGGAGAATCTTTTACCGTAGGGACGAGGAGAATGGGTTTCTAGTAACCTTTTCTCTTGACGACCCATCGGCGGAGGGTCTTTGGAAGGCAAGCTGCAGAGTCGTCCTTGGCTTTAAAATGATAACTTTTAAAGTAAAGGGAGGCTCTGACGCGGAAATGAAGTCTGTACTGCCCCAACTCCAATCCCGCCAGCCCTCCACGTCTCGGGATGAGACTGGAACGCCATCAGTGAGAGTGACGAAGACCCAAGGCTCTGATCTCGCCTTGCTCCGACGGCCTCCGTTGGTGTCGTCCATGGTGGGAGAGGGGAGGTGTGAGCGGTAAAACGAAAAGTAAGACGGGGTCAAGAGAACCGGTAAAGGACATCTTTGACCACAACAGGCGGAAATGACCCCTGCCCTCGCCCCACGCCCATAAATGTCTAACCTCAAGAGAACGTCTAAACTCACGTGTCTAACCTCAACTCAACGAGAACGTGGGTTCTCCAGGCAAATCTTTACCATGCAGCAGCTGCTTCTGCTTTGGTGGAGGATTGCTTTGCAGAGTTGCAGAGAACAACATTGACCTCACTCTCATACGACAGCGTTGGGTGGCCAACGGTCAAATTCTAGGAGTGTGAGATTCTTGTCAATACTAAAGGCAGTAGAATCAGAGCTTTTATAATTTACAATAAAAATATTGAATTTTTACCTATTCCAGAGTAATCCAATGATGATTTGGTTGAAGCCTTCATAAATCTCAAGGAATTCACAGGGGCCAGAGTAATCATTTGCTCAGCCGATCTTCCCGGAGAGAACTCAGATCCTACCATCGAGTTGGAGCCAGTGGCGGAGTTCGCCCGAAAACACAACGCCGAATTTGTGGTGGGTTGTGATGCACCACACAGCCTGTGGAAGCACTAACACCAACGAAAGAGATGAGTTACTTCATGATTTTATTATCTTTAACCGCCTGTTAAGCCTAAAATTAGGGTGTTACAAGTGTTAAACATAACCTTTGCTACCTATAACATGTCCAGGAGGATAAATGACTGGCATGGCAAGTAATGAAAATTCTATGTCTGATCACAAACACATTAAGTTTGTGATTGGAGCATCACCAAGTTGTAAAACTGTTGCATTTAGGGATCCCAAAGCGACCTCCTGGGATGTCAACGGAAATAGCCTAAGGAGGAATTTGGAACCGTGTCCCCAAAGAATCAAAACGATTGAAGGTCTGTAGTTAGCGACGGAAACAGTAACCATAGGTATCTGTGAAGCCTTTGTGGACAGTTTTACCGTCAAAACCAAGACCTTAACACGAAAAGTTCCTTCCGTGTTAAGGAGCATGTGTTTCGTGTTAAGGTCCATCGTGTGCATGGTGATATATTCCAGAAAAGTGGACAATTTTCAAAGTTCTATTTATAATTAAGGCTGGTAAAAAGGACTACGCTTTATTAGTCTTTTAGACCTATAAGCCTATCTTTCTTTCTCCTTAAGACATCGAAAAAGTTTATAGATAGATAATAAAAAATAAAAATATAAATTTCTTCGCAACCTTCCGCTAAATAAATACATACAAATACATATAAGTCTTACCTGGATTGAAGAGCACCTCCCGCCCTCCCTCAATTGCACACACTAACTCCGTCACCATTAGTCCCAGCACCACTACTCCCAACACCACTATTCCAGGTAAGACACACCATCGACGACAATACGACACCTGTTTCGCCTTTACACGAGGCATCCTCAGCTAATGTAGACTCTACGGCGGCTGATCGCTAAGATTCAGATTTGACGGAGTTAGTGCATGCAATTGAAGGAGGGCGGGAGGTGCTCTTCAATCCAGGTAAGACACATCATTGTATTTATTTAGCGGAAGGTTGCGAAGAAATTTATATTTTTATTTTTTATTATAATGGATTTCCGCAAAGTAACGCCTAATTCTATCAATTATAGATAGATATATAACCGCTCGATTGCTTGCGAACAAAAAAATGGTAGCTTACTTTGCCAGTAGGTCGGAACTGTGTTTCTCACGTTCGACCCGCCGTCAATAAAACTTAATTTATAACTTACTAGAGAGGAGCACTTCAAATTTTTTAAATTTTATGAATAGCCATTGAAATAAGAAAAGAAAATATGTATGTTATTCTATAAAAATATGATTAAAATAATATTTTAGAGGTGTTGAAATCACAAGTACGAGCCATTTTAGCGACTCTTTGTAAAACATCGGGTTTATCAAAAAAATAAATCGAAAAATGTATGATTATTTATTAAATCCTTAAACGTAATGAATTACTTGATATATTTATCTATAATATAAAACCATTTATATTTAAATACATAGTAAAAATATTAAGTGAAACTTGATGAAGAATTCACGGATTGCGCAATCGATCGCCATTTGTTAGTTACAATCTAGGTTGTTATTACATAAAAACTTATAATATGATGAACAATTTATAAAACTTTATTACCTAAATTGACTAATTATATTTAAATACCACTATGACTATTTCGTATTTAAATAATACAACATAATTACGATAATGTAAGATATAGAAAATTGTTTTCAGATTCGCATCATTCTGAGTATTTTTCAAAGTCGACTTTATCACATTTTTCAATTGTTGTTGTTGCGGATCGTTTTATTTACCAACAACCCTTCTAGTGTATCAGCAGGACAACAGGTCTACTACATAGGTCAACTAGTTAATCTAGTAAAAATTGGTCCAGTCGAACCGAATATTAGTAGACCCAGATTAGTCAGAAGTTTTTGTTAATAAGCGGTACCAGGTTTGGACCGCACGCCATAGTACTCGCAGTGGATCGCTGCAAAAGCGGTAACAGCTTTGTCCAGCAAGGTGGGCAAACTCAGCTGCATAGGGAGTGTAAGTTCAACGTGACGTTCAGTAGTACATCGCCAGTTCAATCTTCGAGTTCGGCAATAGCAGCCGGGTGTTGAAGTTCAAGGTGAAGCCGAAGGGGAACGCCGCAAGTACAATATCAGCTCAACCTGTGTTTGTGTTAGTGAAGTGCAAACGTGAGTACAATTTAGTTATTTTCATAGGAGCTGTGACAATTTCTTACTTATTTGAATATTGATTTCAAGGAAGATTTTAACTTGTGCATGTTAGATTAAGGACTCAGACTAGTTTTATAAAAACAGGGAACCCATGCCCGATTTCTGTAAGAATGTATTTTTGTTTATAAATACTTATAAATTTTCACTGGTTTTGAGACTTGAAAAATTCACAAGCTTTGTTTAGTAAAGAAACTTGTTAAGTTTTACGTTTCAATTTAGGTTTTTCTGTTACAAAGTTGATATTGTGTTACATTCAGATTTATAAATTTAACTTTACACAAATAATTGAATTATACTATTTTTAATATTAGTTAATAATTCTATACGATTGTTGTTTACGATGGAAGGACAAATTAATATATTAAAAGACCTTCAACAAGTAATACAAAAGGGCTTTACTAATTTTAAAAAGTGTCCAAAGGATAGACTTACTGTTGAATATATACAAACAAGGCTTGAATTATTATAAAATGATTGGTCTTCGTTCAAAAATACTAAATCTCAACTTTATGGTCAGTTTAAGTTAGAAGATATATGTGAAAATATTGTCGATATGTATGACGCGACAGAAGAAACTTACATACTATGTAAATCTTTAATGAAATCAATTTTATACAAAATAAGTATTAGAGAACCGTTACCACAAGATAGTGGATGTAGTAATAGTTCTTCTAAGCAATCTAGTTCATTTGTAAAGTTGCCCAAGATAACAATTCCTATTTTTTCTGGCAAGTACAGTGAATGGACAACTTTTTACGACCTTTTTGTTTCACTAGTACACAACAATGCATCCTTAGATAATAAATAAACTATGTTTATAAAAAATAAACTATGTTTTAATTGTTTAGTTGGTAATCATACAGTTTACAACTGTAAAAAGCAGACTGTCTGTATAATTTGCAAAAAACGCCACCATTCCTTGCTGCACCTTAATAAAGAACCTTATGCAGAAAATAAGGGTCGAGATTCCAGAGCAAAGTCTGTTATCGATAACACTAGTTCCCAACAAGTGATAATCAAATAATTGCATGCTTATCTTCGGGAGAAGTTTTAAAACCCAGACAGGTTTTATTAGCATTGATAAAATCTGAGTCCAAGACGGGTGAATTTCAAAAAGTTCGAGCCTTACTTGATCAAGGATCACTGGCTTCTTTTATAACAGAGTCCACTGTAAAATTTCTCAGGCTTAAGAAAATTCTAGTCCGAGTTCTTGTTTCAGGTTTAGGAGACAAGTCAACCATTGCTAATTACATGGTAAATCTGATTATAAAGTCCACGGTTAATCTTGATTTTCAACTTCAAAGCTTACGTTTTGAGTACGATTACATCGTACTTGCCTGAGAGAACTGTGAATACCAGTTCAATGGAATGGATTGATCTCAACGGTCTGTGTCTAGCAGATCCTTCTTTCAAAACACCCAATAAAATTGACGTTCTTTTGGGCGCAGATGTTTACTGCTGCATTGTTAAGGAAGGTGTAGTAAAGAGTGCGTCTGGTTCTTTAATAGCGCAGAACACCACTTTAGGGTGGATCCTCTCCGGTGTAGTCAGTTCAAGTAATGAAAGTGTAAAACACCACATTAGAAATATAAGTGTACACTGTACACAGTTCAGTGAAGACAATATTCTAAAGAAATTCTGGGTGATAGAAGAACAAGTTAGTACAAAAAAAAAACTTAATCCAGAAGAGCAAAAATGTGAAGAATTTTATATTAAAACTACTAAGAGGGATGATACTGCTACTAAGAGGGATGACGAAGATCCTGCATGCAAAGGCGGAAGTTCACGTGACATAGCTGAAACAAGATTCAAATCATTAGAAAGAATATTAAATAAGGACACAGATTTAAAACAAAAGTATATAGAATTAATTAATGAATACTTGGAATTAGGACACATGAGACCTGTAAAAGAAAAGGATGGTAACAAAGATGAAGTAGTTTACTTACCACACCACGTGGTGATAAGAAACGACAAGACCACCACGAAGATTCGTGTAGTTTTCAACGCCTCTGAGAAAAACAAAAAGGGAGTTTCTCTAAATGATACTATAATAGGTTGGACCAACGCTGCAAGCAGACTTGAGACACACAGTTCTTAGATGGAGAGTACACGCTATTAGTATTGTGGCGGACATTATTAAAATGTACCGGCCAGTCAGAATAGCAGATGAGGATGCTATCTTCCAGAGGAAACTTTGGCGAGAAGGCCCCGAAAAACCACTTAGGGATCATGAGTTGGTAACAGTAACCTTTGGAACAGCTTCTGCACCATATCAGGCAGTTAGATCACTCCATCAGGTTGCATATGATGAAGGAGATAAGTACCCACTTGCGGCTGATAGAGTTTTAAATTCTTTTTATATGGATGATTTGATGATGGGAAGTAATAGTGTCTAAGAGGGAGTGTGTAAACAAATGATAGATTTATTAGGAAAAGGAAGATTTGCCTTGCAGAAATGGAATAGTAACAATCAGCAACTATTAGATAGAATAATTTCAATATATACAAGTGAAGTAGTACAGAAAACAGGTCAAATAAACATATAAAATGAGAAGACACTGTATGGTGGTCCTCAGTTAATGGCAAATTATTTAAGGCCAGTCTGTTGGTTAATAGGTGCTAGATCTCTAGTTCAAACAGAGAGTACACCAGTGTTCGAGGTACACCAGCAAGACCATTTTTATATAGTGGAGTGGATTATGCCGGACCTATAAGTATAAGAGCGACCAAAGGACGTGGGTATCGTTCTTATAAGGGCTACATATGCCTTTTCGTTTGCATGTCCACTCGCGCTGTTCACTTAGAGGTCGTAAGTGACATGAGTACACAAGCATTTTTAACTGCTTTTCTACGATTTGTGTCGCGAAAAAGTCACTGCGCTAAATTGTGGAGCGACAACGCCTCCAATTTTGTAGGTGACTCCAAAGAATTGCAACAGTTGGCATCTATTCAGCCAGCCATAGCAGAATATCTGGAAGCAAACAACACCCAGTGGCATTTTATTCCGCCGCATGCTTCTAATTTCGGTGGTCTTTAGGAAGCGGGTATAAAATCCACCAAGTTTCACATTAAAAGAGTTATCGGTGACTCTGCCATCACGTACGAAAAAATGACCACATTCCTCAATCAAGTGGAAGCTTGTCTAAATTCGAGGCCAATAAGCGTCATCAACTTTACTGATCCTGCTGCCCCTGCCTTTAACTCCTGGACATTTCTTAATAGGAGAACCGATAGTTAATGTACCAGATAAGGACTACAAAGGTTCAAGCGTAGGCTATTTAACTAGGTGGCAATTTGTGCAAAGGATGCATCCTTTTGGAATTTTGTCCTTTCTTTCCTGTCAAGTCTTTTGGAAACGATGGTCCCAGGAGTATTTGTCAAAGCTCATGAATAGGTACAAATGGGCGTCGCAAGTTCCGGAACCAAACATTGGGGACATTGTTTTGATTAAAGAAGATGATTTGCCGCCAAGTCGTTGGTTATTGGGTCGAGTTATAGAGAGACACCCCGGTGATGATAACGTTACCCGTGTGGTCACATTGCGCACGAAAACATCAGTTATTAAAAGGCCAACATCAAAATTATATATTTTACCTATAGCAGATCCACGAATTGTTTACATTTTATGTCAAATTTATGTAAAATATTATTATATTAAATGCTTACCTACTTTTCCATTTACGATAACATGTATTAGATAAGTTTAGAATTACTACCTCTTAGTTTATGAAGTTAATTTGTTATTAAGTACTCAGTGCCAATTTTAGATGTAGGTACAATTTAAAAGATGAAGAATGTGGGTTAAGAATGGGCGAGTTAACCGTCAAATGCCTTTTGTATGCCGATGATCAAGTCATACTTGCGTCATCGGCGGCAGAGTTGCAAATGATGGTTACATTAATGAACTGGGAATTAAAAGAAAGGGGAATGAAAGTGAACGCAAGTAAGACGAAAGTGATGGTTTTTGAAAGAGAAGAAAGCAAAACGGTATGTGAAATAAGAATAGAAGGAGAGTTGATTAAGCAAGTGGATGAGTTTGTGTATTTGGGATGTGTATTTAGCAGGGATGGTAGATATGATAGGGATATAGAACGACGAGTAAATGCAGGGAATATAGTGAATGGGGCACTACACTCTATTATGAAGAACCAGAATTTGTCAAAACAGGCACGTATGGTAATTCATAATGCTGTGTTAGTCCCTACTTTAATGTATGGTAGTGAAAGCTGGGTATGGCAGAAGAAGCACGAAAGTAGAATAAATGCTGTAGAAATGCGGTCTTTAAGGAATATGCTAGGGTGTAATCTGAATGACAGGGTGAGAAATTGCGTAATAAGAGACAAATGTGGTATGCAAGATGATGTTGTGACCAGGATTAAGAAAGGAATGCTTCGGTGGTTTGGTCACGTAGAAAGAATGAATGAGGAAAGAGTGACAAAGCAAATTTATATGGCAGATGTGAATGGCCGAGTCGGGAAGGGACGCCCTAGGAAAAAGTTTATCGACCAAATTGGCGATATTTTGAAAATGGGCCACGTTAGAAGTAGCCTTAACCGACGAGCATGTATGCGTAGATATATGGATGTAAAGGAGGCGAAAGAGGTATGTCAGGATCGTGCCAAATGGAAGTCCGTAGTCTCTGCCTACCCCTCTGGGTGACAGGCGTGAGTGTTTATGTATGTATGTTTATGTATAATTTAGGACATTTAGTTAAGTTTTTTTGAAGGCCATTCCGTCAATAAATGTCCTTGGTGGTGGTCCTTGGGCGGTAAGAAAACATATTTTTGAATTTTAAAAAAGATTTAGTTCTTTTTTTGAGAAATGACGATGACGTTGTTATGTCAATTTTTATTATAAAAGGCACTGAAAATATAATTAAAATATATAGACCAAATTAGATCATACACTGTTGCGGATCGTTTTATTTACAACAACCCTTCTAGTGTATCAGCAGTACAACAGGTCAACTACATAGGTCAACTAGTTAATCTAGTAAACACACGGCATATTTTATCACCTCGTTAAATCCACTCAAGCGTCACTTCACTCACCAAACTTTAACTAACAAAGTTTCGATATTTTTCATCCAAGAGTTTGGTAATTTTGATCCAAATCTACTTTTACTTACTTTTTACTTTTTATTATATTTGTTTTTGGTTTTAATACCCAATAGTTAGACTTTGTGCGTTTAAAATACGGTCTAAATTCAATTAAAAGAACTTCGAACAACCACAGTTGCAAAGAGAAAAGTTAAGGATTCTGTTTTTGCAACTGTGGTTGCAAGAAGCAAAAGAACGGATAAGGGATGTAGCTCTAGTTACGAGGCCCATACATTACAACCAGCATGCTTACCGTAGAGGCCAATCTACGGAAACAGTCCTGATCAGGGTCATTGACAGGGTAGAAAAAGCACTGGAGGATAAAGAAATAGCTTTTTGTGCCTTTCTAGATATTGAGGGCCTTACATCTAAAAATTTTGGTTCATCAAACCATCATTTGGGTGAAGTCGATGCTTTCAACCAGAAAGGCAAATATAGCGCTGTTTCAAACTTAGATTGAGGTTGTAACTACAAGAGGTGTTTTGTCACCCCTACTTTAGACTCTTGCGATTGACCTACTATTGTACAAGAGTGCAGAACCACGCATTGACACACTGAGTTATGCTGTAAACGTTGTGATCATTGCGAGGGGCTTTTGCTAAAGAATTTTATCGTCGATCATACAAAGAGCATTAAAAACCATAAATAATTGGTTAAGGGATAACAGTTTATCAGTTAATACCTATAAAACTGTTATAATACCCTTTACAAAAAAGAGAAGATATAAAAAATTTGTCACACTAAAACTTAAAAATAAAAAAGTACTATTTTCCACTTAAATTAAGTATTTGGGAGTAACAATCGACCAAAAACTCACGAGGAATTCTCGCATTAGCAATGTATGCCGTAAGACAAAAATTGCTTTAGGTACGTACAGTTCTAGCCAGAAATTTTTGCAATACTTCAGTGCATGGAAATCAACCTGCAAAAACACTAAGTCAGCCATAAAATTTATATAAACTCTAATAGTCAAGCGGCACTGCTAGCGCCTAGGTCAAACTTTGTGATATCGAAGCTAGTTGGAGACTGTGCCATTAAACCACCTGACCATTTAAACGTCCTGGGATGTAACAACGGGGTCGTCTTAAGTTGGGTTCTGGGTCACGAGGTTATTGTACGCAACGAATTTGTCGACAAACTTGCACGGTTAAAGTGTACACAATTTGGACCTGAGCCATTTTGTGGAATCTTAAGAAACCTGGCCCGATTCGCCCTTGAAACTCTTTATCGCAATAAATTACTTAAGATCTGGTCTGACACACCAGGCTTAAAATATTCACTTCAGAGGCCCCGAGATTAAGTAAAAATAAATAGCGCTTTCTGGCAAGAGCTCTCACTTGACACTGTTGTCTTAAAAAGCATATGACCATCCTGGGCCTAAGCGACTCAAGGATGTGTCCATTCTGTTCCATAACGGAAGAAACGCCTCTGCATATCCTGACTGATTGCAGAACCTTAACGCGCAAACGTAACACACATCTAGGAAATTATGTGCTTCGCCCAGAAGAAGTGATATTGCTCACGGCTAAGCAACTCCTTCTATTAATTGCAGATATAGGGCTTAGCAATGAACTTAAGTCATAGCATCGATCACGATAGATCTTTTATGTCGCAGTGATACTCAAGGGTGTCGATTCCGTTCCATAACGGAAGAAACGTCTCTGCACATTTTAACTGATTGAGGACCCTTAATGCGCAAACTTAGCAGCCCTCATCTGGGTAACTACGTACACCGCCCAGAAGAAGTGAAATTGCTGACGGCTAAGCAACTTCTTTTATTCATTGAAGACATAGGGCTTAGCATTGAACTATAGCCGTAGCAGCGATCACAATAGATCTTTTAGGTCGCAGTGATGCTTCTTTGTTAGACCTGCATAGCTGCTTGCACACAATTAAAAATTTCATAAATTATGCAGAAAATATTTAACACCCAAAATTTTGACTGTATAAACGGAAATATTTCACACTCGTTATTGCTACTTTACATTATCGTTATTTATGAGGTATTATCGGTTTAGTGGCAGTAAATTGTTCGCTAATTACGTTTAAACGCACGTGATGCTTGTTTGACCTAATTCCTATTAAAATAGCAACCGCATCCATTTCTTCATTTATATAATAAGTAAATATGTTTTAAAATAAAGTACTGAATAAAAATAGCAAGTAGCACAACGTAGCATAATGTAGCACGTAGTACAATATAGCTCATAGCTTATACGTCTGTAAGTTGTAACGTAAGAGAATCAATTACTTCTTTGTCTACCGAGGCTATCGTAATAAGCAACTAAGGGAAATTCCATAAGACTTATAAAGAACTATGTATATATATGTTCATTTTATATTGTAGTGTTATGCTACTTACATACCATTTTAAATTTATTTTTCCATTCTGTTTTTGATTTTCTGTATTCACCTCAAAACTGGATATTTTGCATCACCTTTATTTCCATAGGATTCTATAACGTTTTTAAACCATAAGAACACAATAACAAATTATTTTCATTTCGTATTTTCACGCTATCAGCACTTTTTAAATCGGTGTCAATAGAGTCTAACTTTTTCGATCTTTTATTTAGTTCTCCGTAACTCTGCAATTTCGGGCTTCTTGCGCGCTGTTGCCCTACCTTTTTTCCCATATCAATAATATCTCATTTTCACTTAAATCTTGCCGTTTCTCTATTACGAGCCTGAAACCAAAATTTGACATGTTTTGACATCTTTGTTTATCTGGTTGTCATGGCAATTTTTATTCAAATTCGTTACCGGTCTGATGTTTTTACTTCAAAAAAAAAAAAACAAAGATAAATGAGTACTGAAACGGAGCCCGAAGACCAAGGTGGCACACCGCGCTTGGCAGTGGTGCTCACCGCTCACGGAGTATGCACAGGCTATGCCTGTGGTAGGTGCGTAGCGCCTGATCTAGGCACACGTAGCGTCTGGAGTAGGCGGCACACGCAGCGCTTGAAGTAGGCACACACAGCGCCCGGACTAGGCACACACAGTGCCCGGAGTAGGCACACGCAGCGTCTGGAGCAGGTACACGCAGCGCTTGAAGTAGGCAAACACAGCGCCCGGAGTAGGCACACACAGCGCCCGGAGTAGGCACACCAGCGCCCGGAGTAGGCACACACAGCGCCCGGACTAGGGCACACACAGTGCCCGGAGTAGGCACACGCAGCGTCTGGAGCAGGTACATGCAGCGCTTGAAGTAGGCAAACACAGCGCCCGGAGTAGGTACACACAGCGCCCGGAGTAGGCACACGCAGCGCCCGGATTTACAGTTTTATATAAAAAAAATATGAAGATGATGATAGGTGACGTGAATTACAATTATTTTTCTTTTTAAAAAATAACAAAGATAAATGACTACTGAAACGGAGCCCGAAGACCAAGGTGGCACACCGCGCTTGGCAGTGGTGCTCACCGCTCACGGAGTATGCACAGGCTATACCTGTGGTAGGTGCGCAGCGCCTGATCTAGGCACACGCAGCGTCTGGAGTAGGAACACGCAGCGCTTGAAATAGGCACACACAGCGCCCTGACTAGGCACACACAGCGCCCGGAGTAGGCACACGCAGCGTCTGGAGTAGGTACACGCAGCGTCTGGAGCAGGTACATGCAGCGCTTGAAGTAGGCAAACACAGCGCCCGGAGTAGGCACACACAGCGCCCGGAGTAGGCACACGCAGCGTTAAGTTTAAAAACGTTACAGGATCCTATGGAAATAAAGGTGATGCAAAATATCCAGTTTTGAGGTGAATACAGAAAATCAAAAACGGAATGGAAAAATAAATTTAAAATAGTGTAAAATGATATTTAAGTAGCATAACACTACATTTTCCCCCCGACCCTGGAAAATTTTTGACCAACCAAAAATTTTGATATGTACGTTCTAAAATAAATCATAAAAACACAGTTTTGCAGAAACAGACATCACCAGGCAAAATCAGATATACTATCTCTTACATTCATCACCTGAATTCAAGTAAGGGTGGAGTTCACATTCAATGACTACCACTCTAAAAGTGTGTTTTCGAAAGGACATTCAGGCTTATTTAAGGAGTTGTCATCCGCTCCTGCGTGGAGAAAAAAATATTTTATTAAGGGAGTAGTCAGCCGCTCCCAAGTGAAGATAAAGATAAAGAACTTAATCTTGAGCAAGCTTTAGTCGCTATGACTTAAGTAAAGATTAAGAACGGCCAGAGCGGTAGGGCTCAAAGCCAGAGATCAGCAACATCACCGAAAAACTGTAAATATCTTTTAAAATTTTAAATAAATAATTCGTTTTTTTTTGTTGTTTCGTTGTTGTTAGGTTAGGTTCTTTTGTTTTTAATTGTCACTTTACGACAATATGTGCCACATTTAAAATACTTAGGTAAGGATTTTGGACCAGTTTTGTAAGTGAATAAAATTTTCATAAAGATATAAATAATGGATTTTTAAGCATAGATATTTTACGATTGTCTTCGTGTCTGACACGGCATCCGAGTGTTGGTGATGTACATATTTTGATACAGTTTCATTATTCGAGCAATATATGTATATATTATGTGAGTTATCGCATTCATGAAAAAGGCTCTAACAATCTCGATGAGATGAATATAGGATAGGAGCTTGTGGGGACAAATTTTGTTATAGCAAGGTCCATCTCTGGTAAAATGGCCTAATCGCTCGAGCGTAGATCTAACGCCGGAGTGCGCAAGTTCGAACCCTATAAGGTCATGACCTATCTATAAGGTGAGCCGTGGTAGCTCGGATGGTTAACGCTCGCTGTAAATATAACAGAACGCGAGTAACCGGGGTTCGATCCCCGCCGTCACCAAAAAATTATTAATTGCAATTTTAAGCGCTGATTTACCACTTGCTGGGCGGTGAAGGAAAATATCGTGAGGAAACCTGCATGTCTGAGGAATAAGAAAAAAAAATTTTCGGAGACATGTGAAGTTTGCCAACATGCATTGGGGCAGCGTGGCGGACAATTCCTTGCCCTAAAAACTCTCTTAGAAATGAGGGGAGGCCTGTGCCCAGCAGTGGGACGTATATAGGCTGTAAGTTGATGAGCTGTTAAGGTGATGAGGTTTTTAATTTTTTATTGTTTTTGTTATTAAATATTCTAGCCCACACATCCCCACAGTTAAGCAACAATAAACTATTCTAGTGTAACAAAAATGTTTATTTTGTTTTTATAATTTTATGGCGCTATGCATAATTTTAACCGTGAGGAATAAGCTTTGGTCAAAAGTGTTAATATTTATTTTCATTTGTACTGATAATCGTTGTTTTATTTATATACAATATAAATATAATTATAATTATATGTATTTGTAGGTAGTAATTATAGGTACCGAATTGGTTTCTCGGAAACGGCTCTAACCACTTGGATGAAATTTTGTACTAAGGTAAGTGTTTACTTCGCAAGTTTTTCTAGGTAAGAGTAATCATTATCATTACAACCTGTCACAAGTACAACGCTGAACATAAGCCTTCACCAAGGAATGCCACAAAGCATGGTCTTGAGCCACCTGCATTCATAAACTTCCTGCGTGTCTTATCAGGTCGTCACTCCGCGTAGTGGGAGCCCCTAACTTCGTCTGGCGGTACAAGGGTGCCACTCGAGAACCTTTTTCCCACATTGGTTATCGGTTCTTCGAGCTATATGGCGGGCCCATTCGCACTTCAGCTTTCTACTCCGTTAGGATTTGTCAGTAGCTTCGGTTCAACGGCGGTTATCTTCATTTCTAAGTTTATCACGCGAAGAAACTCCGAGTAAAGCTCTTTAAATAGCTCGTTGAACTACTTTGAGCTTTCTCATATGGCCAGAAATGAAGGACTATATCTCAGATCCATAGGTCATCACTGGTAACACAAAGGTTTTTAAGTATGCCTGATAAGAAGATAGTATTGTAATCTTCCTAACGCTGCTAAGCCAAGTTGTATTCGTTGATTGACCTCTTGGTCAAATTTGCACTTACCTAGTTGGTCTTCTTGTTCCAGGTAAACATACACGTCAACAACTTAGAGCTTAGTGCTCCCAACAACCACTGGTATAGGTGTGACGTGGACATTAAACAACAGACAGTTTAGTGAAAAAAGTCATGCCATTTTTATTTAGTCGTAAATATAACCCTTTTCTTAGGAAAAATGATTAAAATCGCTGCCATTTTACGCTGGTTTTCCTTCCCCTGTCGAATCGACCCATTCGTGCTACATCTATATGCAGCGTAATTCTAGCATACATAAATCATGCAAAATAAAGATTTTAAACAAATTTTATAAACCAGCATAATTGATATTATGTATATAGGTCTACTATGATCAACGAGGGGACGAAATGTAAGCTTCTAAATTAAATTTTTCCCTCGTTTAATTTTTAGTGACATCTGTTGAGACTTTATTTTTATGTGATTTTTAAAGCACCCAAAACGTCGTTAAGTTGTAAAGTAAAAATAGGTATTTTTTGTAAGCTAAGGGTGTCAAACATGCACACAATCTACCTGATGGTAAGTGGTATGTCTCATAGATATCTATATCCACCCTCGATTAAGAATCAAAATGTTGATTCGTTGTTACCCCTAAGGACTAATATGCCTCATTTCCAGTAAAAAGGATAAAAACTAAAAATTAATCATTTATTTAAAATTTACAAAATTATTCCCATAGATATGAAAGTAAAATCCATCATCATGTTAGAACAGCGAGATATAGAAACATTTAAGAAACTTAAGACATATATAATGCCGAAGTGCCAAATCACATACAGAAATATCTCATACCTAGGGTAAAAAATTTCTTTGGACGGCGTACAATGCAATGCATAACTCCAATCTTGTGTAATGAGGTGGCGGATATATGTGACGAAAGCGTACTAAGTCGCAGCTCAAAACCATCTTGAGGAAACATTATCTGTCGTTGTGTCCATAGTCGTGAATGTTTCTTTAATTATTTATGTGTTCATTTAAGTATATATAAGTACCAGATATATCTATTAAGTGAGAGTGTGAATCGATAAACTGTTGCGTTGCCAACAAACCGGCTTACAGTTTGGCAAAATTTTAAATGTAAATAATATACACTCTTTCTAGGAATTAATAAATGAAATAAAAAACGATAAAATCTGTAAAAGTTATCTCATTACTATAACGATTCATTCATTCATTATTTTTTATTAGGAACCTCTCGCTCTTAGAACTTACCGTTATTTGTAAGGTGGTCTGTATTCTATATCATTATTTATAATTATAGTAGAATACAGACCAAATATTTTTAAGTTAGCTGTTTTAGGTCGTTGTTTGTTATTTTATCTAAAAAATACATTACATTTTATTAAGTATCCTTCAAAATTTAGTTTTTATATACCGTTTAAAATGTCATAATCATAAACTGTAAAACATTGTGGCATCTTCATTTTGTATAGTGAATTAGTTCAAACACAAAAAGATAACGACGTCAGTAATGTGATTTTTGTTATTAGTGTTAGTTTTTTCTCTATTCGAGGAAAATCATATTGTTTTGTTGACAATATTATTGTTTTTGTAAATCATTTGCGTGATTAATGGTCTATTATTGTCATAAAACTTTATATAAAAGTCTATTGAGCTGTGTTTCGGTGAGATATGGAAACATCGTCAAACATGAAAATATATGATTTTAATTAATTAAGAATTAGAAATTTGTGAACATAAAAATTTTCAAGGCGACGATCTAAGAATACATCAGAAAGATACCTCATAGCTCCCGATAGATGACGGTATAACCAAAACTACGCCAGCCGTAAAATTTTTAAGCCAGCAAGAGGAATTAGCATCAATAGTGCGAGACGTCTGCTACACTGCCTACAAATTAACAAAACTATATCCAGTTCTATATATAAATGTTCTTAGCTCTGACCTTTTTTATAAATTGAAAAATGTATGTTACCTACACTTTTTTAATTAATAAAACCCAGTGCATGACTATTATTCTATCGAATAGTAAGTGGTGACGTAGCCCAAGATGGCAAAGCACATGCAAGTGCACGATGAACTCAAAAAAATCCTTTTTACTCTTGTTTAGAAGACAGAAAACATCTGGCCGCCGAGCTTCAGCATGTCAAGCAAGTATTATAAGACAACGCAAGCTTTGCTTTGCTTGAGCAAAATAGTCACATGTCTCTTCTATTTCAATAAATCTATTCACAACATTATTACCCATGCTCAAAAAGATCTTGACTTACTCGGAAAATGGTAATAATATAACCTACTAACAATTAATACGTCAAAAACATCTTTAATGATTTTTTCTACAAAAAATAAACCTTTACCAGAGTTTGCACATCTTACTATTGGAGATAAAATAATAAAACGTCCAAGTCAGGAAAAATATCCAGGTCTATTGGTAGATAATAAACGCACTTGTAGAATGCATATTGATCACGTCAAATTAAAATTGACGTCATTACTAAGTGCATTACGTAAAGTTGCAAACTATTTTCCGGAAAAGGTACGTACAATTATATACAAATCTTTAGTTAAATCACATATCAAATATTTAATTGACATATGGGGATCAGCCACTAAAACAAATCTAAATCCACTTCAAAGGACACAAAATAAAACTATCAAAACATTATTCCACTATCATTATCTAACTCCAATAAAAGTACTATTCCTTCAATCCTCTTAAAATTGCCACGCAGTCGCATGCGTCCGTCAAATGCCGAGCGGGTGCATGCGACCGCACCTACCCACAGCGCTTTAATTTATTAAAACTTATATTTATACACTACTTTTCTAAGAAGTTTGGCATTTTAGAATCTATACAAAATTCACTATTCTGAGGTCTAAACAAAAGTCAGTTACTTTATGTATTTTATTTTTATTCTATGAAATATTCGTATGAAAATGGCGTCATCAATCGACAAATCATCAAATCGTCAATCAATGCAACAATGTCAACAACCAACACTCGTCAATGACGCACTTTGAATTATAAATGAATATCTATAGACTAACTGGATTTTAATTCAACTAGAGGACAGAAAATTTCATATTGAATCTGTAATGCTAAACTTCTTTATAGAAAAATAGTCTTTAAATATAACTTTTTGGGTTATAGTGCTATGAGTGGGTGCAGTCTCATGAGACCGCTAGGGATTTGACAGAATATGGCTACGGTCTCATAAGGTTGGGTTGAGATGGGGATTTGGATTGGGGATTGAGCGGCTATACAAAAAAACTAATTTACTAAATCTTCCACTGCTATACAGTTATTGCACTTGCATCTTAAATAAAATATTACCACTAATTCTATTCAGTAAAACATACAATTACATAAAAAAAACACAACAGTACACAACTTAAGAAGTAAAAATAAACTACAACTTATAACTGCACGAACTAATTATGGCAATAAATTACCAGACGACATAAAAAATTGCAATAACATGAAATTGTTTAAAAGTAAACTTAGGAAATATGTACATACAGTGGAATCTTTTTTTGAATACGTGTTACCTCCTATGTATACATAAAAATAAATAAATAAGATTAAACTATAACACGGAAGTGTTATAATTATATAGCACTGGAGGTAGATGGGATAATATTACTTTAGTATAATAATTACTTTCTATCTCATTATTAGTGAACCATTGTATATTATTATGACAAATAAATTTATTTCAACCGAAAGAAAAGTTTAATATAACAAATAACAATAATATACTTGTTGTAAAACACAAAACACTTGACTTCTTACATTGGCTATTTGAATAGAAAAACTGTACTGAATGTAAATAAAGGAATAAGTAGTTCTTAAAATGCAGCAACACCGAAAGAAAATGGGGAACTTTTAATACTTTCCAGAATTTTATTCGACTCAATTCTACTTTTGCCTCTTTTTTTAAGTATTAATAAATCTTTTATCTTTTTTGTTGATTTTGTGTAGAATCATAGTGAAATTTTACGTATATATTCTTTATATAAATACGATCTTAAACGACTGACTTACTTCTCTAAGTTTGTTTCCTGTTTTTTTTTTTTTTTTTTTGATTAATGTTTTTCTTTTAAAATAAATATAAGCAATTTTTACTAAAATATTAGTTTTTTATAGTCGCTTTTAAAAAGACACTACTACCCACCGTCTGGTTTGTTTTTAATAAATTAGAATAGTTCCTAAAACCCTGGAAAAAATTTTTGCTGAGTGGCTATACTTAGGCATTGGACGCGTACGAAGGCATGCACGCACACATACACGCATGCACGTATGCATGCACACACGCACGCACGCACACCCGTTGTGGTACTAAAATATTATGAGTAATTACGCTTACTTTAAGATTTAACTCGGCTTCGCTGTGGTCAATAATCACCTTGGAAGTGAAATAAATTCGGTTTAGAATATATTCACTCACAAACTCACTCACTCAGGCACACATAAAATAAATGTTTATAAGCTTTTTTTGAATAACGCAAAACGTTCGTCTTTTTCTCTCTCAACTTTGATCAACTTTACTTTGAACAATTCTTTGATTCTTGATTAAATCTGACAAGCTTTTTAAGTATAAAACTGCCTAACTTGTTTAATTTTTAAAACACATGTATATTACGATAAATACACACAATGGATTTAGTCTTCAACTTAGACCTACAGTTATAATCAGTTTCAGTTCAATTTTTTTCTTACTTTTCTATATTTTTTATCCAATGATTCCAATTCTAGTGTTAATATAAAACTGACACTTATCAAAACTTCACAATATTTTGTTCTTTAAAGTTTTATTTCAAGCTTGTCTACTAGCTAGTGCTAAGCTACTTGAGGAATAAGTACGAAAAGGCGCAAATAGTTGCCAACGTGGCTCAAGCCATAAAGTATAATTAAAGCGTTAATGGAAAAAAAGAGACAAGTGGTACTATAAAACCTCTTGAACTATATCTGGAAAATTATGCCAATTTAATGTCAAAGGCAGCAGTTAGTTTTAAGTTTAATTTGATATAATCTTTAATTAAGACTCAAGTCATTCAATTATTATATATACTTCAATACACCAGCCTTGCGAAAAATATATTTTTTATATGAGAGGGGGCTAACGAGCATGCAGCTTACTTGATGGTTAGTGACCACCGCCGCCCATGAACAACTGCAACACCAAAGGAACTGCAAATACGTTGCTAGCCTCTTAAAAAAGAGTAGGCTCTTTTATGAAGGTCCTTAAGTCGTATCGGTTCGAAAAAACTGCTAGAAGTAGTCGATTCTGCAAGGAAGTTGTAGGAGGAAGAAAACTTCTTGTAAATCTTCTTCTCACAATGGTGGACCACCAATCATCCAGATGGTATCGATGGAATTTCAAGCGATGGTAAAATTTTACAGACGGTGTGCCGAAATAAATTTCCTGCTCTGTCGAGAACGCCAAGCCATTTAGAGGAAAATTTGGCCTTTCCTTCCAAGTGACTACGAAACTGCGCACAAAACTGCACGTCACTCGATATGTTGATGCAGAAAATTGAAGCAATAAGAGGAGTGTACTGAAACTGAAGAAATACGACAAAGGGTTTTTTTTAGTGATAAACGCGCAAACTTGTGTCCTGTGGAGATTGACTGGACTTATTAGCCTTAATCCAAAACTTTGTTCAACAAAGTGTTGACTTCCGTATAGATTTTTACACAAAAATATTCACCTGATGATCTTTTTTGGTGGCCCTTGAATCAGAAAGAACTTCCAAGCAAGTATATTCAGCTTAACCGACGTCGATCAAGCTATACAAAAAAAACAGGATAGGAACTGCAGTAGTATGGAAATGTAGCATTTCTTTGTTATATGGACCCCAGCATAGACACTGGGTCTTTAAATATCTTATTCAGTAAATGAAAAATTTATTTATCATGGAACAAAGAAGCTCTCTCCCATCTAAAATCGTCATCGAATTGAGATAACAAGTAATATTATAATTACAAGAAATATTATTTACTCCACTAAATTATAATTAACAAAAAATTTTAGGACTTATATTATATCACCGCTTACCTACTGGTTGCGATAAACGCACACACTTACATTTCGTATTTCGTGATGTATTTGATAGTAGACATAATACCCTCTCTTCCGTTCCCTCCCCGTTCAGGTCTGCCTAGTAGGGGGGAGCTAGATACTTGTGGACGCATCTTTTGCCCTCCATCTGCCCTTACTACTTGAGCATGACCTTACTATTTTAAGAAAACGCGAGCTGCCATCGTCGTCGCAATTTTCTCTGGACCACCGCATCAATTTACCATTAGATGGGCTTTGTGCTCGCTTGTCAGACTTATTCTATAAAAAATAATATTTTCATATTTTTCGGGTAACTGAAATAGAAGTTTATATTGTATAATATGTGAAAATAAAGAAAATATTTTGATAGTAAATTCTGAAAAGGGTATGAGGGTCCTGAAAATTTTACATGCTTGTAAAGATCATATTTTGCATCTCTAAAAACGAATGGAGCAGCAAAAATATTTCAATCCCATATTAGTTCTAGGTCGTTGCTTATGAGTGTTTTTTCCCCAGTCTGGAACAAATTTGCCACATGCGCCTAGCATATCGGGTTACTCATGCAAATTTTTGTTTGTTATTTAACCATCGCCGACAGGATTTTGCCTGCGTTATTTTGTTAAGAGCGTTTTCCAATTTTCCCACATCTGGTTATGTTAACGCTGGGAGAAAATAAAAGGATTGCTTTTATATATAAAAACTAATTTATTTCTTTGTGTAAGAGGTATCTCAAAAGTGAATCTTAGAATTCTAAATAAAAGGAATTAATCAATAAAATAACAATATTTATTTCACCTAAACTAAATCAATGGCACAGTATAAAGAAATAACATATCACAAACCTTCTTGTCACTCCGGCGGCTCGCCTCTGAATGAATCCCGACTGCCCGTGTTGCTAAGCGCTAATTGCTAATCCATAGACAATATTTGACGTCACAATCGAGTCAAAACTTAAATTATTATTTTACCAGTCTATGGTCTATGGTCACTCTTTAGTATTGATGGAGTGATGTAAACTACTACTCTAATATATAAGTCTTATTACATTTGTTACCTGTTTATTTGACATTGCACAACAAAGTGTGTTTTATCATTGTCATTTATAGTATTTTATAACAGTTTTTTGAAGTTATGACATATTGGTTATAAAAGTATTTTGATGTTTGGAATTGTTTTTGATATGTGAAATAAAATAAATTTAACACTACCTAAACTACACCTGATAAGACATGCATGAAGTCGATGGATGCTAGTGGCTCAGGACCGTGCTGTGTGGCATACCTTAGGGGAGGCCTATGTTCAGCAATGGACTTGTGAAGGGCTGTAATGATAATGATGATGATGATGATGGAGAAACGTAATCAAATGATAAAAATATTTTATTTTGAAACTTTATACAGCTGCACTGACATTTACTAAAGCTCCTACGTAGTTTAAAATAAAACTTTTCGCAGAATCAATTACGGCGTGAAATTTAACTTAGAACAAAATCTCAGTACTATAACGGCACTATTCATTTAAAGATATGAGAAGCAATACAAGATCAGCATAAAGCCGATATTACATGGTTCATAATGATTTCTTATATTTACGCGAACATTGCACATGATTAAAACTACTTTTACGGATTTTATCGCGTTTATTACTACCACCTGCTTGGGATCCTATAATCAATAAAATTAAAACTAAACCCAAGCATACCACTGCAAGACCTCAGGACATAGTCAGTTCATTTTGCATAGATCGGACCATAAACAATAATTAAAAAAGCTGAAGGTACTCCGGGTTTAACAATGACATCGGGACGTCAGTCATCTCAGCCCCCGTGACCATGGGTGCTGGAAAGCGCCCGAAACGTCGGGAATTAAAAATAAAAATAAAAAGTAAAAATAAACGCGATAAAATCCGTAAAAGTAGTTTTACATGGTTCAATTTCGGTTCAATACTACTTTCAATTTAATTGCTTCAATGGCATGGATACATCTAAAAACATGTCAATGCGATTGCGCAATATCATTGAAAGCTAAGATTCACCGAACCTTTTAATGAAATTGTGGCAATATTGGTCATTGTTCAATGCGGTTGAAACGTGCATACATAAATATTGAACGATGAGTCATTGACTCAGTGACAGCGAAGCGTACGCACGTGCACGCATTTCTTATATTTATTTCGAGAATGAAGTGCTTAAGGTTACTTTAATTATCCTTCTCGAAATCCACGGGCGCACCCACCAACGCCGAGATTTTTTTTTATTTAACTTATTTATTATATAGACGGAGATTAACGAAATACCTGCACTTTCGAGTTGGCGCGATATCGCAATGCGTTGTGAACATTGAATTTCATTTAAATGATATACGTGTATATTGGTGTAAAGTCTTTCAATTAACACTAACATTGACATTGGGACGTCAAAACCTCAGCCCCCCCCCCCCCCGTAACCATGGGAGTTGTAAAGCACCCGAAACGTCAGGAATTAAAAATTAGTTAAAATAAATAAATTAAACACGATAGAATCCGTATATATAGTTCCTTAATTAATTTTTAGCTCTTGACACAATACTTTTAAATCATTTGCCATAACAGAAAAAATACTTAGTATCGAAATTCATTACTACTAATTTATTTGATTATTTTAAGTTATACAAATATAATATTGATTGCTTAATCTAAATAGTTATAATGTAGCTACATAATATGGATTCAAATCCATTTTCCACTACGTTCCTTAAAATACATGTTTTGCATTGCAGACATTGTTTCCGGAGTCAAGTTGATCGGGATACATTACTTTTTTTAGAATATTAATAACTTTTTCGCACTACATAAATTAGGAATTACTAGAAATTATGTTTCTTGATCAGTAACGTATGTGCACAACAAAATTTAAATTAGTTATTTGTAAACATAATATAATGAGTTTTTAAATCGTATTCAACGAAGTAATTGATTTCATAATCTGTACGAATAAGGTATATAATATAAGAGCTAAAAACTTATAATTCAAAATTTTATAGAACCGAAAATAAATTATTCAGTTTCATATAATGATGAACAAAACAAAGAAGAAGTGTAAAGCAACGCAATCATTTTCAATAACATGACAACAGACAGATGAAAATACAAGTTGCAATCCCAGCCATGTAAGCGATTTGAGACACCTGTGTTTTAAATTCCAAAGTTCCTATATTGTAACATTTTCGATTTCGTCATATGATGGTACCTAGTCATAACAATACAATAAAGTGATAACTTGAATAAAATAATTTACCTTCCCTAATAGTTTAACTTTAAATATTTGTTTGAAATATGTTTTCTTATTTTACACAGTTTAGATTTTTCGTTGATATAGCTTTTTTTACATAAATTATCGCGTATTTATTATTTAAGTTATTTTTAATAGTCGAAAACGCATTACTTTTTTTAAGATTTCAAGACTTCTTAGAAAAATGTTTATCTTAATTGAAACAAAAATACACTTTTGTAAAGCCTAACTTCGTTTTACAAATTATTTATTAACATTAGAAGAGAATTTTTTTCAAGCAGGTAACATAAGTTTAGGTTTCGTTGTCAAAAATTAAGAAAATAAACACTATTGCATTATGAAACTTATAAAAGAGGCGTATCGATACACTTTGATTTTAGTAAGCAGTATACCAAATTTAGTTTAAAAATGTACAAATTTTGCAAAAATTTAAAGTATATTCAAGTATTTCAAATATACATTAATGTAGATACGAAAAAAAAATCGTAAATACCTATAAAATTACCATAAATAATATATATATGCGGAAATGTTTTTATCATATTTAATCATATTTTTTGTACGTGTGGTTGTGTGTCTAGTTACTAGTTACTGCATGTGTAACTTGTGCGTAGCATTTTGGGTGGCATTATGGGTAGCACCCTAATACTACTACTTACAACTTTTAGATGAACATGCCTTTATCATACTTTTGGATTTCGTTGGGGTGGGGGTATATATATATATATACATAAATATTTCGAAGAGATTAATTCACTTCACTTATATTTTATTTCGTAATTTTTATCACGCGGTTACTTCATAAATATAAGCCCCCCCCCCATTTACTTGGGTATATTATGACATTTTCATTACATTTATGTCATTTTATTGGTACATAAACTTTTTTATCGTACTACATATATCAAGGTAATAGTGCAACTTGGGTTGTGCGCACAACCTTGTCTACGTTTAAGTTATTTTTAAAGGACTCCAACAATTGTCACGTAGGAAAAATAAGTTCACACCATAATCCAATGAAGGATGTGACTGACCTCTATATACCATTACTAAGGGTAAAAAATTTAAGACCTCTCTGGTCCCCAATAGTACTAATATGAGTAAATTCGTGCACATCACTTGTACTGAAGGTATTGTTCCCTAGTACACATCACCATCATCATTACAGCCCTTCACAAGTCCACTGCTGAACATAGGCCTCCCCCAAGTAATGCCACAAAGCACGGTCCTGAGCCAACTGCATCCATCGACTTCCTGCATATCTTACCAGGTCATCACTCCATCTAGGGGGGGTCGCCCTACACTACGCCTACCGGTACGAGGCTGCCATTCGAGAACCTTTCTTCCCCATCAGTTATCGGTTTTTCGAGATATATGGCCAGCCCATTGCAACTTCAGCTTACTAATCCGTTGGGCTATGACGCTCACTCTGATTTTACTGCGGATATCCTCATTTCTGAGTCTAACACGCAGAGAAAACCCAAGCGTACCCCTCTCCATAGCTCGCTGAGTGACCTTGAATGTCGTCATTCGGCCAGCAGTGAAGTACCACGTCTCCGATCCGTATATAATCACTGGCAACACACACTGGTTGTACCCTTTAGTTTTCAGAGATTGAGGTATACCTCACGAGAAGATGTGTCGTAATTTCCCGAACGCTGCCCAACCGAGTTGAATCCGTCGATTGACCTCTCGGTCGAAGTTGGACTTACCTAGCTGAACTATTTGTCCCAGGTAAACGTACTCGTCAACAACTTCGAGCAAAGTGCTCCCAACAACTACTGGCATAGGTGTGACGTGAACATTAAACATGATCTTTATTTTGTCCACGTTCATCTTAAGACCTATCCGTCGGGAGACACCATTGAGGTCATTGAGCATAGTGCTTAGGTCCTCCAGCGATTCTGCCATAAGGACTATATCGTCAGCAAATCGAAGGTGAGTGATGTATTTGCCATCGATGTTAATACTACATCATTTCCACACCAGTAGCTTGAAAACGTCTTCCAATGCAGCGGTGAAGAGTTTCGGGTATATAACGTCACCCTGTCTTACACCTCTCCGCAGTTGGATAGGTTTCAAACTCTGGTTCTGTACTCGGATAGCCATCATAGCCTTACTGTACAAACACTTCAGTACTTCGATATACCGACAGTTAACTTGGCACCGCTGAAGAGACTGTAGCACCACCCAAATTTCAGATTATACTCTTCGGTCTTCTGTACAATCTGCCGCAGAGTATGTATATGGTCTATGGTACTAAAGCCTTTTCGGAAACCGGCTTGTTCTTTCTTTCGATTCTTGGAATTCGTCGAGTCTGCGTGCGAGACTCTCGAATGACTCTCGAAAACACACGTAGACGCGACTCAGAAGGGAAATCGGTCTATAGTTCTTCAAGAGAGCGTTGTCGCCTTCCTTGAAGAACAAGACCACTGCACTTCTGCTCCATGCCTCCAGAGTAGTGCCACCATTGAGTACGGTATTGAAGAGCTTCTGAAGGACTTCAAGTACCGGTGTTTCACCCGATTTTAGAAACTCCGCTGTAATTCCATCCTCGCCTGGGACCCTGCCGTTTTTAAGGTGCTAGAGAGCCATTCTAATCTTGCTCAGATTGATGTCCGGGATATTATCGGAATAGTGTCGGATAAGACTTGCTCTTGGATCGTTATTCACACTTGCGTGTGGCTCCAACGATGATGTGTACAGCTGCCTATAGAACCTCTCAATCTCACTCAAAATCTCAGGTGTCCCGAAAACGATGCAGCCTCTCTCTCTCTCTGGAAAAGACTATGGAGCCCTGGTTCCGCTCGATCGCTTCTTTAATACGAGCAGTATTAAAGTTTCGTAAGTCTCGCCGAATGCTGTTCTATCTGTATCTGTTTGTTCAGTTGCCTGTATGCTGTCAAATCTTTTGACGATCGCAGCCTCATCTCCCGTCTAACAGCCATGAGATTAAGAGTATGATCGGAGAGTTTTTATGTTCTTATGCGGCCGGTTTTGCAGAACTTAGCTCCGACCGCATGTACAGTTTCCACGAGCTTGTTATTCATATCGTCCACTGCATTACAATCTTCTAGGCACTGAAAGCGGTTACGTAACTCGAGCTGAATGGTTTCGGGATTCTGGATTAAAGCACGAAGGGGACGGTGCATTGATTTCATTACGTTAACGTTTAGGTTCAGTGTGCCTCTAACCATTTGGTGATCGCTGCCATTTTTTACCCTTGCGATCACTTGAGACGTCTTGTCTCATATCTCGTTGTCATAATAAAGTCAACTCATTTTTTGTCAAACTCTCGGGGCTCGACCAGGTCCATTTTCTGTTGAGCCGCTTTTTGGAAGAAAGAGTTCATCATGAAAATCCCTCTTTCTCCATGAAATCGGCCAGATATTGGCCCCTTGGGTTCCTTTGCCCTATAAAAATTTACCTACCTTCAGCTCACCGTTCTTTCTTGTCCCCATTTTTGAATTTAAGTCTCCCATTAACACCGCATAGTGAGTTTTGGAGGAATGCATGGCTCTAGAAATATCCTCATACACTTCCTCCATCTCCTCATCGGGATGTTCCGACGTTGGCGCTTAAACGTGTATAACCTTCAGCGAATACCATTTGGTGGTTCTGAGTAAGGTACGCAACCCTCGTCGATACACTCCCAATCTTTAAAACGTTGTTAACGACAGACTTGTGGACGATAAATCCAACACCTCCTTGGGACAGATGGTCGCCCTCCCGGTGATAGAACAAGTTGCCGGATTCGAAAATCACCGTGTCCTCCACCTCTTTTTGGATTTCGGATAATCCTTGAATATTCCAGTGCAACTTGTTTATCTTTTCTTCCAGCTCCAGGATCTTTGCGTTGGTCCTCAGGGTGCATGCGTTATATGTTGATAGTTTGAGTCGTCGTAGATGGCAACCTCCACCGGCGGGGTCGACAGGGACTGGGAGCCGTCTATTTGCGTCATTGCTCACGGGGGTAATTTCCATAGTTGCCACGCTTGCCAAGTTGGTTGAATCCCGCAGTTTTTTTTGTTGTACAGTTGCTCCTATCAAAAAGATGCTGCTTCTCATCTCCAAATGGTTAGAGGCATACTGAAAACCTTAACTTTAAGTTGGAGAGGTCTCGTCAAATAAACTCCACTCACTCGTGCTCTGATCTGAAATCCCAAAACATTTCAGCCCAAGTTACAAAACCGTTTTCAGTGCCTAGAAGATTGCAATGTAGTGGACAATATGAATCACAAGTTCGTGAAAATTATAGATGCAGTTGGAGCTAAGCTTTGCAAGACCCGCCGCAGAATAACACAAAAAGTTTCCAATCACACTCTTAATCTAATGACTGAAGGGAGATTAAGCTGCAGTCGTCAGCAGATTTGACAACATACAGGCAACTAAACAGAAAAATCTCAAAATACATGCCGCGGGACTTACGCAACTGTAATATTGCTCGTATTGAAGAAGCAATTGAACGAAACCAGGTCTCCATAGTCTTTGCCAGAGATCTGTGTATCAGACAGAGCCAATTGTCAAA